>JARPRH010000073.1:1361314-1375096 GCA_031763665.1 Calameuta haemorrhoidalis | reverse complement strand
ACATTATGGTCGTACGAGACTCTCTGGCAAAAACTTCATCTCGCACTAATTAACTGCAATGCAGGGTAACACGTAACCAAAATGGATACTGGAATTAACGCAAGCTGATTAACGCGATGAGATAAATAATGGGAAATTAACCAACGATAGCTCGCTTCGCGCTCGAGCACTACGTACAATGCACGTAACGTCGAATGCAAATGCTTTAACGCGAGTAATAGCCTCATGATAATACAGGATGGATAAAGTGAATGGCGTCCGGTACGTACGTCGCCCATTCTACTTTGTATACAAAACCGACGATCCGGAGGGGCACGTTTATAATTCGAAATTAAACAAAGCAAATTTTATCGAACCTTATGGAAGTTTGGCTCAATCCACGATTGGGGATATTTTATTTAAAAGCAATAATTGGGCAATAATTTATCAAAAATAATTTTTTTTCGAATCCTGACGTAAATTAACCATGCATGGTAAACGAATACGATATCCATTGTAATATCATGTTATCTCCTTCTACTGGAGTCAATTATTGTGCTATTTAGGTAAACCGTCATTTTGATGTATTTTACTATTTCTGCGTGACGTTATCAAGATTAAGGGTTAATCGATATTATTAGAATCGACGTGGAGGGATGAGCGAATAAAATTGTTGGCTGCAAAGGTGGAACGGGGAGGGTCTAGTCAAACGTAAAAATAGATTAGAAAGTCCGATACTCGTATTACGAGCAACTCCGTGCCATCCTCCATCAACCCTGACCCCAGTAGCTGTCCTTTTTAGAATGCCCTCGCTGCTTAATGGATACACATCGGTCCATTCAAATATCTGGGACGCCGGTATACCCTTTAGGAATGCTGCGTTCAATAATACATAATATCGGGGATGCTCGTGCCGCATGCGGAAAGTTTTCCATGCATTTGAGAATCTTTAGGAATATGGATACATATGTCTTGAACCCCCTTTTATTTTCGTGCAAATGATATATATATATATATATATCTGTCTTTTGACAGATTGCTCTTCCTGTATCTTAGGCTTGAAGTGACGTGCGCCATTAATTTAAAAAAAAAGTAAGTAAGAATGTAGAAACGAAATCGGATTGACATCAGCTGTAAAATCCCAGGAAGAAAATATACGCTCGCCGTTCTTTCTTTAGCCGTGATAATTTTTCATGCGATTTTGTTGCACTTGGTGCTAACGCGCTTAGCCTGGTTCGTTAAAAGCGCAACTAGATAAACACGCTGAACGGCTTACTTGTTCTTTTCCCCCTTTTTTTTTGTATAATTTTTTTTAACTTTCTTCCACCAGATTAATACCCTGCGAAATCTCTATTTTTACGCTCCACTCAGCGAGAGATCTCGATACGAAAATAATCTTTCGTTTTCCCTATAGGGACGTGGTAAATGCGATTTTAAATTAAAATTTTTCGTCAGCTTTCCTTGCCAGGCACATCGCTTGAAAGCTTAACGACGAATGGGCTCCTGATAGGCAGTCCTATAGCTATGTTTTTAGGAGTATACCATGGTATAGTCACTACAGAGAACGTAAAGGCTGAATCGGAGGGAGCCTATAGGAACGTTAGTGGAGTCGACTGGTCTACCAAAAAGTTTTCGTGGAGACTTTCCAAAAGATAAGTATCCCGAGCCAGCGTGTCGTTATCCAATATTTATGGTTGACAGGAAACTCCCATCGGAAATCCTGCCAAGGCTCCTTTTGGTTGCATCGAATGATTTTTGGTCGTGGAGTTTGTGGAGAGCGCATTGAATTCTACGTGGAGAATTTTTTTTTTCGAAAATTAATTAGCTTCGCCCGGGAGAGATTACAGGTTGTAAAAGTAGTATGCTACCACGTGTGCACTAGGGCGCATTTCCAACGGCAGTCATCCGTGTTCGTAGGTGTAGCGACGACAGGTAATAAAGAGTCGACTCGAAATAGGTACAACAAGCTGCTCGCTTATTTCAGTGCGGGCATTATCCCCTAGAAATTTCCCAATAAAATTCCCTAGTGTTTCGCTGAATGCGCGCATAGACACGACGTTGATGCTGGTGCGATAATTTCGCGATATTAAATTTCAGATTTTTATGATATTAGACTTCCAAGTTTTTCAAGGTTATCGTTTTTTTTTAATAAGGTATCATGAATATAGTCGTTATCACCATCGCTCTGAAAATTATATCTGCACTTTTTTTTCAAGGTAAATCACAGAAATCATACCTCGTCTATCCGTCTCGTGTTTCTTCATTTTACACGCAATCAGGATCCACGTACAGCAACGGAGAATTTACTGTTCGTACGATAGAGCATATACATATATATGAACGCCATCAAGGAGCGAGTAACTGAAGTTCGTTTCTCTTGAATGTCCAATTCGAGAGTAAAAATGGTGGGCATTGAAAACCAACCCCCTTGAGGAGAGTAAAGCCAAAATTTCTCTTTAAGAGTAGAAATCACCCTCGCGAAATGGAAGGTCTTCCTGAGGTCGTGACAAGTAGGTCAAGAACGCATAATGCTCACGATTTCAGGCTGGTTCGGGTAAATGCAAATTTCGTGGAAATTGGAAAATTTATAGGTAAGGGATGCTACGGTTGACTGCCGTTAGTTCATATTGATGATATACCACCTATCTATCGTATATACATATATACACGGAGGCTACATAGAAGAAAGAGAAATAACGGGTCTATCTGGTTGAACGACTTTTTTTTTCTCTTTATAAGAGATCAGTCACCATGCCAGTCTGGTGTCTGGGTATTTCGAAAAAACTAGGAGACCCACTCGGAGCATTATTTATTAGCAGCTGCAGAGGTCTGGATTTATAGCCAAATATAAAGCGGTGAGTCGAGACTCGTCAGTAAGTACATATATGTATATACGCAAGGAAAATGGGAACACTGCGTACACCGGGAGATCGTAAACCAGCCACAGAAAGGTAAAATCTAGAAAGATAAACTCGTAGAGAAGCTTAAAGATTTGAAACAGTAAAAAGAAAATTTTTTTTTCGAAAACATGGAAACTTGCCTTTATAAACGTATACGCTCGGCTCTCCGCAGTGCTGGATGATCTCCTTTCCCTGGGATGTTCATCCGTTAACAATATAGCTCTTCTCCATCGTGGACCATCGTCCTTCTGTAAAACGAAAGTAAACCTGATAAACTAATCGAATTCCTAAAACTTTCGTAATATCAGGTGTCAGCAGGTACATTATTTCGCGATTTCTCCAACACCGGATGTCATGTAGCACATATGCTGGGAGATGCGGTACTTGGCAGATAGTATCTGGAGCTTGCGTGTAATAGTAAAAGAATCATAGAAAGAGACAGGGTGGCAAATAAGTAAGCAAGGCTTGCCACCATTTGGCAAACAATGCCAGAGCGTGCCAAGTATCGGGTTCTGTTGTGTTATACTTTTGGTATGGGTTTTGTGTATTACTGTACACATCATACTTATCAAGTGTGTATATATATATATATTAATACATAAGGAGTAGCCAGTATAAAGGCAGCTAAGTAGATACTTTGTAACGAAAGGAATTTCGCAATGCAGAATCATGCGGAGAAGAAGCCCCCGGAAGCGCCAGCTAGGGATTCCTTGGGTCCCAGGAGATACCAAAACGAAAGGATATCCTTGCCGATGGACCGCAAGATAAATGTGACCGGTAAATGAAGAGAGATAAAAATCGGCTAACCCAAATGATCCTAGAGATGACAGAGAGCCAAGGTCATCCGATAGCAATTGCTAACTCGATCCGGCCATAAAGCAAGCGTGGAAAATTAGAAAGATTCGCACAGTGTCGGCTTCGCGTATTTTGGCCTGGAGCCAACCCGACCCTCGTCTCCTTAAACCTCTCTAAGAACCTTCCCTTGGCTCCAGTCTGTCCTACGGATATCTAGCTGGCCAACCTACGAATCAACCAACCGAACAAGTAGGGAGCAACTGTGCTTGCAGTTCCTTAAATTTTCTTAAAGCCTCAGATCGAAAAACCAATTCTCCCTTCTAGCATTTACCTATAGACAGTCGTTTATCTCGTTATCCCCTGTGATTACAACACTTTATTTACTTACGTAACGTGTCTATATCGTGATATGGCTTCTAATTTTTTTTCAGATTATAGAATTTCAGATCATTACGAAACCACTTAAACGGAACCGTCTACGAGTAAACCAACCGCGAAATAACTTGGCAGACTACACGTGATTATTACCACGAAGCGCACGAGCGAGTGCGTCGTCCTGAATACCCACTTTAGGGTGACCTATATTAAAAGAAAAAAGGTAACACTCTAACCTGCTGTCAGGTGAGCATATTCATACGTATTTATCGCATGTACTATAGTATGCCTATATGATAGTCATATGATGGGGGTTTGGATACATGATAACTTGGTGTATCGTACCCTGTCCCATGTGGCATTCGTCTTTTTTTTACAGCTCCGGTAGACCTTCGTTACTCTGACGTGTCACCGGGTCTATAACGAGGAGCGATATCAGGTTTCTTTAAATAAGATTCAGCGAGCTAAGGGTAACCGTGCATCAGGTTCTTTTCGCTCTTTCCACTGAACGAGCCGACAGTCAGCGACGAAGTGCCGCGCAAGAGTCATTTCTTTGTAGAGCTTAACTATTTCAGAAGTCCTTCCGGCCTTAGATAGGCCCATCAGAGTCGCGAGAAGCCTCGCAAACAAAGAGCCTAAAATGTCAAGATGGGTTTGTGTACACTTGGCGTTTAACGACATTTGCCCTCGGGCAGAGCGAGCTCTTTTGCACGGATTAACTGAGACCCAGCTGGAACTACCAAATCGAAATTTTCAAAGCGGATATATGCTAGGAAACTTTTTTTTTCCATTTTTCATTCCACATTTCAGGAAAACGAGATAGGAACTTCCGGGGTACGAGGTTGGAGAAGCGAATCGATGCATCCATAGAAATTCACCCATCCGTACGCTAGATGCATAATAGAGGAGAATTTTGGGCAAAGATTTCGTAATATAATTTTCATTCTATAAACGAATGGAGGTCCTATGGGGGTTGAATCTGGGTTGCGGTGGGGTCGAAGGGTAGCGATTATACTAAAAAGCGATTACCCTCCTTAATGTAGCGCATCCAGTATGACTTTGACCTCTGCCCTTTTGAGCAACCCCCTCTCCCACTACTACTTTTCTTTCATTCCAGCAACACCCTTTCTCCTCTTATTCTACCATTCTCTCCATGCCACCATTAACTCTCTCTCCTTCCTTTCTCCTCGGTCTTCACCGACGCTCTTCCCTTTTAACTACGCAGCCTCTTCTCGACAGCCGGTAAAATCTCATTTCCTCTCCCATCACGCGACTCCCAGGCATTCAGGTTTCCTACGCACTTTACGACGTAAGCACCGAATAAAGCCTCACGCACAATGCCAATGACTGGCTCAGCTATCAATATGCGAACGAGACGAAGAGTCTTGGCGAGCAGCCATTCGCTCACTGACAATTCTAAAAGCATCAGGGGTACCAACCTAATACTTGCCTAGCGTCTCTACCAGCCTACCTCCAGGGAAGATGCTGAATCTTGAACCCCAGTCCCTTCTTCAACCAGCATCCATGATACCTGCTTAACGTTCACCGCCCTTACCATCTCTTGAAGCACCATTCTCTTTTGTTTCGAAGTTACCGAAATTTCGACAATAGCCTTGTACAAGTAATTCAATTCAAGGTGTTTCCGGCTTTTCATTGCTGCCACTACGAAAGAGCAACGTAGGCACACGGGAGGGAACAAGCAATTTACGTAATGCTATAATCAGGCACATAAAGGGGTATGCTTGGGAGGTGAAAAAAAAGTGTGCTTCTCTTTTTTTCTTTTCGCACTCTGCAAGAATTTCTCATTCGCTCCAATTAAATTGCAAGGACAGTGCAATTTCGATCGTGCAGAGATACTAGGTATACTGTAATTAAATCCCCAGATTCGAGCTGTAATTAAAGTTTTCCCCTCTCCGATGATACCGGCCGAAAATTTATTCCGCACGAATGTCCCCGGTAAACTCGGACAAATAGTTGTATTCTCTTCTCGCTTAAACTTCTTCCTTCATCTCATTTTCTCTCTTTCTATCTCTCGTTAGCCTCTTTCACTCCACCGTTCTTATCTCGTTCAGCCGGTATCTTCGTTTGCATCATATTTCCTAGTGCATAAATTATGCATCGCACTGTCTCGTAAATCGGGGGAAACAGCTACCGCAAATTTGTTCAACTTGGGGTAATCCGAGAACCGTGGCTGTCGCGAAAATATTAGTTAAGGTTGGGTAAATGGGAAAACACATATACCCAACACACTTACGTATACAATCCGAGCCAGAACAAACCTATACATATACAGGGATTCCTTGTATACATCCCTATCTATCTTCGACGTATAAGATAGCGAGTGTACAGTTAATTTTCCCGACGGCACCGGGTATCCCGTTATCTCCCACGGGATGAAATTTCGCGCCAGGAACTAAGCGATAATTAATAATTGTGAAGGAACCTTTATACGTCCAAAACAACGTAGAGTTTACCCCAGGAAGTAGCCACTCGCTCATCGTCAGTCTGATTACGAACGATCGTTATCTACTTACTCCCTTCCGGCTGCCTGGCTGGTCTGGTACGTCCTAATATGGCCTAAAATTGTAGAACTACCTTACAGTCACTTCGACTACGTGTTTCTCCTCTCCTATTACTCCCTGGTCACGTAACAGATGAGTCTCTTGATTTTTCGAACAGTCCCGGCGGACCTTCATCAAGCAAAGGCCAATCTCCAAGGAGACCCAAAATTTTCATCTACCAGGACTACGTATCCCTTCGAAGACTTTGGCTCCGTTGGGATTCGTAAAATCCCTGACGAATCCCTTTATCGTCCATTCGACGCTATTTGCCTTAAACGATCGTCTGTGTTTACCTGATTTTCAGAAAAAAACGTATCTGCTCGATACTTCATCGGGAGATCTAGGAATACAGATGACCTCGTCCGGTCGTAAAGGTCCACGTCGACGTAGATGTCGAATAGGGGTGCCCCGTTCAACCTCAACAGTTCTGAGAGCAATGGGGTGATGTCCACTGGCGCCAGACTCTTTGGTGGTAGATAACCGCCCAGCTCATCTAGGAGTCGATACACTGAAAATAGAAACAGCGTAACTGCGCCTTCGTCGAAACAACGTAAATCATTAGTATGAAGTGTCGCGATACAGTGCAGTAGCTGGATGGAAGGAGGAATGAGTTGGGTATCGATCTGGTAACCTGGAAAAATATAAATTTATAGTGACGCCATTTCCGGAATAGATAACATGTGATACGTCAAGAAGACGTCGGAAGCCGTGCAGAAATAGAGCGGCTGCTGAATAACGTAATGGAACAATATAAAATTGATTTTGATAAGGAATCCCATAAAAAATATTTTTATTATACCATCCCCATAAGGGTTTTAATTCATACCTAATATTAACATAAATCTCACTCGCAATTCATCCCAGAATTCAAATTCGCGAATTTCTCACATTCGCAAAATCTCAAAAAGGTAGACAAGGGACAGTCGCGTTAATTAATCATGAAAATTAACTCGAGAAAACGTCCGAGCTCTAGGCTGGGTTTACACCCATCTAAATCATATCCCCAAAACTTCCCATGGATGTACGTTTTTCGACCGAATTTCATATCCTTCGTCCTGAAGCAGACCTACAGAATCTCACTGACCGTACACAAGTACGTATAACAGATGCTGATAACAAATTACGTTCAATGGATTTCCCATTTTCTCCACGACCCTTGCGTGACTTCAAGTGGTGCGATTCGGAAGCGTCAATCGAAACTGCGATTAGATATGATCATGCGGGTCCAACCCTTTCATATAACAAGAATGAATTTGATGGAAACCCACAACACCGGCTGTTGAGGTATACAACGACGCCACCATAATAGATTCGATCGTTATCTTGAATTCTAGCCTTCTTCCGTCGGCTTATTTACAGATCCCATTTACCGAGGCCAAACTATCCCCCCCTCCTTTTCCGTTCCTCTTATGTAGAAACTGAGAAATTGCTAATTGCTCTCCTGAACTCTCAAAGCCATTTCAGGAAGCATCCTCCGCCTTTACACGGCCAGTCGAGATACGCCGGGATATCACATCTAATGTATACACAGTGATAAATTCCTATAAGGACACTACCTACAGTAATATGCGCAAAGCTTAAAGCTGCCGTATAGAAATCGTACGGATTCGAATTTTAGTAATCGAAAATATTTAATTTGAGAATAAAGCCTCGAATCTCTTATGCAGACAGATGCGCGCGTGTCAAAGAAAGCTCGTTTTAGATCGGATTTTCAAATTGCATTGGGCATTGGAAAAATTCAATAGCTACGTTAAATACGTCGGAACGTATAAACAAGACGGTTCGATACTACCGGGTCGGTAGTATCGAAAGCGCAAAGCTAACTCCAGGCGATACAAATCGCGTAAGCTCTGGCTTAAGAAAACGGAAGTTCCATTTCCGTATGGGCCGAGAGTGTTCTACTGTATACATATATACAGACCGCGTGTTAGCGTTAAATCTAAATTCGTTCGATATCAAATATCTCGAGTCTAGTAAACCCAACCTAACCTTCCGAAGACCCGATCGGATGACTTGCTCTCTTGGCGAGCAGACTGTTTCAAGCTCACGGATTAAAGCTCAGGACTTGGCCTCGTGCTTACGTCCCAAATGCCTCTCATCGATTTTCTAATGATCGCAACACTCGTACCGCCACTCGGCTCTTATACACATATACCGAGGAAAATCGCTGTATCCTGAAAGCTCCCTGATAATGGCGCTGGTCTATCCATAGAGCTTTCCTTTTTATCAAAGCTCGACCTTGCCACTAACGCAGAAGTAATTCCCTGGTTTCTCAAATGGAAAAAAAAAGTACACGACCCTGAGGCGGATTCGTGAAGTCGGTCGCGACTTTGAATTTTCGTGCAGGATCGTGGATTAGAGAAATATTATAAAATCTAGAGAAAAGTTTACAAGAGAAAGATTTAAAAAAAATGCTATACGAAAATTCATACAGCTCTCACGTGAATTATCAAATCTGAGCTTTAATCGACATTGAAAAGGGGGTCAGCTGAGATATCCCTTCCCGAGCAGTTATTATCTAACGATCGGAAGCAACGTGCGGAGGTTTACAAGCACGAAAGCGTCGACCTTCAAAAAGTAACCACTTCCGCCCGTCCCCCCCTCCCGTGCGCCCACCAAGTGTAAAATTCATTATTTCGATTCGATAAGGAATTGTATACTTCATTAAAACTAGGTCAGATTAGTATAAGTCGATGCACGCGACTTGACGATTATCAAACTCCAAAGAAAGCACGAAAGAGTCTCTTATATTTTTCTTTTAAAAATACAAGCAACGATTTCGCTTCTCCTGACAGAACGGAAGTGACCTCGGATGTTTGAGTTATCGCCGTACTCGGTCGACAAATCGACGACTGCCTCTCGCGCATCGGAAGCCACTAAAAGTTTCCAGGAAATGTATAATCTAGGAATCAATGCGGTAAATATTATGTCACACTTACTATAGGTCGTCGGAATCGATTACGAAGTAGCGATAATAATTTCCCATTAGCGGTTCTCATAACCTATAATATCGTCATCGTTATCTACGGAACCGGAGCCAATCAGCCGGTTCGAAATGAATTGGATAACTATCGTACCATATATCTCTATACGCAGCTTCATTCCGAAATCTCTGTGAGCGCGAACCTACTCTCGCTATTGTCCACAGTAATATCCTGTAATGTTCTGTAATTAGCTCGGTCCAATTTGTACGTGTCTAGTGAGCGACTGGTCGATCCAAGATTCTGTGTGTTCTGGGATCCACGAATACGTAATCAGGTCTGGTGTACAGGATCTGGTATCAAGGAAGGGAACCGGATGATCCTAAGGGCTAAGCTGAGAAAGCGGGCAAAAACTTGGAGAAGCGTAGCAACACTGTGAGAGAAACGTAGTTGATTCGAGGGTTGGTTTGTTATCTGGTTTCGCAGCTAACTTTAGCACCGGGGTTAATACGCCGGTCGACGGTCCAGCCAGAAATAGAGTTCGTTGTAAATTGCTAGGAAAAAGTCTGCGACCTCGTTCGAACGCCGTGGATGTCACGGAATGCAAATCTCCTTGACAAAAAGTCTACGGACTATATCTGTATAGGTTTTACTACTCTTATAGAGCAATGCATGGATTCACTAGTTACGAGACACGGACTATAGTGCCTGTTTTTTTTTTGAGAGTGGCAACAACTTTTTTATCTATGTGTGTATCTATGTGTATATATATATGTTGGTTCCCTTTACTATTTTGTTGCTACACTCTTTATTGCTGAATGCCTACTGTTGCTCCTCGCTACCTCAGCATTTTCAAAGGCTTTCAAAAGAAAACTCTTGGAGCGTGGCCACGCTGTGTGCGGTCCGAGCTTATTGATCCACGCTAGTCGATAACACGCGTTCTTGACTTTGAAGCCATTTTTTTTTCCTTCGCTTCATCCGCGCATCTACATATGCACTCTGGGCTCTTGCCGTATCCGCATCTGTACTGCGGCAATGGAATATTGAGATTTACGACGTTCGCACGGCGAACGAGAAATCGTTCGCACGTGCTACGTAGATGAGGCTAAGTAGGCGACAGAGTTCAGGGAAAAGGAGATGAAATAAAAAAAATTTTTTTACCTGGAAGAGCGTTGCGGCAATGTTGAATTGAACTCTGAAAAATGCAAGACGGCTGCGCCGGTTTGCCGTATGAAAAGTACGAAACGGAACGGCGCTTGTAAGTTATGCATACGCGAAATCGATTACTCGATACGGTACAGGGTCTTGAGTTACCTGAAACGGAGTGTAGCCTGGAGAAATGTTATTGCGAATTTACTTTTGAATTTTCATTGTTATCTTCGTTTCTCCCCCTCTCTCTGTCTTTTTCTCGAAGCTTTCATCGTATCTACAGACTCCCTCTTTACTCTCGTCGTTCCCGTCCGTCAGATTCGCAAAGAGCAGTATGTCCCGTCGTTCTACTTTCAATTTCACGGAAACCGCGCGAGCGCAGCCTTTTCAACGGGCGACAATGACGCGCGAATTCTTAAGGGTTGTATTTATTCGATGAATGTGTAGCATCCTTAATTTCCGGTACGAACGTTTCGAGGACTCGATGAAATTATGTAGGTTTCAATGGAAATACACATACATATTCGTCTGTCGGAAATACAAAATTCAAAGTGAAAAAGTAATATCACTAACGGCGACTTCTTGGCAGAAGCAATAATTCACTAGGAAAAGAAACAAGTCGAGTAATATAAATAGCCTGGAGGGTATCGATCCGGCACGAGGATTGAACGCGTATTTATTAATCAATGAGATGAACGACACTATGATCGATCGGCGAGTAAAGTGTGAGATACAGGGGACACTTCGATATTGAAAATCCATAAAAAGATGACCCCCTGAAAAACATCGTATTCGTTGAGAGACTATATACATTGTCGTAACAAAGTATTCCTAGGCTGAGCAAAGCTCGCGCGACTGTCGAGCGAAACGGCGGGAGAATTTAAAAAAGTAATCACACGTATTTTTCCTACGGCACGAAGGAGCTGTAAGATAATGGGGTGTAAATCGATGAGCTCGTAATCAAGAAATGGCAAGTCCAACTGCTGCTACTGTTTCTCTTAAGGTCGTTTCACTTCGGTAAATTGGAAGAACGATCCGAATCGTTAATGAAATAAAATCGAGTGTGAAATCGATGATAACAGATATACATATATACTATATATATGCGTCTCTCGTCGCCTTCTTGAAAAAGCTATTCCGCATAGCGAATTGTCATTTAGAATAAACGATTTTCCCCTATAGATTTTTCATCGAAGTGTTATCTTTACTAATTCTAGTGAGTTCTAGGGAGTTTTTTCCGCCTAAACAAGAAACTCTCGCGAATTTGAACTCGGGTGCGGTTGAGCTATATACGTAACCGGGTCTGTTTTAAGTGCTATTCTTTCTGCCTTGGGCAGGAATATAAGGTAAGACTAGGTAGGATACGATAAGTTAAGGTAAGTTTAGGTTGGGATACCTTAGCTGAGGTAAGACATAGCGTGCGCAAGAACGGCTCTCTTTTCTCCGAGGGCAAAGTTCGCGACTCGTAGCGAAACTTCCTATATAACGTGAACGGTTAACGTCCCTGGAACATGGCACGTATGCTACCTACCCCTAAACCCCCTGACCATCCCTTAACCGTCTTACCAAACCATACCCCATGTATAACTGTATATACCGCACTGTTTCCTTTCCTTTCTTTGCTCCTCTTACTCCCTGTAATCTCTTCCCTTAGCGTCGGCTCCATTCTCTTTTTCCCACTCTTTCAACCCTTTCCTGTCTGTCTCCACCCCTCTTCCCCGCCGCCCACGAGGTCCCATTATCGTTCCACCTCCCTCTAAGTTTCCATTTCACCCTGAGGCCTCTGTACCGACGTGCCCTCTGTATCGTTAAATGCCCACCCCTCGACCACTCCAATGAAACAAGTAACATTACGCGCCAGTGAAAAACCACCCCCTGACCATTCTTGCGGTCTCTCCCGCAAAGGGTTTATTTCACCAACCCTTTATATCCTACCCACACTTCCCTATGTACATCAATTACTGTTACGTGTTTACGTAGCTGCTTCTAATTTTCATCCCTTAACCAGCAAAGTCCCCGTGTCGCTTTTCCCTAGAGCCTAACCATCCCCACCTACCCCCTTTGGACGGCCACGATAAAACGTGAAATAATCGTAAAAACCAAGAATACCAATCCCGTCGATGGTCGCAGAGGGCATCTTCACGAGGTCCTTCAGGATTTCGGAACGTCCAAGGACACCAGGATGAAGGAGGGGTTGATCTGGGCGAAAGGGGGAAGCGGGTTGAAAAGGAAGAAAATGGCTAACGGAAACGATTTTCCCCGCTACGAAAGTCCCTTAAGCGATTCGAACCGATTTGTCAGCGTCTCGATAACGTTTGTTGCTACGGGAGGGGGTGGCTTATATGTATAGCGGTGCTACTTAGATCCGTGTACATACGTGTACAGTTTCAGGGATTTGCCCGTATGAATAATTGATCGGACGGCGGAAATATCTCGCAGGCAAAAAGCGGGCTGGAGCATATGCGCCAGATGCATATATGAATGAAATCCCACCCTTATACCGTTGTACCACCCTTGGACGTATACATTGGCTGTAACGTGTATACATATGGAACCGGGATTACCGGCGTAAACATACTTTGCCATTGATATCTTGCAAAGGGATGATACGGATATGCCGGATGCAGCGAGATATATACATATGTATACATTTTCACAAACGAGTATCTAAACGGCGCACAACGCGTCTCAGTAAAAAAAACAGCCTCGTTAGCAGCATCGCTGAAATAATGTCGAGGCTGTGGCTGAAAATGTCAGAGCTTTTTTTTCTTTTTTTTTTTTAATTTTTTTTATACATCTACCAATAAACGCGCAATATTTTTTTTCAACAGCCACCGCTCGATATCTCTATCAGACCCGTTTGTTTTTATCACACGGACCATGTATATTACGGAGATTAATATTGTGTTGGGAAACTGTATACGATTGGACGTCTAACACCAGCTCCAGGAGGAAATATTTTTATTTTCAAGGATGATTAAAATTAATTATTTTTTAAGATCTATTCAGCGCTTCTTACCCGGACTAAAGTTCACTGGTTTATCCTTGAAGTCAATGCAGGTCTCGTAGAATTGGCCCAATTTGTAAAAAGCTCCGGTCATC
>JARPRH010000073.1:1276274-1291241 GCA_031763665.1 Calameuta haemorrhoidalis | reverse complement strand
CAGGACTCTTCTCCTCTCGGAACATCAGCATTACAACGCTCTGAACAATAGAACACGATACATGGGATAAAGTGCAAGAGGAAAGTCATCAAGAACTGTATAGCCGACACGAGGATGATGGTACAGCTTTAAAAGTATATACTATGATATACATATATGTATATACACATATATAATAAATGATTATATTAAATTTTCAGGACCTTTTCATCCCGAGTGTACCAATGATCTGGCGTATCTGGCGTGCGAGATAGAATGCAAGTGAACTGCAGTATAAGGAGACCGAGAATGCATTTACATATACACACATATATATATATATATGCACTTGCACGAGATAGATTTAATTTTTAGTGATTCGGGTGAATGGGCGAAGATCTATATATAGAGATACATATGCAGACTGTACACAGTGGGGAGTATTTATCTATGTATTAATAGACCCAAGTGTTTTATCTAATCTGTATAGAGACACGTATATATATACCGTTGATTAGAGATCGCAGTTGATGCTGTAGATACAGCCTGTATTTGTAATTAACGAGGAAGTCATATACTCGTCACCGGAAAAATTGCCTTTAAATGAGAATGGAAATAGCTAACGGGGTGCGATTAAGTCAATTAATATCCCACTGAGTGAATAAGCGAGTATCATTCGTATTTTATTCGATTTCAATTTAATTTTTAGTACACGAAGTCAGAGGCATTTAACAAAAATAAATGATATCAATCGCCGGCTGGTGCTCGTAATCAAGAAAGAATACGAATAAATTATATTTATATCTGATAATTTAAGCAGGTGAATCGTCACGGCTCAATCCGAACGATATTTTTTTTGAAAAATAAATTTTTTATATTCACCTTAACTGTCTGCCCCGCCTTGAGCAGAGGCTTGTCGGGATCCGGTACGTAGTCCAACGTGATACCATAAAATTGTCCTTTATTGATATACGTTATTCTGTCGTCCTCGCGTCGCTGCGACGTACTGATGGGCGATTCCAGATGATACTTGAATCCGTACGCCGAGTAGCTTTAACGAATAGAAATAATAAGAGAGAAATTAATATTAATGCTTCCTGTTTGGGTGTGAGGGAAGTCAATGCTATCAAAAAAAATTAGGAATACCAAAGACACTTGTGTACAGAAACAATGTCTCCTGTGTGGCTATCCGGAGGAAGTACCTATCTACTGTATACACTTGTGATATATATATGTACACGCACACACCTTTCCTGCCTAGTTAGCCTATCGCAATCGTTCGCACAGAAAACTTTTAACAATATTGCGTATATCTGTTACGTCGTGCGCTTTCGTATTTTAATTTTTAACGGGACCGTTGGAACTCGGCTGCGATAACTGCCTATGGCGGGTGAACGCCCTGCTCTGATTGCTGCCTAGCATTACGGCTTATGACTTCCACAGTGCGTGCCAATCGCACCGTTTCAATTGCGTAGTTTACATACCTAATTGCCGTCAGCGAGGTCATTAGACAATTTTTTAAACAGAAAATTTGTCCAAACTCTATATTCAGAAACTTTATGGATAAATATGTATATAGGATATTGTACTCACAGTTTTGGTATTTGTATCTTGTCCGCATCATTTTGTCTACCAAAGTCATGCCAGGGTCTGGATCTCGGAGGGTTTGGATTTGGGTTTGGATTAGTTGCACCAGCTGCAACTAGTGTACCTCGTTGCACTTGCGCCTGCGTGTGGCTCTGTTGCAACTGCAGTTGCAATGGCTGATGATGTATCACGGCGCCACTCTCCAGTACGACCGCGGCGCCTGCGGTTGGTCCACCAGGACACAGTTCCGTGTAGTCAAAGGACGACTGGAGAAGAGTAAGCGTATGATTAAGGATATGTTATTCCTAGAATTTCTGTAATTAGAGGTTTGGATTGAAGTAGTGATAACTTTATGATACAGTTTGTTAAAAGACTTGTTAATGCATATGAATATCTTAAGAGAGGTAATTGACAGCTCCCTTGGGAGTACCGGCTAATTGACAGTGTACGATAATACAGCAATTAGTCTTATGTACGGTCCATTTGGATGCTGTCTTTTATTTCGTGAGATCGTTGCGATCCGCGCTGACGTCCTTGCGCTTGCATTCCTGGCCGACGCCGAGAGAAGAATAATAGGGAAGTGGAATGGACCGAGACGAAGAAGAGAAGGAAGCGGACGAATAGAAGAAGGTCTGCGGTCTCGTAAAATTTGACCGCATATACTTCACACGCGCCCTAATGTTCCTGGTTAATAAGTGGTTGGCTGAAGGTCTGTTGAATTTTATGTCTTCATATAGTCAGTGGCTCGCAACGCACTTCACGGTGAATATCGGTAACTATCAGTTAGCACGGATCGAAGCGTCACTGACTTTTTATGGAAAGTTAATGGCTGTTAGCGTTCGGCGAGAAGATAGGAGATAGAAGAAGGTCAGCATTTAACATAGCAACGTGTCCAGGAATAGAAGCGAAATAAAATGATACTTTTTACCCAGCAAGATCAGCCACGATATTAATCACCGTCTTGATGACCGACCAACAGTACCAGTTCGTCTTATTTTATTCCGCATGAAAATACGTCTAAGGCCCCCCCGGTACTGTACCAGATTCTGAGGCAATTAGGTCGGGTGAACATTTTCCTACTGACCTGATGAAGAGCCGTGGGTGGATGATGATCTTGTCTCGGGGTGACAGCATCGGCACCGATACCGGAATCAGGGCTGGGAAGATCAACGGTCAACACTTTGCTGCTGCTCGACGACGAGCGAATCGCGTGTGTCGTAGCATAAGAGCTCGGTACAACCTCGTACCTCGTGTACGAAGCGGTTGTCGTGGACAACGAGGATGAGCTGGATGATGCTAAAGGTGGAAGCGCATCGCCAGTGACATACACCGCAGTGGCCTCCTGATGAAGTGCCGTCGGATTGGCTGCATTTCCCGTGGGGTTGCCCGAGGTCGAGGTGTAAGCTGCAGACTGCAATCGTGGACTGCAGGATGAGTAAGGATCGTACGGACTGCCGTATTGCTGCTGCACCTGGCAAGGATAAGATTAATCGTTGGCGCATATGAATTTTACGTCGGTCAGCACCGCGGTACCACGTAGGCGAGAATTCTAGCGTCCAAGGTCAAGGTCGAGGGACCATGATAAATCCTGATAAAAGTAGGCAGCGAATGACCGCACGCTGTACCCCAGGCTCTTTTCCTCCTGGTGGCCGTCGACCTTACCTGTAACTGATGCTGGTGATGGTGGTACATCCCTGGCGGCGTTGGACTCTCAGGCTGGGCTTGTTTGTGCCGTTTGTTGGACTGCTGACCCCCGCGGGACGAGCTGAGGTCTTCGGGTTCCCTCTTGACCCCGGCAATCCCACCACTCGACGTTCCGTCGTGGCGTAACGATTGCGGACTTAACGGAAGCGGAAGACCACCCTGAAGGCTCTGGCCAGGACTGTGAGATTGTTGGTTGTACTGATGAAGGAAGTGGTGAAGTTCCCCTCCTCCTCCGCCGTTGCCCTCGCCTCCTTCCATCCTATTCGCTGAACCAGGACCCGGTCCTGGGCCAGGCGCCTCCTGCACCAGCAGCTTCTGGCCCATTACACCCCTTCAACATTCCACGTAAATTTCCTTTATTCGCCATTCACACTCTTACCAGCTGATCGCTTTCGATCGACTTCATACCCTGCCTGCCTGCCTGCCTGCTTGCCTGCCTGAATACCCCAGTGCCTATGAGACTCCTAAGGATGCGTATCAAATTCATCCTGTTGACGAGCTTCACGACCCTTCTTAACTTGTACGACATTCCCCAAAGGCATGACACTTTAATTCCCTTATTATTCATTGAATAAGATACCTCGTCGCGTAACGATAATTTTCAGATAACGAAATAACACTCGAAGGTCCGTTTCGTCAGTTAAAAAAGAAATTGTCAAATTAAATCAATCAAAATAATACCAAGGAATATAACACCGTCTGAAAAATAATTTGCGGTTCTCCTCAAGGGTTGAAAAATAACACAATAAATTGTCACCGTTACTTTTTTTTTTTTATAATTTCTCAACAGCAAAGGAATATGATACGTGCACTCCCCATTGATATTCAAGTCGTAAAAGTGCATGTCGCCAATAAACTTGTTCCTGGTCCCGTAGCCCGGGCTATGAGATCCTCGCGTCTCCCTGCATCCATCCAGCGAGAAATCGACGCGCAGCGTCTCTCGGTATTATGTGAAGTAGTTAACATGTTATATTTAGCATGATAATACGTATCCACAAAGCAGGGACCCTTATAAACTGCCAACGCTTTCGGTATATGTGATCTTTTTCATTCTTCTCTCTAGCTAGCGGGTCTTCGCACTGGCTGTAAGCACTGTAGTGTGGTACCTACCTACGGTCAGATGCTCCCATACAATGGGCCTTTTTTTTACTTGATACCTGATCTCTTTCGTCTCCTCCGTGTCTATGCGTACTTTTGCGTAGGTATGCGTAGGCACGTAGCTGCAGGTAAGGAAACGCGAATACACTCGACAGCCAGAACGAAGAATGGATCCGAGTACGTATACGTTGGAATAGTAATAGACGCTGTCATAACCCGAAGCTATGGGCCACCCTATGAATTCGGCTTAAATGAAATGGATCCATACGTATAAACGCTATACGGCCAAATGGGTAATGCAATGCTAATCCGCGAGACGGTATGATTTTGCACTAAGGCCTATTCACGATCTAGCTATACCCAGCTGAACCAAATTATTCTTCCCTTTTACGAGTATTTATACAGAGGCAAGCTCGAATGGAAAATTTAATTAAAAAGTATGCCGATACCAATACGGGAGCGTTTTGACAACTGTGATCCTGGATTTACAGTGTTTGGTACGCTGTGGGTATTGGCGGGAGATTTGAAAATTTTTTAACCAGACCTCATAAGTCTCCGTGATATCTGGTACGGTGAATAACCTAAAGCTACATGTTTGTCTATTCAAGTTCGAGTCGTCGTTGAACTTATCAGTGAAGTATGGACCCCGGACTGGAACAACCTGTAGCAACTGTACAAATCCTCGAGTAATATATTGGCGACAAGTAGGAAGTATGTGGCCGCGTGGAGCGCGGGGGCACATCGGGGTCAAGAGAAGGGTCAGGCACACGTACTCTGCGTGAAGCGTATAGCACACAGGCGAGTCCTGAAACCTGCAGTCGGGTATTGCGGTACGTAGTGCGTCTCTAGCTCGGAACCGGAATCGGCATTTCTCAAACCGGAAATCAGGCGGATCGTGTTTTGTAAGTTAGGGGGGTTATATAGCACGCGCCATAACGAAACTCGAAATACAGGTCTTACTAAGTGGCGCTGCGACCACCATGGCTTGGACCGTTTCTTTGATTATGCTTCTGACTTCTTTTTTTTCTCTCTTTCTCTCCCTCTAGTTTTCATCCACCTACCTCCCTCTCGTACCACTTATATCCGAATCTCTAGCGTCCCTGATTCCTATTCTACGCTCCGTACTTTTTTTTTCCTTTCCTCTTCTCTGTATTTAATTTTTTTGACTTCGTACCGAGATATGTACCTAAGCACCTGTGTAGCACGTGCTTCTACCCGCGGGTGTACCAAAACGCACGTATGTACCACGAACGCGGTATGTGTCGAGCGTGCGTAACGAGCGTGGCCCCGACGACTTCTGTGACCCTCCTTGCGGCTGGTTCTCTCGTTCCTGGAGAAACGAGAACTGAACCCTGCCGTTGTCACTGACTCGTAATAATATTATAATCGTAAATTTAAATAAACGAGAACGTGCTCCACGTACTACGTGTCGAGCATAACATGAGACATCAGCGAATGAGGTTCCTAGGCTTCGGGCCAGCCTTTCAGGTTTCAGGCCGTTTCGTTTTACGATGTGACACGGTCCGTCGCGGGGTGAAAGGTTACAGGAGTAGATAGCGCGCACGGTCATCTACCTAAGTAGATCTCCGCGTAACGATAACCGTGAAACGAAATAATAAGAATGTTGCAGCTCTGGTTGCTAGCTCGCCTTTTAATGTCGCTTCTTATATTTTTTATTTTTTTATTTTTTTCCCCCTTTACGTTCTCGTACACTTGCAGTCAGCGCCATTATAACTTCGTCGTTTCACTCTGACTCATACGAAACGACGTTTATTCACGCGACGAATATGCCACGCTTTTGCGTCACTATCGTGCTCGTTAAAAACGTGTGTATTAACTTCCCTCTGGTGTCAAGCAGCCACGAACGACACTGCCTTTAAGACGTATGTTCGTGGCGCTTCCTTTTTTCATACTGCCAGCATCGTAGGGTCGTCCATTTTGTCTTAAGGTTATGTCGACTCGTTCACTATTTTATTACGCAACCATCTCCTGACCGTTATATGGCTGTACTCTGTACCGGCGATTAACTTCGATGCCAGGATGATCTTTAACGTTTATCAATGGTAGAAAGAAAATAACGTCTCCATAGGAGGAAATGCCGAACGTATAAGAGGATCATAACTTTCAAATGCGCATGCGCGCCAACGGTAAAGTTCTATCGCAAAACGTAGACTCGCCGTGTAGTGAATATCCGTCGTGTATAGAATAATGGATAGGTTAGATTAACAGGGGATTCACGAGTGAGAATTGCCGATGTGTCTGCGTTTTACCGTTTTGCAAGTATTTTTTTCCGTCATTCCACGTGGCGCATGTAAACTTTTAGGTTAGGTAGTCCGTATCGGAATAGATAGGTCGGCAGATGAGGAACAATGAAAATTGGATTAAAATCATATTCTCGGATGAGTGCACGCCTGGGGTATACGTGTATCCACCTATGGGCGGGAGTTTTAACGATCCGTCGTGGTACAAATTGTCGAGATCGTATCGGCAAGAGATGCTGGGGAAGATAGCGCGGCGTCTCTCCCATGCCGATGTAACAGAAACTACCGCGTAGCCAAGGCGATCTTTCAAATTCGTACGTTGATGATTCTCAACAGTAAATTACAAAATATGCTAAGCGGCTGATATAAATCAAAAAGTGGGACTGCACCGATGTTAGGGGTAACCTGGGTAAGTGTGTACCTCTACCCGAGAGGTTATACAGGGGAGTGCTTGGGGTTCGTGGATGGAGGCAAAATAAGAAGCCCAGATGAAATTAGGGTGAGTTTTCAATCTTCCCAGCGAAGCGAGCTCAAGACCCACGGGAGTTTGTAAACCGAGCAAATGGACCGGAAGTGATCTCGCGAAACATAAATACAAGTAAAATTTTCCCCTATAAAATCGTCTTCCTCTCTGATCTGTATTTTCGATGAAAAAAAAAATATATATCTAGGTAAAATAATGACAGGAAACGCTCACGTTTCCTTTAGTCATTTCTAGAGACTTACGTAGACCAGAGTTCGTGAGTAGGCGGCAGCTTGACATCCGCCGTCTTTTCTGGTAATTTATAATATTCATAAACGTAGGAGGCTGCCGGATCATCGCTGTGTCCAGACACGGCGGGGACCTGATGCTGTTGCTGTAGATTCAACATTGCCGCCGTAGCAACCGACAAGGGATGCTCGCAGTACGCCCTCCAGTCACCCTCCATGCCCTGCACCTGCACCTGCACGGCAGCAACCCTCTTATGGACCTCAGGGTCCGCAGCTTCGCCCTGTACCGCCGCGTTCTGCAGCGACTGTGCCTCTTCGGCCCCCAGCTCCTCTTCGTCCTCTGTTTCTCGCGTGCCCGCCACGGCCCCGTAGCCCTGTTGTCCCTCCTCGTCGACCCCGCCTGAATTCTCCTCGGTGCGACTTCGCCGTCTGTAACATTTAAAAATCAAGGTATATCGTTAAAACGATCTAGACCATTATACGAGCGCGAATCGATTGATGAGATCCAAGGTCCGACCTTGGTCCATGACGATAGTGGAAATGTTTCAGGTTTGCCCAAAGTCTCGTCGACTGTACTCAAATTAACATTCGAACACGACACGTGGCCGTGACGACATAATGAAGTCTGCATATGCAAAACAGGTCCAGCAGACCAATTGGCCTTTGACATTTGACGATATCCTAACGCGTTAAAACTAACGTGTCTCAATAGTCGCAAGTAAATTGTGACTGACTGAAAAAAAAAATCTCTATGATCCTAATGACATTCATGAGATCAGGATTGGATACCGACGTCGAATCCTTGTACAAACAGTAGGTTGGCAATGCTGCCAAGGGATGCTGTATACAAGGAGGCCACATAGGAGCAGATGGGAACGATGCAGTTGCACGTAACTACACCGGAAGATTAATTATTATAGACCCTACCTTTTGCCCAGAGTCATCAATTTATACTGTTCTCTCGTCTACTGGCGCATCCCAATTCCAATCCCGATCCCGATCCAGACCGTTCGTGGAATAAAGGCTTATCCTCTAATTTATGCATGTCGAATCAATCTCCCTCTCTCCGGGTCTACCTGCACCTGGACAACCGTTGCCTGAGAGTTCACCCCGATAATGAGCGAGGAGTTGGTCCTGTGCAAATATTTTTCTCTCCTTATGTTTGCATAGGTCCGATCCTATATGTATGTATTATTATGTGGAACTCGGTACCGAAATTGCTCCATATCTCTATGCATATTTTCTTTTTTTTTCCTCCACGCTAGACCGAGTCATTTGTTAAAGACGATCGCAATCACGGGTGCTAAACGCACTGCAAATACTATCCAGGTCTCTCTCTTCAGAATCGTTCCTTTGATCCCATCCGGTTCTCTACGTTACTCCCAAGCACAGGATTGGCATCCGACTTTTTGCCAGGGGGGTCGGCTATACATTTTTCATGCAAAACGCTAAAAAGTTATTGAGCTCCGAGGCATTCTGAGACTCCCGACGGAAGGGCGAGAGGGGGAGGATAAAAAAGCCTCGTGCTTGAGATAAATTCGAAGAGACAATCGACATGTGAATTGCAGGATAATGCGAGCTATATATGTATATATAGACCTATATGTATTTTATAACTATATACATATATATACATATAACCAGTGGATTATATGTCAGTCCATGTAACCGAGTAGTAGCATTCAAGTCAGAGAATTCGCATCGAAAATACTTTGGGACAGGAAAGGAACAGTAGATACATATGCAAATGCACAGGGTAAGCCCCCCTCCTGTTCCGAGACTTCACCTGCGCATCCGGTTCTCCTATGGTTCTTTAATTTCATCCTATTCGTGCCCACCGAGACAACAATTCGGTCAGTATGCAGAAGCGTTTCAGCCGTGTAGGGGGGTCTCGCGAAGAAGAGGAATCCGAATGAGCTGTCAGGTTAAGGATACAAATAAGAACACGGTATAAGTTGAAATGCACGTTCCGTTATTGCCGTCGGAGTAACGGCATTCCCTTGGGTAAATTTCTTGGTGAATTTTTTCATTAAAATCCAGCGATCTTATGCGGGACCATAGACGTACCATCTATCTGTCATACCTTGTGACACTGTCCCCGTCTACCCCACCAGGTACCCTCTCAGTACCCCACGTATAAACTCTACGTATATCCTACGGGTACCAGAGCTCAGAATCCCAGGTAGCCACTAAAGGGGATAAGAGCACTTCTATCGTATGCTAATGTACTTCGGGCGTCAAAGTGCCAAAGAAAAATACTCCAAGAACCTGGGTAACAGATTCACTCGCGTGAACTCTACTTCGTGTCTAGTTTCCTGTCACGCTCCGTGGGTCCATCGTATACCCACCGCAAGACTACTACGATAATCGATCCTCTATCGGACGTGCTGGTAGCAGTTGCAACCTACCTCAATGCCTTCTCCTCTTATTCAGTCGGAGTGCATATGGAGAGAAGACACTTAATATTCTGTGGGAGTGTTGTCCACGCGACCATAGGAACCACCCTGAAGCTGGTCCCCCCCTCATATCCCCAGGTACGCATTTCAATAGAGCCAGCACTGCATCTGCGACTTTGTTAGCTCCAGGACTGGTTCGACCTATACGAGTGTGGTAGCAATTGCCAATCCGAATTGACTCTTAAGAATTTGACAGTCATTGGGAACCATCCAACGAGGATCTACTTCCGGTAGCGTGGTTCGTGAGAAAGATATCAGAGACAATGATAGGACGCTGTACAATATGGTCCATATGAGATACTTCGTCTGGGAAATGGTCCGATCTCTGATAATTTTTTTTTTTCTAATCCGGATAGAGAGCGAGTCTTCGATCTACGGATGTATCACGGTATCGACCTATATGCTGGATAGACATATGGCAGCGGAGAAGCTAGGCAGTAATATATTCTTCGAGGACATTGGACACGCTTGTAAAAATATAATCGGGCCAACGGCGAGTGGGGTGACCGAGTGACTTTGATGGATCGAAGCCTCCGTCAACCCCTCCTTTCTGGACCTTTTCTTTTTTAATCGAAGCACTGGGCTCATATTTGTTTTATTTTTCGACAGATAATTCTCTGTTCGACAGGTTACTCTCTCACGGTCTCTGTATACTTGTATGGGTATGCGTGGTTGGTTGGTACACCTGGAACGGAATCGATCTCGTGTGTAAATCCTTCAGGAACTACTTGCAGTCGTGCGAGTCTCGAATATCGACGGGATCTAAAGTCTCAATTTGCATAGAGCCACCCTGATACACTTGGATACTATAGTGTATTCGAATTCGATGTATACGATTTCAGGATCCTTGACGAAAAATTAATTTCGGTGAACCTGCTTTCAGTTTGCATCTGCATAATAATATGTATACAAGCTGCATCTTAAAGTACGTTGAGGAAAGCCGACCTATACCAACAGTGAAGAATTCGCCAGGGATCAATCGACAGTATGTACCATACGTGTTTGTCCAGTGCGAACCGGTCTTTTTCAAAGTGAAACGGTAGTCCAGACCGGATTTTGAATATCCGGAAATCTCACTAGACTTCCAAGGATCACCGTTAAAACGTCTACGTATTTCCATTGCGAATATACCAGAGCCAGATATCGATTGCGTTATGTAAATATTGAAAATATTACATAACAACCGAAAGATCCACAGCAGGTAAGAATTAAAAAAACCAGTCTTTCTCCCTGTCCAATCCTGACTGCCGCATCGTCTCCGAATTGCCAGTCCATGACGGACCCACAATGCACTACGCCATTTTTTGATGTAAAGCTGAACGTACTTTATCTGCAGATAGCAACACGCCTACCTAGCATGACAGCGATAGGATAAGCGAGACTAGGACTTCCTACAAGACTTTAAAGTTACCAGCAGGACGAAGACAATTAACATAACCTATATCGCATGAAAATATGATAACGTCAGACCGTTACGTACAAGTGAACGTAATGGCTATTGATTATGACGTTCACAGATGGCACTAGCGTACGTTCACATATTCACGTGACACTTAGCGAAAGTCGATAGAGTAAATTGCTTTTGCTAGAGTCAAAGGGACAATTATTTAGCTAATCGGTACGAGCCAGTAAATTCGTGAGTATATTTGAAATTTTCAAACGCGTGTTACGTCATTGTCCTGGCAATAATAACTAACCGTAGCAATACCTCGTGTTACTTTCAAGTGACTCCTCTCTGTTGCTACCCTTGCCAATGACTTCCTGGACCTCCCGTACAGGCGTGCGCCAGAATAATGGCGCGTCGATCCTACGGGAGCCGGGGAACCCCCCGTGGCGCGGAGTCAAAACGGGCGAGGTGCTGGACCGAGGAAGGGATAAGGGATGCTGGCTGGTTGGTACCTAATAGCAATATGAAATATTCCCGTCACCTTGCTACTATACGTATATACTATGAGTAACTCTATATTATTATCCTTTTTCACACCTCCCTGCACCTCTATGCCATGAAAACCTTGGTACAATAAACAAAACGTCATTGTCTCATTGTGCCCACGAGCCACCCCACGAGTGGCTCTTGTTAACATAACCTCTTATGCACTGCGTAAAAATTCACACAAGTTACTTTCCTCCTGAGCTCCTACGAATAATTACCGTCACACCTTAATTAGCAAACAGCCACTCGTACCAATTGATCGATTAATCGATCCGTTAATAACGTGAATTTTAGGCAGCGTCGTGCTACGATAAATATTAATATAATTAGGTGTACAGTTATTGGCCATCTGTATATTTATGATATAGCGAAATATCTGTAAGTCGAATCAGATTATACGTGAAAATTTAAAACGACACTTACGCCTCGAACGTCTCCCCTCAATTATCATTCAAAATGTGTATACGAAATAAGCGGCGCTATCAAATAATTCAATGAACTGGCTCATTACGGGGCTACGGGGATAAGAAGACATGTAAGAAGTCTGAAAAAAAGTGTGGATACACTCTAGCTTGGTTACGCACGCCCGGAGATGATTCGATGCGTGACATTGCTCGTTTAGAGCGTCGAGCGAAACGACTCGGGATATATCTGACTGTATAGCAAGACAGAATAGATCGTTTGTGAGACTAAACAGAATAAGAAGCGTGCCCCGTTCTCGTAGTGACGTTTTTATCATTAGAAGCGACGCGAGCGCCTCCGTCGTCAAGCGGGAGAAGCACGTGCCGTAAAATCAACAGACCGGCCGTTACGCTCGCGATAAGACACGGAACGCGTCACGGCTACTTGCCGATTAATAATTAACAAGGTACTGCGTGCATTGTGCAATTATTATTGCACTGTTAAGTGCGTGTATCTGCATACCAATCTCCCGTCGAGTTATTCATTTCTACGATGGTGACAATCCGGTCTCTCGTGACACGCTCGCCAAATCTACACAGGATCTGACAAGATCGGCCATCTTGAAACGCGTGCCGTCCTAGCTAGATATCATTTCTCCAAGGAATCGAATCACCATGTAATTTCGCATTACATAAATTCGTCACTCGCAGACGGTACTGGATTAGATGGTGGAACATGGTGTAGTGTATGGAACAACATTTCTTTCTCTCTCTCTGACGTACTGCGAGAATACGAAACAGCCAGCAACAACCGGAGAGCAACGAGCGACAGGCAGCACGTGCGCGGCAACAGGAGGATGGTAAATGGTAAATGGTAAATGGGAAATTGTAAATGGTAGGCCACTAGTGCTCTGAACGTGAATGAATGGAACCTGCTTCGCCACTTGCATACCCATTATAGGAGCTCACTGTATGTATGTATATCTATACGTATAGTGGTTATGTATATACCTACGAGCGTACAATACGCCGATCTGTTTATCTATCTATCATCTATAGGCAGATGTAGTACGAGTTTGTGGACAGGTTTTGGTAAATATATCTATTGGTAAGCCTGTGGCATTACGCGTCTGTATTACTGTGAAATCAAATTCATAAGCTCGGATCCTCGTTATTGCTCTCTATTCTGTTATAGGCTCTATTAACGTGCGTATAGTTTTTATTGGCTAAACCAATAGCCCGGCACGAGAGCGATACGAGATATATCTTTATATGATCAAAGGACCGCGTAGATCCGGTGATTTTGAATTATGCTAACGCGAGGTAAGTAGAACTGAATTAACTTCTTAGCCGTGTGTCATTGGGAACTTTTAGGACATCGATCAAACGTTCGTCACGAGTAATATCTGGAAGCGTCAAAAGACTATGGTATTGGGTAACCGTGTGTTGTACGATTTTAATTGCACCTCTTACGTGGAGGAACGATGGATTATAAATTAGCATCAGCGACGGACGAGAAAGGTCGATAAGCTCGTTAACTTTCGATGAGAACGCGGCACACGAAAAATATTATACATGGTTCACCTCCCAATAAGGTACCGTAGTTTGCGCATATGTAGTATAGTCTGGCATATCCTTCTGCTGTCGTTACAAATCGAAGCGTTAATACCAGTAGGTAATGGATTCTTGTCGGTGATATTTTCAGAGAGAGAATTCACGTGTCAACTTATAGACATCCTGGGCATGTATGTCTCAGACGCGTGATAAGGCTTCACGCGGAACTTCGGCGTCTATACGAAGAAACCAGTTTGAATTCACTGAGCCATTATGAACTCGGCTTGAATCACCTCTCGGCTAATCGGTACGTATAGCGACCTTCCATTAGTTCGATTCTACGCATAATTCAATGTCTTACGGACTCGGTCTCCAATGACTCCCGGCTACGCCGTCGTTTGCCTGGCGAAATAACGCGACGTTCTCGTAAACCTTATAACTCTGGTACGAAGAATAACGTAAGAGCCATTTTTCGTTTTTTTCATCAAGTCGTCTCTCGACAAATCATTGCTCGTTAACTTCCTGGATATATTTTTCTCAAATAGCTAAATATCAATTTCTGTGCATACCCACTTATCCTCTCTATCTCTCTCTCTTATCCTCTCTCGATTATAACGGTCCTGCAGGTTTAATCTTTCATCCTCGCTGATATATAGGAAGGACCAGTCAGGATTTCTTGTACAGTACTGGACACCTATCTAACAATTTTTACCTGAATACATGGAAGGAGCCTGTGAGCATTAAAATTTTATCCATGTAAAATACCTTGATAATCACGGATATTATGCTGGGATAAAATACTTGAGAAATTAATTAAGCACTTGATTGCTTTGGTAATTTGCGTTCATAAACATTGGATTCTTATTTTATATCGAAGGAAGAAAAATTCTTATTTTCGCTCCAGACCCCCTACGGATTATTTTCACGCGCCACTGTTGATTCCAATAGGATTCAAATATTCCCGCCGGAAATTTATTTTTTATTCCGAAGTACTTCGCTGCCGTACTACACCTGAAGTCAGCTCCTATGTCTAAGTGCTTGCTAGGACTAAAGTAGCGAGTGCGTCTAACAATGCACAACGGGTGTGCATTTACTTTTATTTCCCTGTAACCCCTCTTTCCCGCGTTATACCATTGCCCAAGAATAGACCAGCCATTATTGCCATTGTCGCTCTAACAAGAGAGGAACGTCAATGGCGACAAAGTCCGCCACCCGGACATTCCGCGAATTAAGTTAACGATCGTACTATTAAGTCGATCGGATTGCTAGTGAGATTTATAACA
>JARPRH010000073.1:1221852-1232126 GCA_031763665.1 Calameuta haemorrhoidalis | reverse complement strand
CGATTGAAAGCGAGTCCAGCTCGCTTCCCGCGTGCCAAGTTGCCGGAGAAGTGTCGTTCGCCGCGGCGTAGGTGCAGGTGCAGGTGCAGGTGCAGGTGACCGAACGCGATCCTTAGCCTGGTCCTCCGGGGCCACCTCGCCGGGCCTCGCCCGAACCCCGCATGCTCCCTGCACCCCCTTAGCTTCCCCCTGCGTTACCACACTACGCCTTCTTACACTCACTGCACCCTGTAGATAAAGTTATTCGTCCCGTCCTGCGCATACTTCTCCCATTTCCCGCCTGCCTGGTTGCCTGCCTGCTCGCACCTTCTTTCCTGTCTCCTATCCTCCTGTTCTCCTTCACGGACACCTCCGCCAGCGCCTCCAACGCTTCCTCCTCCTCCTCCTCCTCCTCTTCCTCCTCCTCTTCCACCGCCACTTCCACCTCTTTCTTCTCTTCCTCTTCCAGCTCCCTTCGCCTCTTCCTCCTCCTCCGCCACCGCCGCCACCGCCGCCGCCAAAGTCTCCGTCGCCTCCAGCACCTAAACCTTCTCCTCCTCTTCCAGCCTTCGTTCCTGCCTCCGAGCTCGAGAATCCTCGAGCGGGATACCGAGGGGTCTTCAGCAGCAACGGCAGCCTCGCCTATCCTCCGGGGCCCCGGAAGAGGGCCCTTGCCTTACCTCGGGCTGGCCCATCCGTAGGAAGCACGCTGCCGTCTGGAGGGCCGTCAAACGGCGAACGGCTTTTGGTTCCGTGGGCCTTTGGGGCGGCCGGGCGTGCAGGCGGACTTAGGTGTGCACGTCTGATAGTAGATAGGTGTAGTTATCGGTTCTAGTCTGCAGTGCGCGCGCACGCACTCGCCTTTCCTCTTCTACTCGTCAACGTTATTCTCTTTCGCTCTCTCTTTCTCTCTCTCTCTCTCTCTCTCTCTCTCTCTCTCTCTCTCGCTCTCTCTTTCTCTCTCTCTCTCTTTCTCTCTCTCTCTCTCTCTGGATAGATGTGGGTATAGTGGCTACGGGAGAAGTAAAAATAGTTTCGGTGCCTTGGGGTGTGCTAGGCGCTGGCGCTGCCAGTAGTGACAGGCAGGCGCGGTGGGGGAGCTTGCGACCGAGTGAGCTTGCGAGCGAACGAGCGAGTCCGCTCCCGCTTATTGATTGGCAAGAGGCAACGAGAGAGACCTTGCGGCCCGCGCGACCTGACAGCACCCGGACACCTTTATACCCACGACTCTCCTGCCATTATACGCACCTCTTCCATTTCATTTCTTCTTCTCGACAATTCACTCGATTCCAATCACCGACACTTTCACCCTCTTCACCCTCTGCACTCACATCTCATTTCACTCCTCACACTTCACAGAACCCTGCTCTTACTCCTATGACTGATGTAGCTGCCACTCGTTTTCGGAAACTTTCTCACGTACTATTTAGTATTGTCACGAAACACGTAGGCACACATGATCCCATCACATCCCATCACCAGAGTCACTGCGTGATCTCATCCAGTCATCCAAGGAAATTCAACAAATCCGACTGAGATCTCGAAGCTCGATATCCACGAGGTGCATATCCTACAGGTCGAACCAGAGCCAGTTCGACCAGGGCCGCACTCTTTTCTTTTCTCCTTCTTCCTCGCTCTCTGGAACGCGATTCCTCGTTTTCTCTCGTTTTCGTACCGTTCTATGAACAGTCGGAACGGCGCACGGCGCACGGCACACTTCCGCTCTCTACCCCGGCCTCCCTGACGAAGTGCCTCCCCCAAGAGACACACTGCATACTCCACGGGACACGGAAACACTCCTTACGATCTAGCCCAAGCCAGTGATACCCCCGTGGAGCTATCTGAACTCGTAGGACACTTCAACGCAAACTACTCAGACCCAGGTTCAACGAGGAAACTGATGATAAGTTCAGCCTGGTCCCAGATACGAGCACTTATCAGCCTCGTGCAAGGTGTCCTTTGACAATGAAACTTTCTTCTTCTCTTCTACCTGCTCCTTTTCATCCAAGTTCCTAGGTCAGACTTTGGCAGCCGTCACCGATGACGCCAACGGATACCATGATCGAGATCGACACTCTCCTCCGTCTGATCCTGGAACAGAAGTCTTCCCTCCTTCTTCGGCTAAGCTATGTCTTCGGACAACCCCAGGATGATACCTCCAGACGATACTGATGTCACCCAGTTAACACACACCCCTCGCTCCTACCGAGGACTCTTCTACTTGCCCCGTTTCTCGACTTAATAGATCGCGGGCCTCCTGAACTTCAGCCAATATGGCGGTTGCTGATGATGCCTGGCCACCACTGCCGCCTCTCGCAGTCTCAGCGACGCCGACGCGAGGCGCCGCGACGCGCCGCCCGCCGCGGATATGCTGGAAGCGCCGTTCACGTTCACGCCTGCGATCTACATAAGAATGATCCAAGATGATCACGACGCTCCTAAGAACGACCATGGGCATTTATTTCTTCTCCGGACTTTTCAGGCTCCATTCAATTTCAGCGAGCTAACTGGGGATACAATTGTATTCGTATCTCTGATCCTTTCTACTAGTTGAAATATGATTCTGATAGCAATATTGTTCGATTCATAATAATTTCTTGAGTCATTAGTACGCAGCATCAAGGACGATATTAATGATCCGTTTAATGGTACGAAAGACGTTTCATTCAATTTCTAGATTTAATTATCATCATAAAAAATGTCACAATCTCCATTTCGTAATTTACCACTACACTCTCGGATTCTTTACTACGGTTTGTCCAATGAATGCGAATATAGTGAAGGTGTATGATGCGAGCATTTAGAAATTTCTTAAAGAATACCACGAATGTGTGAATGGCCGTACACTCGCCGGAGGGAAAGTTTGAGTGCGCCTAGCGACGTTTGAATGGTCATGATTCCGTTAGGGCGAGGGGATGTACGGGACAGAGAGAACGAAAGAGCTCGAAGCTGCTGGCACCTAGGTTTTCCAATGTAAAACCGAGTGTCAGGAAACATTCGTACCGGGAATACGAGGGATACGAGTAAGTCGTACGGACTCTGTGGCGAGAAACGTATCCTCGTCGGTAAGGTAGAGCCCTGCGGTAAGTTCCGCCCACGCAGTGTACGTATCAACCCGCATCTACCCTTACCCCATCTAAGCTTACACGCCGAAACCGTCGAGCACGACGAGTCGACGCCTCTGCTTTACTGCTCCTAGTCTCGTCAAAATCCCCTTTCCACGAAACTCGCCACGTTGGCAGGGAGAGATGCCGTGGCCTTTCGGCCATGTTCGACGCACCGAAAGCCCGTCCACCATTCCCTACATGTTGTACACCCCGTATAGATTCGAAAAGGCCAACAGTTCACAACCACGTACTCGTCCAGGAGGACGAGTAGTCTTTCTAAGAAATAATCAGGTAGAGGATACGTGCTTCCCTCGTTCGATCGATACAAAGTCTGTTATTGTTTCTCAAAGAATCCGTCATAATTTTCAAAGGTACCTCGAGCTACTCCTCTTTAGATAAAACATCCCCGATACGTGGCTGAACTCGTGTTTCCAGCGATCCGTCGGTCATATCCAAGGGTAGACGTTACTCTCGTACCACCAAGGTACGAGTCGTACGTACACTCGTATGTTCCAGTAGCCAACGAATGGCGTCTTGTTTCCTGGGCTCTGCTGCTCGACTCGGGCAAAGAGGAAGAGGACAGAAGACCTACGAAGAAGAGAGAGTGAGCGAGCAAGTGAGCGAAGAGGTTATAACGTAGAGGAGCTTGGGAACACGTGCAGGCGTTCCTAGAGAGTCAGCCAGAGGCATGAGAGCAGGGAGAGGGAAACGGAGGAAGAGGTAGAGGAACACGTACACACCAACACACTTTCAGGGTCCCCTAATACTGGAGGATTGAATGGGCGAGGGGGTGTTATTGGGGCCCCTACGCCCACTCCGCCCACTCAACCCACAGAGGCAGTCACCCACCCACCCACCGTGCCACCCCGCCTGCCCACCCACTCGCCACCCGACTGCCGCCGAGGAAACAACCTGCAACCGAACCAGCATAACGTTTCCTTCAAAACGTTTTCTACCCGAGACCTATCGGCCGGTGAGTACCCTAGCGAATATCCTCGAGGCATGCACACCCCTTGCATTCGGGCTTTCTCACATTTTTCGTTCCTCTTACGTGCCTATTATTATGTCGATAACGCCGCGTTTCGTAGACGCGCATAGGTACGGACGCAGTGTGGGGTGGCAGCTCGGTCGTTTTCTCTCCGGTGTCTCTGTGTTAGTGCGCGTACGTGTCAACAGTGTTCGGCTGTGTTGGATCATCAGTGTGCCCCTTGCCGTGGTGTGTGTCTGTGCGTGTGTGGGTGCACCGTTGTCCCGCGTCAGGGTAAATCCCACGAGCCAAGAGCAGACGCTACGTACGTCGCGACGCAACAGACAGCCAGACAGAAAAGTCAGTCGAAGACTCTTCCAATCTCTGTCGACGTTACGTTTCCTCGCGGTATATCTATATGGATGCCGTACGGAGAGTCAGAAAGAGAGAGACGCGCCAGCTGGGCAAGTAGGAGAGAGCGAAAAGGAAGGCTGATCGTCGGCATCGAAAAAAAGGAAGTTTTAAAACAAAAATTCAAGTTTCGGAACGAGGAGCGACGATTTACTGGGAACAGACCTGCTCGGCGTCCTTGGTCTCTGGGCAATAATTTTCGGACGAATTTGAATGGCTCACTGCCCGTCAGGGATTCTCAACTCCAAACACTGGCTCCCTGTCAAGACGCCAGAGCACCTAGGCCTCTTGTATATAGTACTCGTATCCTAGCCAAGCGTCTCCTGTGTGTGCCTAGAGGGCTGCGTTCATAGGGTACGACCGGGGGTGTCACCGAGGGGCATATTGATTTATCCGTCTCTCTTACCCCCACCTCCTACCTTTCCCCTACCCACCGACGTTCCCCCTACTCCGTTTCCCAACTTTATCCCCCCTTATCCTCCTACCACTAACCTTCTACCACCTCTCTCTCTCCAGCCTTCCCCCGTCAACGTCACTTCCATCCCCACCCTCTTCCTTGCTATAACACGCATGTTACACGAGACACACATTCCCCAGCGCCCCCGTAGATGCTTCTCCTTACAGCTGGAGGGTTGCCTAACCATCCTACCACCTTCCCCGATCAATAACGCTCTCGTCCTTCCTCGTTCTGGATCATGCCGGCGGCCTGCAGACGCGAAACGAGCCTAATCGATCGCAATCAATTCCAGCGGGGAATCGCGAACGCTGGGATTGCGGGCTCGGACTTTGCGGTTGGTAACGCGCGCGTTCACGCGGTTATTCCGATCGTTGTGGCTGTACATACTATATACATATATATTTTTAGAGGGCAAAGAGAGAGAGAGAGAGAGAGAGAGAGGGGTGGGGAGTGGGTAACTGCCGGAGGATGCTCCTCTTCCTTCTTATTCGCACCGATGAACCTCCTCTTCCTACTCTGTCTTTCTACTCCACTTCGCTCTTTGCTTTAAGCCTGGTGCTATATGACAATTCTATGAGAACTTTTCACGTAGAGACAGTACGGCCATCTGTAACGGTATAGACCATCAAAAGCCATCGGGTATTTCCTAATTACCGTTTCCTACGAGGTTCCTTACGACCGTCGGTATATTGTCCAGGTTGAACCTATCCCTCCCTTGTCGTCCCCTACGTTAAACCCCTCTATCCCCTGCGCTTCCGTAAGCTCGCTTTGATTGCGAGACTCAGGTAGTCGGGCAACTCGTTACTCCTCGGTTTCTAGTTCTCTACTACGATCCTAGAGCGTTTTGTGTAACGTATGTTGCTAGTAGCTGTCCAAAGCACTCGGGTTACTGCTTCGTTTAACTGTGGTTTTCTGAACTCGCGCTATCCATCAGTCGTCTTTACTTCCTAATTAGTACCATGGCTGGAATTTACTTGGCGTGATAGTCGCTTTTCCAGTTTACCAACCGGCACGTGTACAACTCAAATGAACGCGTTGGCTTGGGGACGATTCATAATGTCAACGGTATTCGTACTTGCTTTTCTTTTTTTTTGTAACTGAAATGTTATATTTTTTTTTATTTTTATTACGGCTGTTGCACTGATAGCGCAATTATCTACTGCCATCCGTATATCTGGGGGTAATTAAAAGCGTCCTTTCAAATACTTAATACATAGGCGTAACGGACTGCGAATTCAAATGGAAATTTAAACCATTGGCGTAGCCATGTTTTTCTAGTGCCGAATGCCTGTGGGGCCCGTTCACGAGTCAGAGGGTTTATTCTATGGGAAATTGTACGTCAAATTTTACACCTGGAGTTTTTCCTTCAGGTAAACGACTCGCCGCTGCTGGGTCAGGAAGCGTTCTTCTGAATCCTCTGAAAGTGTCTGTCTTCCTGTTGGAAACATGGAGGGCAGCGGCACTGGGATCAGCAGACTCGACTGCTACGAGGATATGTTCAAGGAGATTACAAGGAAGCTGTATGGAGAAGATCCTGATCATAGGAGTAAGATTGTCTAAAAGAATTTTGTTTTTTAATATGGTGAAATGCAGTCTGTTGAATTATGCTAATTCTCGTGGGTTGTTCTTTTCTAGCGTCCAGCGTTCAGAACGAATTTGAGACCTCGGTCTCTTATAAAACTACTGACGATGACACGGGTAATGGTACTGACGGAAGTGATGATGGAAATTGGACCTGCGAGGATGAACCTCTAAAAGGTACTGACGGTAGCAGAATTGCTGCCTATCATGCTGGAAAGACGACCTGGAGATGCTACGAATGTGGTTAGTGTCAGATATACGATACTTTTGATAACGGAATTTACCGAGTGCGATAGTCAATGGTCTTTCTATGTCGGTATGAAATATTTATCGTGTTTCTATCTTGTTAAACTTATGCAGGTGACTGTATGGGAGGAGGACCTCGCGAGGTCGCCGAACACTTCACGGAACTGCACTCCTCCAGAATCATGGGTGACGATTCCAGGAATAGACATCACTCACCCAGAAAGGATTATCTACAAGCGGAATTAAAGATTGAAGACGTTGTTGCATATTTAGAAAGAGTACGCGAACGGGCTGAAAGAGCAGCGCCACCGTTACGTAGAACTCAGGAAACACAAACAGTACCTACTGCATTGTTGCCTCCGAGTTCAACCTTCCTCCTCCAAGAGTTACCTTCTACTCCAGCTCCGCAGCATCTTCATCAGGTGACCCAAATAATGACTCATGAGATTTTCTAATAGCTCATTATTTTACATACCTTCGTTTCTGCAGAGCTCAGCCGCCATGCCTACTTCAGCCGCCGCTTCCGGTAGCGGAAAACGATACACTTGCCCGTATTGCCCTTACGGAACCGATAGACGGGACCTGTATACTCGTCACGAGAATATTCATCGTGAGGAGAAGCCATTCCATTGTTACGTGTGTTACAAGCCCTTCAATAGAGCGGATCACGTAAAAAAGCACTTCCTGAGAATGCATCGAGAGCACCGATACGAATTATCTAGGATACGAAGACCAGCAGGTTCGGGCAACGCGCCAAAGCCTCTTCAGCAAGATTCCACTTCCGGTGCAAGTGGAAACGGAAATCAAACTCATCACACGAATTATCCATCGGGATATAATAATAATAAAGGATACCAGCTACAACCAGCACCTGGTTCTGGAGGTGGTCTGTACCAGGCCACGAGTATGCCTGCTCCTGGAATAATGCAACCTGACACTGGATGTGGTAGACGGATGCAGAACGGCGGATGCAACAGCAAGAGTCACCTGAAGGGTGGGTCAAAGGGCGCCCAGGAAAGGAGGTGGGAATAAAAATATCCATTTGGCAAGAGTTTCAATGAAGTCTGATACTCCTTTATCTAGTAATAATTTATCTGTGTATCAATAAGTCAAGTAAATCCATGGTGTGCCGATCGGTTATATTTTTTATCATTTTATCAACGGAGCAGGATAATATCTGTTATGAAGCTGGATGCATATGAATAGTTGCAATCGGGATAATATAATTACACGTACTCAGTCAACTAGCATAACTACGTAATCGTTAACCAATTGACCTAGATTTTGCTGTAACGTGATGTTACGACCTGATAAGATGCCATGCGATATGAGTTTTCACGCTCGCACGTACCTTGTAAAAATATAAAAAAAACTTTGAAATAACCATACACGTGAACAATTGCGTACATATTTGCCAGGTATACTTGCTGTTACTGCTCGTGGAGTGGAGTCGACAATTGGTGCCTGAAACGCCATTTGAATACACATCTCAAGCCTTTCGCATGTGCACTCTGCGAGTACAAGGCGGCCCGTGCTGAGCGTTTAGCTACTCACGTATTGAAGGTCCACAACAGAAGGCAGTGTTCACGATGTTCCTTCCTGGGTGAAGATGCCGCGCAGCTGCAGGTGCATCAGCTTCACGTGCATCGTGTTACCAGCGCAAATGCACCAGCACCAACTGCTCCGCCAGCACCGCCGCAAAATAATCGTCAGCAGCAACCATTGCAGTAAGGTTTTCTATTCAGTCTCCTTGAAATTCAATTCTACTTCCATCAGAATCAGCAGCGCACACCTAATTTACGTAGGCGTAGCGAATATTATCCAGCAGGAAATTGTAATTGAAACGGGAATATTTTTCTCAGTCCCATGTGTTCGATTAACTATTGGATTTACAGCCCCGTCGGAGGAGGACGACCTCCCCCAGGTCCACCAGTCTTTCCTGCTCCAGCCCCAGCGATCGCACCTGCCACTACCGTCATACCGCCGACCACCATACTCGGGTAAGCATGCAGATTCTTTAAAAAAAAAAAATTATCTGCACATACATAGATGTCGCATATGCTTTAGTACGCAGCTTGCGCAGTAGGCAGCTCGTTTGAGAATAAACTTGACCCCTTTAACGTCTATCGCGCTTCAAAATGCGTTCATTAAAGTTAGTCTAGGTTATAGTAACTTTTTGTATGCGTTTCATAACTTATCCTAACGAGCGATATTAATTTTTTTATAACCGTTAATGTCTTTAACAAAGTGTGTATTCGCAGCAATAAGAAGTACAGCGAGTTCTGCTGAATTAACGATCGGTGCCAACTGATAAAGCATTACATAAAAGGATTTTTCAAAACTTCTTAAGTACCAGTCGTCATTGATGCTGTTATCCTTTGGTGTCTGGAGGTCAGGATATAAATTGTGGAAAACCTGAAAACTTTGGAAACAGACTTTCACGCAGTAGTAATATTAATTGCTTGATTAGCTTCGTTGAAAATACATAATGCGATTAAAGTTTAAATCAAGTTTTCTAACTGTACGTCACATGCACTTTCATTCTCAACGCTTCGCGACGTATAATCTGAAAAGAGCTCAGCGTAGGACAAGATTATCAAATATAATTGATATAATCAACTTTCGTACCTTCTTATGCCTTCGGAAACTCGTGACTTGCATAAAATAACGATAGACACGAAACGGCGGGACTTTAGAGCCGGCATTAAAGCATCTTGTATACATTAAAAATTGTACTCTTCGGATGAATAAGAATGAAGAAACGAAATCCATTGTACGTGGAGATTGAAGTATTGCCGGAGGCACTTGTCTTAAGAGGTTCGAATAAAGGCAAATCGTGGTCTGATAGTTAAAAGGGTCAAGTTGAATAATAAAGTCTGACTGCACTTATCATACATAGTAAATGCGTATTACAGGACGTCTCATCCGTCTCTTGGGTTAATTATCGCGAGTCTTTGCTGGAGTCGAGCTGTCGGCCATACCGCGAGGAGGCACCGGACATTCCAGTATCTTTAACTGTGAATCCAATAAGATGACATTAATGATCAGTGGAGCAATTCCACGTGCTTTTTGAATAATATACATAAAAACAAAAAGAATATAAGATTTTTGTAACGAGCAAGGTCACTCAGTGGCTTTTCGCAGGAAAATGGCAACAGTTCGTCGACCGTATAGCTTTACGCAATAGGTCTGACACATTCGCAATTGCAGCGCTGGCCGATTTTCCCTTGGTTAAACATTAAGTAGAGAGAGAGATAAAGTTGTGATAATGTAGTGACTCGTCTCAGGTTATTTTTTTTATTTGCTATTTTGTGAATATTTTTTATTTATTTTTTTTTGAATTTTTGTCTGTCCGCATACGTATAGACGTGTCTGTTTTGTATTTAAAAAGAAAATATGAGTGCCTGTTCGTTCGTTCTGCCTGTCAATATGTAGATACGTGTTATTGTTAGTAGATTGACAGAAAAGCTCTTTTTCCCCAAAAAAATGACGCGAACGTAACTTATGGAACAGTGCCGCGGTGGTT
>JARPRH010000073.1:1193822-1207751 GCA_031763665.1 Calameuta haemorrhoidalis | reverse complement strand
GAAAATTCTCGTGCCCCTATTTCCGCTCTGGATTATTGGGGCTTTGTGCGTCAAGGACAGTAAGTTTATTTTGAGTCTTATATACTGTATATGTGTTAATAATAAATTGATGCTGGGATCAAGATAGTATCTTACGGTAGGTGGGTATCATACGGAGAGAAAGAAAGAAGGGGATCCCGCGAAATGAGAAAAGTCGAGAGTACCACGCTGTCTGACGAGGCAACGCGATCGTAAAAACACACTCTACTACTTTCTGTTCTTCTTTCTCGCGAATTTTCCTGTAACACCGTCTCGCTCTTTCTTGCTATTCTTTGGCAGCTTTTCCTTTCTTTTTCTTTTTCATAGTTCGATACGACGGCCTCGTTCTAATGGGGTAGTTTTCTGACGGGAGAAAGAGGATATTCGGCGGGTTCGTAAGGTACGTGTGCCTTGCATTCATTGTTCACTCAGTAAAAGGCACGTATCGACGCGAGACACGCGAGAATTTCCTAGGGTTCGGTATTCATTCGAAATCTCGATAAAGTGTGTGTGTGAGAGAGAGAGAGAGAGAGAGGGAAGCTGCGAAGAAGTAAAACAAAAAAAGAACCATACAACGAGTGTCGTTAAACGTGATGTTGCTTAAAAAAGATCTATTAAAAATTGGCAGAGGACTCAAAAAGGACATCTGAAATTCTATGAGGAAAGAAAAAAGGAAAAATAATATTTTTTTTTCGTTTCGACGTGCTCCATTAACAGAAACGTTAGCTGTGTATTTTATTAATGGATTCGTCAACTGGTACAGTCGGTGAAAAAAAACAACAATCTTTTACCAAGAAAAATTTCCTGTATCCTTTAACATTAGTGTACAGCCTTTACAGTATTTGCGTTTCGTCTCACTTTTATTTGTACGAGTCTTACGATATAGGCGACAATAACATTGACTTTGATCTGGCCCACCAGCATGCGTAGGCGTATGAAACCGTGTGAGGAATATGTAACCTTGTCAAATATATATTCCTCAGCCACCATTATAAAGTGTGCATACGTGTTCTGCCGGTGGTAAAAGATAAAATTTACCTTTGTGTCGAGTCTCATGTTAAAAAGTCCTAGAGAGCCAGAATAGAGCTCGTATGAGGATTGAAAAAAGTCAAGAGAGCATAATCCACGTATGAGCATACATACCCGAGTATATGAGTGAATCAGACGAAGTCCAGGATACGTGTAAGGATACGTGTGCGAATGAGAAAAGAAAAGGAGAGCTTGAACGATATGAAAGAAATCTCTACGAAAGGATCAAACGTATGGGATCGAAATGGAGAATTGAAAAAGAAAATAATGCAGTCGTCTTTCTTTCTTCTTAAACATACGTTGCTCTCGCTCTCTCCTTTTTGAAAAACGAAATCGTACGAAGCCAAAAAAAGAAATTCAATTCGGCTCGCATGAATATATAGTATGTATTTATATACCTATACGTATACATATAGTCATACACTAGACTAGGTCGCATCAACCCAAAATGATTAATGATGACATTACTCCGCGGTTCGACGGAGTGCATAATGACGTCATCGCGGGAATCGTGCGACGTAGAAAATTGAAGTAATACGACTTGGCAGGACATTACGACGCCAGATGCCGGTATTCGCTTTCCATAAGATATTCAACTGCATCACTATTCGGCTAAAGTAGATGGGGACGGAGGGTAAGGTTGGATTGTCCACAAGAGACGACAGTGGAAAGATTTCGTTCAGTTTCTTCGATTAATTTCTTATCTTCACCCTCAAATGTTATCATAGTCGTACTATTATATTTTCCATTTATAAAATTCCAATATATACATATATACACACATACACACGTATATCCATGGATACCCACCACAACATATTCCCTTAGGCTATAGTTATGTATATATATATACATATAGTATAGTCAGACAGGTATCTAATATGTGCACAACGTATACACTATGTAAATTGAACGTAGGTACTATCCCACAAGATAATACGAGTTTATTGACTTTTACAACGATTCGAATGCGAAGAAGAACCCGCTGTTCTTTCGATCCGTAAAGCAGGCGAGTGACTACACAAAGTGAATATTTTTGTTTAGCCAAGTAGTAGGGAGACCATCGATAAAAAGGGAACCGGGATATTCGCTGTGCATCGGCAGTATTCTCAAAATAAGGTGTGATAAGAAACCGAAAAGAATGATAAAGGCAGAGTACCATACCGAAGGATTTGTAGTAGTCAAATGCATTGGAAGGGATATGCTATAAATTTCGTTAAGGGTTTGTCGAGGCTGGTTCACACTGGCCTGAATATAATCAGTTTATTAAAACGAGCAAACGTAATGCTATTTATTCCCATCGATTTATCAACTAATCTGTCCGATTGAAAAATAATGAATTAACTTCCCAGGAGAGGCGCTGGCCGTCATATAGGCAGCTACTGTTAAAATCAACAACCTGTAGATATCCTGCATGGTGACTGGCGCATTGTAGATGTAGCTAGGTAGCTACGTAACTATAGTTAGCTGAGGCTGCGGTAATTAGAACATAGGATAATTGTAACACGTGCTCACGACTCTTCACGATCATCCGTGTTATCGGATTCAGATACCGCGAGGTAGAGAGCCGAATACGTGTAACGATCCTCCAAGCCGCGTATACACGACTACGCCAATTTCCTTAATCGAAATAAAAAGAAATTTTATATTTACCTTCGGGATAGTTCATAGTTATCTTTTACCATGGTAGATTGAAAGTCAGGCTGACTAATTATAAAGTTATACACGACTCCTGTTGCGTTGCTTCGTTTCATTTGAGCTAAACATTGAGGATACCAAAGCTTCTAATTATATTCTAGCTGTATGTTATTCGTGACTACGTGGTACCTAGTATGCTGCTCTATGGTTTTTCATAAAAACTATTCCACCTTATATACATATAACGACGACCTTTATATTATGTTTTCCGCTCTGCTATCCTTAGAACCCTCATTTCTCTACGTTAAATTTTTCTTTTTCCTTGTCGTGATTTACCGCGTTCTTTGCATTCTTCCCTTATTCTTCTCCCCCCTCTCTCTCTCTCTTTCTATGTCTCTACTTTATTGTACTTTCTCTCTCTCTCTCTCTCTCGTTCGGTTATATACAGCTTATACTCGTCTAAGGATGAACTCTTTGACAGAACACATATAGGCTAAACACCAGTCTATCAGAAGTACCCACCTCGTTAATACGTCCCACATGACGCAGTCAGGATATTCTTTTTCGTGTGTCGTTCAAGCTGGTTCATTGAAACGCATAATGGCGAGGAGCCTTGAATTTTTTTCCTGACGACGGATAAATGTAGGAAATCAATAAAGATCTCGCGAGCACGTTGTTCGAGAAGTGTGCTGATATAATTGAATACGGATAAGGGTATTTTTGATTTTCACATATTCACTACCTGCCACCCCTCTTCGTGTTCCGTCACAAAGAAATCTCTCAAGCTCACAGATAAATGGAAGCCGCAATAATAATTCTCAGGAAATCGTAATGCCATTATTAATACCTTCTCGATAGCGTGAATTAATAATACCGTTAATTCCCGTATTACACGCAAAGCGGACTACGCATGTCCGCGTCTCCGAGGACTCATTGAATGTTGGGCAAGCGACTTTAACCGTTGCCTTGCACGTGAAATTTTCATCAATTATATCTGATATCTATGAACGCGACACGCGATCTCGCACCCCAGCGATACAGTCGCTCGTTAATGTATAATTATTCGTAGTCGAGCATATTAGGTAGATCCAGCAAAGGTACATACTTTACGCGTAGAAAAAGCCTTTAATTCGACGGGCTAAACTGTCTGGGGTGTTACCGGGGTTCAATGAGGTCATCCAAAAAAAAAGGGCAACGCCGTAGCAAAGGGGAGGAAAAAAAAGAAAAACGAAAAAGAGAGAGAGAGAGAGAGAGAGAGAGAGAGACTCTTCCGTGCCACCTACGAAACCAACGAGCTTTGTGGTGCTTTCAAGTGTTTCATTTGGGTAGGTGGTAACGATTTTTACGAATGGTCCGACTACGCGCAACGCTTTGCGTTTCGGCATTGCCGCTATACGTCGCTGCCTCCACGCCATAACGTTACGTTGAGTTCTGGCAATGTCCGAGAGAGAATACACGTCGATGCTTGACGATTGGATCGTGCCCTCGATGCCGTTTTAAATATCGGAAAACAGTACTCGCGAAATAGCGCAAGCTCATCCATTAAGCCCTGGATGCTACGTGGACGCGACAAACGAACGTACAAAACGATACTAGTGCCTATACCTGTGTCTATAGCAACGTACAGGCATACGCGTGATACGAATAGATGATAAACTACGAGACTTTTACCTGTCAACGAAATCAGTTGAGAATCGTCAACATTCGGATTGGCTGCATAGCGTTATCGCCGCATCTGTTGCGCGCGAAACGCGTCCCATCGACGTGAAATTTCCACCGAAGAAAATTACCGGATCCGCTCGAACGTAAAATTCAATCTGCCTTCCCTGCCATTTGCAAATTAGGCGGAACCCCTGATTACTATTCGCGCAACTGCGCGTAGTAACGAGAGCGAGAGAGACAGAGGGAGGAAGGATCGAACGAGGGTAAGAGAGTCGCTGGAGGGAGATAATAATAGGAGAGAGTGAGAGAGCGAGGGAGATAGATGAGAAGCGAGGGAAGATTGCAGAAGGTGAAGATTCCTGAATTCAGATCAGCCTTCTTGGCTGTTACTTCTACCGAATGGGAAACTCTTTGAGAAATGCGTCTTAATGGTTATTCGAAAGAAACATTTTCATTCGTAATTACCGCGCGTTAGAAGACCTTCGTCTTCCAGATGGCACCACCGTAATGAGACGAGTCGGCCGAGATCAGAAGTTCAGGCCATTCATAAAGTCCTCGTCAACCTATCCATCTACTTGGAAACACCTCATCAAGATCCTCAGCGAACCTCCCTGGAATTGTTCATGAGTACGCTCAAATTACATCTCATCAGACGGCTAGCGTACGATATTCAAATTATTCAAAGGGCGTATACCCCTCCCCCCTCTCTCTCTCTCTACGATGGCTTCTAATGAGAACATATGCAAATATATTCCCATGCACGGATAGATCATTCGCGTAGCATCGAAAGTATAGTCAGAGCCATTAATGGAAATTTCAATCCGATATCATCTAGTTTAACACTGACGAGGATTGAGTAACCCCTGTACAGCTGCAACAATTCGCACAGGCCCTATCTGTACACTGTATACGTATAGTCTGGCACCATTTGTTTCTTGCTTAATTATGTCCTGACAATTAAACCACTCGTGCTCACGGTTCCCACCCAACACTGCAGCACATCTTCGTACATTAATCACGGTTCAGTGCTAGGGAACCTTATCAAAAATGTATCCTTCCACGTGAGACATTAGCAAAAGTGGAGCTCGGCTTTTTTTTTTTACTTGACAGACAAGCAAACAGCTGCGCTTTACAGACTTTTCGAAAAGGACGTTCATGGTTGACTCTTATATTTTTTCTTTTTTTTTTTTAATCTTTTACCCTGGAGAAGACGGCAGACTGGTAACCGTCACGGGGTAAACGACGTTCATGCACGGGTAATGTGGTTTCATCTAAAAATCGCACGAGAGGATCCTCTCAAGAGAGTCAGAGGACTAAATAAAAAGGATCTGGGTTATTTGAGGAAAAAAAAAATTTCGTAAAATGGCAAAAAAAGTGACACTAACGGGTCGACAAGTTTACAAATGACGAGGAGAACGTTAACCTGTGGTGTTTGAGTGCTGGGTAGTAAACGACTGGCAGGACTTTATATGGCGTGTTAAAGAGGCGCGATCGCTGGGTAAAGCGCGAAACTAATTTAAGGCCACTCTTAAGGATCTCCGGTAGTTTGAGAGTTGACGCATGCTCAAGTTCTTTTGTGGCTCCGATAGCCCGAGGAGTCGCACGAAGGACTTTACTAGAGAAGAATGATGCCGACGGAGAAAGAGCAACTGAGAGTAAAGAGATGCTGAGCGTTAGAACGAGTGAGATTTATTATCACGTATATCCTCATACCAACAGAGACAGGCTATATTTGTCGTACTGGATATCATGACAAAGGTGTCGTAGCAATTATCAACGAACGTGTATAATTACTTGCAGGTAGAAACAACTATGTTTCCCATTACCGAGATACCGCTTTGCAAATTGGCACGCGTTTGGCTGGGCCATTTGTTCTCGCTTAGTTAACCCAGAAAGCACAGCCAAGAAAATCGTCAAACAACACAGTACCGAGATACGTGTATACACTATTAAGGTAATAAGTCCTGCACAGCTAATAAAAAAAAAGCAAATAGCTTTAAGGTCCTGTTGCTCCACGCAAGATCAAGGTCTTATCATAAGTAATGAAAAAGAATTAATAATAAAAAAAAAAGCGTCAATGGCCTTTGAGACTTGTATACGTTTCGTTTGAAGAATTTTTAATATTCCATTCGCACCGCGTGCAGTTGTCACGTGGATGAAGGGACAGTAAACGTCAGTCTAGGTCTTGGAGGGGAGGAAAAAATGTCAAAGGTCGTTCCTAAAAATGAAGGGCTGTTTGAAAAATATCAACACTCCCTCCAAGATAAGATCTCTTGACACGAGATACGCTCATCGTCCCAACAGACTGTTGCTCTCTCGGTGTACTGTCATCAATTTCAAATGTTTCTGCTTTCATGAGAAACTTTGCAAAACAAAACACCTCCAGGCCTCGTACGGTAGTTCGATCAATAGTCTGCGCCCTGCTGTACAATCCCACACACGGAGCGATCCGTACTCCGGAAAACTTTAACGCAGTCAATTTATTGGAAACTCGTGCCTCCGTCCATTCGCTCGATAATAATTGTACAGTGTACTCTGCGCTTGCATGACGTCATCGTGCTAGATGTATGTAGCTACAAGGTTCAAGCAGTGATACGGCAACGTCAAGCCTTATAGCTGCGGTAGCAGCGCGATTGAATTATCAGTAAATCTTGTTAACGATCTCTCGATAAACCGTCAACCGTTGAGTTGCACATCGGCCACCCTTGTAAATTTCTAGGAATACCAAACGGCACTCTGGTATCTATACGTGTACACTTTGGATTAACGATAAAACGTAGATAATCCAGCTTGGTGAGACTCGCGGGAAAGTCGAATGAATCGAAAAACAATTGAGTTCCCCAAGTGTTCGTCGTACCTTATCTTCTCGCCTACCCGCGAGCCACTGGCTCGGAAATGAAAAACAGTCGTCGACCGGAGGAAATAAAAAAGCGGCTTGTACCCGCAAGGTTAGCGTAGTAAGGGGGTGACGGACAATGGAAAAACTAGAATTTGTCAGGCTGAAGGTTCGTCGCTCCATCCTTTATTCTTTCATCCCGGCAGCAACTTATTCTTAGCCAGCGTCCTCGAGTTTTCGAATGTATTGTTGTTAAGCGGGGAAAAATCGTAACAAATAAAGTTTCTCACCCTGGCGGACGATTGAATTTATCGCGCAGCCTTCGTGTAGCCGGACGATAACGTTCATTCTTGCCGCAAGTTTTTCCCACTTCCTTCGTCACGACTTTTGGGTAAAATGTCGTATCCCATAGCGCGGGCTGTCGTTTAGAGACGTGACGTGGACGTTTTCTCGTAATAAAAGGTCAGACAATGAAATCACCTAGGGTTGGTATAACTGAAAGGAAATTGTGGATGAGCGACAGTGCTTCGCCTTGCTGAGAAGAAGGAATACGAACAGGTGGGTCTCTGTGCAAACAGTAGACAATAGAGTTGAGTAGCCGAACACTTAACGTCTGAGGCTTCATAAAATAGCACCTGAGATACGTGCTATGTATGTTAAAATGACGCAAAACCAGCCTCGACTGCTACCTAATATTTAGCGGTCTGCTCTCGCGCGTTTACCTGTTGCCAGAATAAAACGTAGTTACGGACCTTTATGCTCAGCTCGCTTAATACCTCGAATTTTTAAATACGACTTGGTTCCGTGCTGAGGATGTAAGCTTTGTGTCTTTTACGCTTTTTGGATAGCGATCTCTGTGTACCATACAGAAAAAGTATAATCCGAGCCATTCTATCGTATGTATAGATATATACGCTAAAAGTCACTCCTTTTCGTAGTGGAAAAGTACTGCACACGCAAAACTTTTACAAACGGATATACGTGGGTAAGTACCTACATCCTGTGTGAAGAGGATATCGACCTGGCCACCTTGATGCTTTTGCTTCGAGGACTGGCACAGGATCGCTTTAGGAATACTTTGAAGTGTCTACCGTGTGCATGATATAGATACGAATGCAATAGACACGATTTCAAAAATAATTTCATGGCTTTTTCCACGATTGTGCACCAGTCCTGGTGTATTGCTCAGTTTCGTTCAAGCGATGCAATTTTACCTTCATCTATACATATATACATTTTTTGTCTCTTTTATCGCTCCGAATCTCTCGTCGATCCCGGTGACAGGCCAAATACCCACAGGTTGCTGATTCCGTTGGCTATATTTTTAGGAAGTCATGGTTTCATTTTTTAATCTATTAGAAATGTATGAGCGTGGAAATTTTCAAGAACATATATATATATACACCAGGAATTCAAAAAGGGCAAAAGGTATTACGACATTATGTAATAATTGAACGATACCTTTGAAGAGCTATATCGGCCTGCTAACTTTTCCGTTTGAATTATATGCAGTTATTTATTTATTTTGTGGACCCGCTTCGTGAAGGCTACTGAAATATTTGGTGAACGTTTCAAAGAGAAATCGCGTCCTGGCGCAAAGGAAGCCGCTTTTCCAAAACAGCGTTGCGACGTTTCTTCTTAAAACGATCGATGGGATGAGCTCGCTCTATAAATGTTTAATACATACTTTAGGAAAAGTTTTTCTTGGCCGTCTGTCTCTTTTTATCCCCCCCCCCCCCCATCTCACTCTTTCACTCTCTCTCTCTCTCTCTACTACTCGATTCTCCTGCACGGTAGCACGATAACACGATAATGCGGATAAATAATTCTAACGATGGAGAGTAAGTATAGGAGGGTAACGATCGTATCGATCTGTCCAATCGGGTTACAGAATTCTCTCTCTTGGTCTTTCATTGACTAACCAAACCTTCAAACCTTCTCATTCCCCCCTCTCTATCTCTCTCTCTCTCTCTGTGGCACTTCTCTCTTTACGAGGCTTCCCCGTCTACCTCGCTCTCATTTAATTTATTTCCAACATTTTTCTTTCCTCGCTAGGACTTTACAGAAATGGAATGGCAAACCGTGCAGATACTGGCACGTATACAGTTACAGAGGACGACAAGGAGCGAACGAAAAATATCCTTTGACAAAAGGAAGCACGAAGCTTGACTTGTCTAGCAATAGGTTGTAGACCCGAGAAAGTGGTCGTCAACGATATCTATTTTCTATTTTCATATCAGCAGAAAAAAACGCATAATGGATATTCAGACAATACAGTATTTTTTTTATTACAGAGATAAAGGGAAACCTAATATGTTTAAAAATACCAAAGCAAATCTTAATAGCGATCAGTAAACAAATAAAAGAATCACGTTACAGCGTTCAATACTGATATAAAATAGTGCCAGAAATAGAGAAACACAAAAGCTATGCCATTCAAAGTTTAATGCCGATTAAGATTCACCAACACATTAGTGAGGGTTGGAGGATCTTAACCTAACCGTGAAGAATTCTTAAGCATAAAAATTAACGATACATGTTTCATTGTCTGTGCAGTACCTATATCCCACATCGTTGCCCAGGTCGGGCACCCTACTTATCTTCCATGTGACATATCAACCACCCACGAGGGCGATTTCGTACACCTAGTGCTATGGTACCGCGAAGATCTTGGAACGTCGGTTTACAGGTAAGAGGCTAATTTACATTCATATAACTAAATCATAGATTAAACTTTCCCCTACGTCCTTGAAATTCCTCCCCCAATATGTTCCAGCAACTCTCTCGAGACGCTGGCAACTTTTCGATTTCTTCATCCTTCCTTGGTTTCTGCCACTTACAACGTCAGAGTTCTCTCGCATGATATAGCATCGACAAACAGGAAGATCCTTGCGCATCCCCAACATCGTATTCCTTTGCTTCCCTTATCGTTAAATCAGTATTGAATTTCTCCTCTTCTCAGCCTTATCTCTACGGTCCCAGGATGAAATCGAGATAGAAATTCCCAGCATCCGTCCGACACATTCTCTTGCTGTTACAGCGTCGATGCGAGGGACCGGAACTTTGGGGTTGCCGAAAGATGGTCCGACGACACCGTCTTCTCGAACAGGGCTACATTCCTGCCCGACAAACAGCCCGCGCAGCTTGGCGTCGATCATATAAAAGAAGAGGATGCTGGCATTTACAGATGTCGCGTGGATTTTCAGATTGGTCAGACCCGCAACTCCAAAGTCAATTTAACAGTCATCGGTGAGTTTAGCGACTAAGGTGTCGCGTGTCAGTTTATTGAATTAATTTTCTTTTGTTCTTTCCACTTAAAAAAAGTTTTCGGTATCCGATCCCGATGCTTTTAGTCTCCTTTAATGGGGCTTCCGCGTTTAACGATTTTGCCAAGGAAAAAGAGAGACTTAATGAAATAAAGGGTAAAGTTGTATCGGGTGGGTGGTATGGCTGTATTGAAAAGTTATAATAAACCATCCATTCTATTTATAATATTATAGAGGCAACTGGGATAGGAGTTTCCGGACGCGAGAGGCAGAAAGAATTTCCTCGTGGTAATGAGCACTCTCGGTTATGTACGTGCAAGTAAACCTTTTTCCGGTTGGATGCCAATTAACGTTCTACCTTCCCGCGACTCAATAAATTCCGCGTTAGGTATCAAGTCTCGATAATTAGAATTTGCTCGGAAGAAAAATCTCTTAAATAACTTCGTCGAGAAATTTAAATCGACACGTTTAATAATCCATTTCGCGGCTGCCCACTTGCGAACCTACCAAGGTTTTACTTTGTGTTGCCTCCGTTTGGTCACGTACAAGATGTATATCTACCTCTAACTTACTTACCCACATTGCTACCTACCAGCTGAGCAACCAAAGGAACTTTTTAATCAGTCCATTTATTATTTTCTCTTGCATGCTTTTGAATTGGCCTGCGGCTCCTGGACCCAGTATCATGCTGCGGGAAAGAATTTCTTATTAAAGACGGTCCTTGGGCTTCATCAAATATCTTATACGATATATATTTTTTTTACTCTATATTGTATATAATACTAACCAATAATCACCAGTGGAATATCAATGTATACTGGTCGAATTCACGAAGAATATCGCCAATAAATACATTGATAATTCATCTCATCTTCTTTTATTAGTTCACCTTGTACCGTAGAATCGGTACTGCGAAATTGAAAGGATTCATCATTTTACCCCAACGACAAAGACGATCCCGTTAAGTGCTCGCTTTAGGTACCACAGGAAGTGTCTCTAAATTCAATTTCGACATTCCCTGGTACGAATTTCGTCGAAAGATCTTATGCTCGACTTATAATGTCTAGAAACGCATCGCCCTCTCGATCTGGCCCAAGTCTCGGCTTCACGTAATCCAAGGCACTCAGTGTAATAAGCCAAGGACATGCGAATTCTCCTGAATTGCATTTAACGCTCCACAGTGTGGGGGGAGGGACGTTCTATTGTATCAAAGTACCTGTCTGCATATAGAGTACCATCATGGATCCATATACCCGGTATAACACGTAATCGGATAGGCAGACTGTTATTCCACGAAATTCGAAGACGCCATATTTCTTACATCCGCGATAAGCTTCTCGAGTTACCTTCGGCAGCTGAAAAGTATATTAAAAATTTTTTAATTTTCTCTTCGGCGACCGATCGATTTTGTCTTTGTCGTTTTGTGTGACATGTAAAAAATAGGAAAACCGAGGGGACGCTGATGAATTCATAATCCACTCAACAGGCAGGATTAATTGCTGGAATTGAAAGAGTCATTAATCGAACCCTTCAAGGCGTCATTAGGATTATCCTGGAGCTTAGCGACCGTTGGACGGCTCCATCCGCCGCTATAGAATGGACATTGTCCTCGTGCAGAGGGACCATTGAGTTACGTCTGGGTTTTCACAGAGTATATTCCAAGTACAACTTCCCAGATTCAGCAGCGTCCCGACGCACATTATGCAATTCCACGTATCGCTAAAGTTGAGCCTCGTACATACATCTCTTTCGCGCACAACTTTGAGGTTATACCCAGGTTGCCGCCCCTGGGACAATTATTATAATCGTGACCGCGGGCGAAGAGTCCCAACGAGATTTTATCTCGACAATTTGTTTTATTCAGCTTTGCCGGCTCCAACAGAATCCAGAATCTGGACCGAACGGACTCTTCTTACAAATTTTCAGAACAATGGCAAATCTATTGGTTATCAGCGTAATAGCGAATACAACCCGGATATCAGATTGCTCCCTATAGGATCGAGTGTCTGGACCCCGATGTGTGTATTTTATATTTAGCAAAAGGATTGTCAGATAAGGAGTAATGGATGCGTTTAATGTAGAGCCATTATAACCCGTTACTTTGAAATTATATGAATTAAATGAACAAGCTGGGTTAATAATCTCGATAAATTTGTAGCTGCTACCTCGATGTTTTTCAGTTCACTCTCTGTCCTTCTGCGTTATCAGTTCCGATAGGATAACATAAGCTAACACATGTGAATCGAGATGATGTTCCGTAGCCAAATCTATAAAGGACTCTACCGTAAATTTCATATATATATATATATATGTGCATGCCAAGGTACCTTATTGACCTCAAAATTTGAATATAATGCATCCATCGTAAATCATATCCGGCATAAGAAATCTCTCGAGTCCTTTTTCCTACTTTAGGTTATACATGAATAACTGGACAAGATCGCCATTCTTTGTACTATATATATATATATATATATATCCATTTCGTAAGGTAGCTTTGTAGTGAAAATACCTATGAATCGAACCTGTGAAGTAACCTTAACGCCGCGTCACAGCGGCGACGACGTGAATACGACAAAGCAACCATTCGCATTTGCGATCTCCGACTTCAAGGGGAATTTACATTGAAGCGAAGCTCCAAGTCGAAAGTCGAACAGTCGCAGTCACTTCGTTACCCTCGGCAGCTTTAAACGATTTAGTAGCGAGTTCCGTTAACCTGACAGTGTCCTGGTTTCCTTTCACCGTGGACAACCCTCGAACCACCGGTACCGGAAGTGTCTCTTCGTAATCCCAAGCCCAGGAGGTTGAATCACCTTGCGTTAACCTCAGTGTCTTTTGATCCAATCATTAATTCCATTATCGTCATCTAATTATCTATTGTCAATGATCAGAATTGAAAGTAACTTTCTTCGTTTTTATATACGACTTTTTATGTATTCTTTTTTCTTCTAAAGGTTATCATTCTTTTAATCGAACAACAATGCCCCGTGATATCAACCACCCCTATTTCATTTTGATTCCTCCCTCCTGCCCTTACCCCAATTCTAACCCCGTGCTCTCCCTAGGTAATCAATTTCTACCCGAGGAAAACGTGCCTCGCTTTCATCAGATGTTTCGGGCTGCATTAAACGATCGTTGAAAAGTCCATCCCTACTAGATAGCACGAGGAGTAGTCCCTGTTTCATTTCCTTCTTATCAGTGTCTTACTATCGCCGAAACCTCATTCGCGATGCGCCCATTTCTCACGCTGAATACCATTTTCTGCCGCAGTTCCGCCCCAGAAAATCGTGATACTGGACAAGTTTGGGGTCGTGCAGAATGAGCTGGTCGGACCTTACATGCAAGAAGAGCATTTACACTTATTCTGCGACGTCTACGGCGGTGAGTACCTTGACTATGTAGCTCGTATTAACATTGTCGCTCGCTTTACGACTGCATGGCGGATTGATGGCTCGACTTGGAATTTACAATTGTATCCTG
>JARPRH010000073.1:1129383-1144201 GCA_031763665.1 Calameuta haemorrhoidalis | reverse complement strand
GCTGATCCGAGCTGAGCCGAGTCACCTTATACGTAGGCATGTTACGGCTTACGTACTTTATATACTGGCAGAGCCCCTATACTGCGAACGGAAATTTAATCACGCTTCTTTTTTTTTCCCATTTTCTTTTTCTTTACACCCAACATGAACAATCTTCGATTTTGTATCGTCTTCATTATTTTTAGCGGATTTTTCTGTCAGTGTGGAAGAGCTTGGTTCGATGAATACCAGGCTTTATTATACATATATCTGTGATTTTTTTTTCTTCTATCCGGAACTCTATATAGGAATGTACATACCGTGTAATTTGTACGCTGTGCAAATATAGAATATAAACACGTAGGTATTATATATACGGATATCTCTGCTGTGTATCTACAGTGGCATAACGCGCGTACTGAAATGCCGGATTTGCTAGTGAAATTCGAATGGACCCTTGCCTTACCGGTATACGTGCAGCGTGTATCAACGGAAGTCATGATGGACGATACTCTTTCCCGTATAGGTAGAGCGTTCTAAAAGTTTTCAGTGCGTAATGTTTATGTGCATGGAGGTAAGGAAAAAAAAGGAAACCAAAAATAAAAGCCATTGCAGCGCTGCAGTGAGCGCGGCTGCGGTACGTTGCGGAACTGCACGGACGGTTCTGGAATCGTAACATAAAATCGCCATTATCGTAGGTACGGGCGGGGCCGCGAGTTTGCGAATTGCGAGTTGTGGCTTCGCGAACGTCTTTCCTGGTAAATAAATACGTCGTTCCATCTTTCAGTCCCCGAGGGTGGCTGGCAGGATGCCACAAAAATCCTCCAGTGGCTGAGCATCGGTTGCCAGGGAAAATAGATGCCAACGCGTCGCGACTTCCGGTCACTTCCGGCCACGCGTCGCCATATATTCTTCAATCTTTCTTTTTTTTCTGCTACCACCTCCCCTACTCCGTCCCCTCCCCTCATCTCCCTTTCACTTTCATCAATTCGTTCGCCTTTCCGTCCTCCCCTCTGCTACTCGTCATCAAACCCACTTCCATTTTTAACCATTTTTAACCTAAACTAAACTTACACAATTTAGCACGTTAAAATTTGTACCTGTCGAGTGCCATTGCGGTTATAACTCATGCTTAGAGAATAAAACGTATCTGCAGTCATTTTTTAGCTCTTAATTCAAAAATCAACAGTCGTTAAACAAACGACGTACTGTAATGGATTGTACAATCAGCAGAAATATTTTTACTCCCACTAATACTCTGCCGAGAAGTAAAGAAAGCGAAGACACGTATACGTACGTAGTAATAGTTAAGCTCTGGTAATATTCATGTGTGAAACAATAAAAAGGGCAAGACAGAGTGCATATGTGACGACTGGCATGAGTCAATGGGAACGCTCGCACGCCTCTCTGGGTTTAACGAGTGACTCGATAATAATAACAATGATAAGGAAAGGGACGGAGAGAGACAATATATATGACAGTCAGATACGCATCTGTTCTTTTTCACGTTATTTCCTATAGTTGCCGCAGCCATTTTGACAAATACAACCAACCAAAAAAAAAGGACTTGCTCTCGTACATACAGTCATGCAGTTTCTCATATGAATATGAGCTTCTGTATTTAGTATTAGAGAGCTTACATGCATCTGGGATTGCACGCAGGCCGATACGCACGCACGCACCTTCACCCTATGTACCTACGTGCACGTTATTGACGTCTGCAAAGCCGAGCGATAGCGTGTGGCTCTTAATGAGCAACGGTCTGAATGACCGAGTAAGAGAGAGAGAGATTGAGAGAGGGGAGAGGGGGAGAGAGAGAGAGAGCAGAGGACAGACAAACAGACAGATAGACAGGCGGCCGCTGAGTCACTCTTGGAACAATATCATGCATTATCAACTCTGTCTACCCTCTCCGTCAGCCACTTGGATATGATGTGTCGTTCCTGGGAGTATTGTCAGTCCCTAAGGACAGACACCCTCCGATGGTGTATTCTTTAGAGTTACTTAAACGAAACTATATTCTGGCTCTTACTAATTAAGTCCCTGGGGGCGTCAGGATGGATGCGTCATGTAGAGGTTACGATTTTTTTTTTTTCTTTATAAGAAGTCGAGACTTCGCTCACCTCGTAAGTTAGAAGGGGCGTTAAATTTTATTGATAAATATTTACATGACGATGTTGGTATATGTGTTGGAGGAGGTGTGAACCATAAGGAAAATGTGATTCAGGATGGTCCATTGATGATGGAGAATGTAGATCCGACGGAAAGAGGGGATGCGATATTGGATCGCGGAGTCTTGGATATGACTGTAGAGGGTGCTCGTGGATGAAATCTCGGTACATGTGGGAGGCGTGAAAGTATGTTGCGATTGTGAGTGCAAGGAGTGTACTTTACTAAGGGGTTGTAGGGCAGGGACGTAGGAGACTAGGGCTCTCTTGTTCTCTTGGACCTTTCGCGGTGTGGCCGGTTTGTTTGGTCACTTGGAGACGAGCCAAATAGGAATTGGCTATTGACCAAACCAATGGTAGCTAAATTACTGCTGCACAACGTTGTACGTAGGTGCTCGGAGCTTGTTACGCGTCGTGTATTCGATTATCTACGTTGTGGTTTATTAGGGGTTAACGTCGCGACAAGGCACATCTGCGGATCTGCTAACACGAGGACGCGGGTTTCTTCCTGGTACCATAAAATATACATGAAAAAAGTATTTTCTTCATCAAATCGATTGACGTAAAACCATGCTTTTAAGTTTGTCCGGAGATCGAAGAAGGTCTTTCCGTGAAAAAAATTCTCCCCGACGAAGGAATAACGTCGTCTAATGATGTAGACAGCCACGTTCGTAACATGCAACGGGCGTCCTTCATCCTCTTGGAACCTGGTTATTTCTTAAAGGGAAATGGGAGGTCTGTTTCGAAGGTCGATCAAAAGGGAGCGACGACAAAAGAATTCATAAGATTGACTGACGCAAGGATATCGATTGATAAGGAGCAGAGTCAAAAGTAAACACTTCGAAAATACTCGATCACTGATAAGGATGTCTGATAATATGAAACATGAAACGGTTTCACTTGATTTCGTATTCTTCGTGACCCCGTTCGGAGCCTGGGCAACGTGTCTACAGTACCGACAGCAGCCACAGTTCCTGCGACACTCACGACAGTGGCGACATCGTTGGAAACGATAGGTCGCGTGTCTCGATGGCATTAAATATCGTTGCCGTCCCGCTTCAAACTTTAACCTGACAATTTAGTAAAAAGGTCGGGCTTATAGTCTTCGTTAATATACTCAGTCCTCGCGAGCAGCGCGTTAAAACTTGTCACTGAAAGCTTCGGGAAGATCAGACTCGATGACTAGAAGGATAGTGCAAGGAAGGCGCGAAGTAAATAAGGATAACGACTGCCACCATTACCGTTTATTACTGGAAATGGATACAGGAGAACTTTGACATTTGACCTTTGATGACTTTACGGTAACTAATAAACCAAATAGCAAGGATTAATGTGACTTGATTAAATTTAAGCTGTCTGATGGTGGTTTTATTGGAAAAAAATGTATTGATGGGGGTTTGACAAAACCGTTATATATATGGTTTAATATCTTTGTCACGGGGTCGGATCCTGTCTGGTAGGAGTTTTTAATCAGACCTGAGCAAATGTAGGGTTTGAGTGTACCGTGAGATTGATAAGATTCATTTTCTTTTTTTCCGAAGAAAAAGATTATTCGAGATCCGCCATTTATAAGTATATTTTTGAATCCCAGTGAAGGAATGACAATCAGTACAATCAGCGAGTTACCACAGTCGAATAAAGGGAGGAGTAATAGACGAAGAAGGAGAGACTCTGATTTTTTAACGTCTCGAGGCGTACATTAATATTCCGCAGTCTCTGGCAAAATGTAAATTTCAAGAGCCCCTCCCGTCCCCAGTGACGCTTTTAAGAACTCGCCTTTAGATTTTCCTCTTCCGCGCTTCGTCTTTCAGCTTTCATCTTTCGACTTACGTCTTACGTACGGCGCTATGATTCATTGACTTTTGCATACAAGACTCCCTTTTTCACGTATTTCCATATATTCTATAATCGTATGTTTTGCAATCATCACTTTCATCCACCAGATTTTTTATCTTGATGTTCTGTTTTACAGGAATGCAGTTCTATCCCCCTTTAATTCCCATCTTTTTGATAATGCAAATAGCCTCGTTTATTGACACAAATACATAAAGGTATAATTTACAAAAAAACAGGGTCACTCATTTCGATTGTCAACTAACTTCAAGCGTCTTCAGCAACTTCAGCATGTACCTCTTTGCAGCAAGTGACAAAGCTCCCTGTAGCTATTACCTTTGATTTATGCCAAAAACAGTCTCTTGATTTTTAATCAATTTAATTCTCAATAACGGGATGCACTTAAAGAAAAATTATTGGCAATAATTCATTGTAGAAGGTAACAATTGCTTCAATATTTCGCAGGTGTCAATCGATTGATTGTATCAGTTTTTCAGTTACTTTGTTGATTTTAACGAATCAAATATTCGATATGGACTCTTTCATCCACTGACTGGCAATTAAATTGGAAAGGTGAAGTTAGGTGCACGAATATAAATCCCACTGACGTTACTCACAGGCGCCCTCGTTCGCCGTACCCCCATACGGGAACTGTACTAGGCTGACTCATAATCGCTAACGTCAAAAGATCGGCAGGGTCTGATGCCGGTAGCCAAGCCTGGAGACGTTGGAAATATTGAAAATACTTATAATGGCTACGAGGTTGGGCAAGCAGCCCAATGTTACTTTTGGAGAAGCTGTCATCGCTCATTATCCTTAACGATCGACAGCCGCTCAAAGTTAATGATCCGGAATCTCGAAAGAATATTGGAAGCTAATTAGACGGAGGCGTTACTTAACGGAAGACCAGTCAATATCCAGAGATCATTTTTAATTTTGAGTCAAGAATTCATGGGACTTTGATGGAATATCAATTTCCCGTACATTAAACGTAGTTACCATTCGTGAAATAACCTTAAAATATTTTATTAATGGTATTAAGCTATTTCAAGAAAACATGATGTCAATTATTTCTCCACTAATTGTAGCCGATGCCGCGTTATAAATTTAGTAATCGCGGCTTGGCTTAACGATAGTTATCGGATGTGAACGAGATATATCGATATATCGAAGTAGTGTATGTATCGATATATCACTCGGCAAATACCATGAATCCAGCCGAACGTGTTGCATAGAGGAACGCTAGGGCGCACCGATTGCTTGACATTATGACGGGGGTGTATGTGGTGGCGAGTTTCATAGCCACCGCGGGCGTTGCGACGCTGAACGGACGCGCCGAGAACTACGAAGCTCCCGTAGAGGCGCCTCCGCCTGCCAGTGTTGAGCCCGCGATCGACGCGAGCGTACGCGTTTATTATTTCGTACGCACCGGTTGATCCGACACGACTGTACGCGCTTCGTACAATAATATTTGAAAATTTTTTGACCCTGACTTTTGATAAACAAAAAGCAATTTAGGTCATAGTCATCGTTAATTTTAATCTTCATGCCTTTGTTGTCTGATGATGCTAATCCTTTAACGTGAAAGGAACGAGAGCGCGTTGTGCATCCTAAGTCATAGGGTTTGACAATTTTAATAGTGAGTTTCGACAACAGATATATGGATTTTGATGACATTGATGGCTTTTGAATTTTTGCAATATTTTTAACACGCAGTGACATTTCGTTTGATGTTTCGTACGCGTGCTTTAATTTTGCCGCGAAAGTGACTAGGCGGGATTTCTCTAGAAGAAAAAACATAACCTCTTCCAGTTTTGGTAATTGCATCTTTTTTTTACTATTATTGAAAAATAAGCTGAATCAGTGACAAGGGTAGATTAATGGCGATAGAACGGGGTTAGACTTGGCTTTTGTAATGTCGGAGTAAGAGATTACAGGGATTCGAAATGTCGTGAATATAAAATGGTGGCAAATGTGACAGTAAAGAGAAATCCCTTGGACACTTTTGACACATCTTGTGATATTTTTAATTTTAACGAATATTTTTAATAACACCGAAATTTCCGCGAATGCTATTGGAGGACTGATGCTTAAAAAATTATAAGACGAGTAACGCATTTTGAGCCCATTGGGGATTTGCGAGACTTTTTTCAAGTTCCTTTTTTGTTTCTCTTTTGCCTCGCTCTATCGAATTACTTCACCCTGGACAAACTTAGCCGTAGGGAGGTTCTTTAAACTCGTCTAAAGTTCGAAAGGAAGGATGTTAGTAGAGGAGGTAAAGATGGGTGGTAATCCGGCTGGTAGGCAGGCAAGCAGCCACGAAAAAACACGAAAGCCTTGCAATTAATCATTTAGTGGTTTTATTTAATCATGTCTCGGTGGTTGAGAAGAAAAGTGGTCGACATGGGAAAGGAGTTGTTGTTGGTGAAAACATAAAAGAAGAAGGTCGAAGCAGAATGGCTTGACCCGACTAGTTTTATATCTTTGATTCTTTACTTTTCGGGTTCCTGGTGCAGATCTTAGTAGGCCCTTCTCGGCTATCCGAAGTGGTATTACATGAAGATGAAGTGGTGGATAGGTGAATAGGGTTTCGCAGGAGATTCCCGGCGGTAGGTAGCAGCGGCGTCGGCGGCTCGCTACGTGTTCCGAGTTCATCAATCATCAACGATAAAACCCGTCAAAAAAGTCGATTTACCGTTTCACAGTGGCAGGACTGGCTGTTCCGAGGGAACCCGCTACCACTGCTACCAACACCTCCACCACCATCGCTAGCACTCTCTGACTCGTAGTTTTCGAAAGCCCGACCATCGTTAACCACTAACGTCATCTTCTCCCCTCCGACCCCAAAGTCCTTGCGGACCACGGACCACATCCACACATCTTAAATTTGCTGCAGAGGATGATTATATCACCGAAGCACAAGATATATGAGATAACAGTGTTTTAATAACAGAATATTCTCACAATGCAAACGTTTTATAAAGAATTAATATAAATCGATTTTGGATGACTGACGTGTCAAGGGCGAAAGGGGGATTGTCATTGTGTTTGGGTGTTGGTTATATAGGAGTAGGTTATGGTAAGAGGGTTTTCGAATAAGATGTTTAATATTTAAGGTGTCACAAGATGAGATCATTTTTTTCTATTAACCTGACGGTTTCAGGGCGGAGCTGCTGAATATCAGGACTAAAGTGATCGGTCGGGGTCCTATCATCTGGTCCAGGCTTCTCCCGGGCCCTCGCAATTGGTTCAGTGGGCAAGGAAGATAGAGGAGTCGGTATATGAGGAGCGTGATGGCTGGTGAGCCTTACGTTTTAGAAAGATCAAAGTGGCGTGTCAGAGTAGCAAAGTGACAGACTGACAGGGAGGTGAGGGAGTGGGGTAGTGTGACAGTGTGACAGCGAGTGACAGAGTGGCCGTGTGACAAAGTGACAAAGTGACAACGCGACACCGAGTGATAAAGTGACGAGGTGTTTGGCCAGGTAGAGGAGGAAAGGCGAAATCGAGAAAGTGCGGTGAGGTGCAACCATCGCGTAAGGACTGGAAACATGAGGTGTCATTCGACGTCGACGTTCCCGACACATCAGTTTCTCGTCATCCTGATCATCATCGTCGCCCACCTTGGCATCGTCCACGCGCAAGGTCAGTTCACTCTGTCTAACATCCTTTCTCTTTATTTCTTATCCAACCACCTAGACCTTTTTCACACACCTGATCCTCCATCTCTTCTACTCCAGATAGTCTAGGCCTCCTCGATGTCTACTTACCCAGCATCCTTCAGCCCATGTCATCCTGGACCCCGTAGACTATCGTTCGATGCCTTCGCCTCTTATGAATACTATTTGGACTTCTGAGTGTTGAACGATCCGAAGAAATGAAGATGACGTAATAATTAGAATCTCCTGCTAGTCGTAGATTCCATGAGAGAACAATCAGTGGCGCCCCCAAAAAAAATGTAATTTTTTTTGGCTGTTCTGAATAGATTAACAATAGTTCTACACTTTTCATCAAGAGTTCCGGTCATTATCCGCTTGAAAATGAAGTTTGAAAAAATACGTCAATCCCCCATCTTTTTGAAAATTGTATTTCTTTTTCAGTGTTCCGAATAGTTCTCAAAGAGTTTTGGTTTTGGAACTCTGATGGGAGTTCTGGGTAGTTCTCAAAGAGTTATATCGATAATTTTAATGGTAAAAAGATGAAAAATTAAAATTGAAAGAAGTCCAGCACTTTTAAGATTCTCCGTAACAAGTAGGGTAGATTCGGAAAAAAAAAATTAAGAGTTCCGGGAGTTCTGATGGGAGTTCTGATGCGAGTTCTGATGGGAGTTCCGGATAGTTCTCAAAGAGTTCTACAAAACGAATACCTGGACTTTATTAATCCATCCAGTATTTCGGGGGGTGTCGGATTTGATATGATAAATTGATTTTTTGAAATATTTATTTGAAAATGATTTTTTCACCAAACCTCGATATGCATTGTACCCAAAACAGAGAACTATTCGAAGCACTGAAAAAAATATGATTTTCTAAAAAACGGCAGTTTAAAGTATTTTTCAAAATTTATTTTCCAGCGGATAATAACGAGAATTATTGATCAAAAGTGCAGACAACTGTAGAACTATTATTAATCTATTCAGAAATTACAAAAAAAAATTATTTTTTTCAAAAATGGGCAGCGCCATGAAGTTGGCCCCCATTTCCGAATATCCCTATTTTTTCCATTTAATCAACAGAAATATTTCTGAAGACTGTCATGAACTCTAGAACTCTTCCGGGGTCAGGCAGAACTTCAATTTTCATTTTTTAATTTTCATAATGAGGGGCCAACTTCACAAAGGTCAAATATCCTCCCTTCTGTTTGTACTCGGGGTGTGTAATATGTATACTACTACTACTACCCCCTCTGCCCCTAAACCCTAATTCACCCTCTTACGTTTTACGCCTTGCGTCTCGCCATAAGTGTCCGGCTACACCCGCTCAACTCCTGTCATCGAATCTAACTTAAACCGGGATCCGTTCGTTTGATTGTACGCGGACGTGCGTGCGTGCGGGACAAGGTGCCGGTGGACGCTGTTAAAGGGGTTGTAGGTGGAAGGCGTGGTCGACAAATTATGCATCATTCTACCTCTAATGCCACCTCGCTACTTCTTCAGGGTCGCCACACCTCGTCCTTGTTCTTAACGTCATGATCGCTTTTGATCACTCTTGATAGTCCCCTATTTACCGGTCTGTTTCTGTTCTCTTACTTTCCCCTTCCCTACTTTTACTTTATTCGCCCCGAGCATCTTGAGCCTCAAGCTTCTAGTTTCCAGCATGAGTTGAATAGCGAGTTGAGTAGTTGGGTAGTAAGTTGGCTCAGGGTAACCCGGGGGTTCAAGCGACGCCAAGTGGTATAGTGGGCGTTGCCCGCAACGCCTGCGACACGACGCCACAGACGCCAAGAGCTACTGGTTGATCATGATGATTCAATTTTACCTTGACAGCCATCGAAATGCATATTTATTTTGAAAAATTTTATAATCGCTAACTTTTCACAAAATATTATTAACACTCGAATCAGCCTCCCATTTTGTTGTTGATTTAACCTTAAGAAAAAATACACGTCTATACATAGATATAATGTTACGTAAAGCAAAATTTTTTTTACCCGAGCTTGCTAATAACTCACTGAAAGGCACTCGGAAAAAATGGGAATTTAATTATAATACCGTTAGCGTCAAAAGCTACCGAGTACAATGTCATTAATGTCCATTATTACATTAGGCCTTCCCCATCGTTTCCTCAGGACACCTTTCGTTACTCCACACCCTCGAGCGTTCAATCCGCAAACCATTTGGTGGCCTCCGTTCCGTGATGCTTCCCAACGTTTCCTATCAGCATTGCAAATTGTTTTCAATACTGATAACAGCACCGGTCATTCTTTACTCTTCTGTTTTTTTCCCGTCTTCGTATAAACAATCGTGATACAGTCTGGCGACGCTAGCGCCACCGGCGTAATATCGAAGCGAAAAATTCTTCATATTTTTTAACATTAATTAAATGGCAGCTCGAATAGTCTGTATTTTCACCCTCGTTCAAAGCATATATGTACATATATGTATATACGCAATATACATATGTCCTGATAATGAGGGATGAAAGATATGCGTCATCCATTTTTTCTCATTTTCTCTTTATTTCTTATACTGGCATCGATACGTTTTCTTCAATTTACTTTCATACACGTGTGCCAAACGTAAAGGGTTTCCCTTCCACCCACGTCCGGTCCCTAAAAGAGTTTCTCATTGACGAGCAGCATTATCTCTCGGGTACATCTAATTAGTATCTTTCTCTCGTACATTTATTTCACCCCCAGCGTCTTATAATCTCCTTCTCACAATATTCATCTCGACTCCCATCGCTCTCTCTTTCACCCCCTGTATACCAGCTGTTCGCTGACCGCTACCATTCCTTCATTAATACTTCAGTTTGTCGCATGATACTTTCCACCCTGCCGGTGAACTGGATATGGGAAGCATAGCATATCGTAGTGTATACATATATATATATATATATATATAATATATAACGTCACGTAACCGTAGTGAATACGTTAATAATTTAACAAGTAGGTACCGCGTAGGAGAGCTGATACAACATCAGCCGGAGGGCCAAAAAGTTTTATCCTTGAAAGTTTTGAAAATTTGACAAACTTTTTTTTTTCATTCTACACACCCACTCGGAGACGGCAGTGCGGTCGTATTAGAAAACATGTAGGGGGATTTTTAATTGGTAATTTTTGTTCCCCCCGTACGTATAGAATCCCATAGCGACCCTAGAGAAGACCTGGGCTGACCTCCGTTAAACCCTCACGGGATACCGGGAGTTCGAAAAATCGTGATGCAGCAGCCTGGTTTCGTTTCACGCGAACTAACGGAAGTTCAGTCGTTAGGGTTGGGCGTTAGGGTTAATTAATAGAACTCCGAAATGTCATTACCCTAACGATAGTCATTCAATTAATTGAGAAGGGTCGTCGACACTCTTTCATCCCTCTTGTTGCGCGAGCTAGGTGGAACTGCTGTTGGAAAAGGAACTTGAGGTGAGTCGAGTATAGGGAATATGTATGTACAAGGGACACGTGGTACGGTATATACGTATATATATATATATTTGAAGGTGAATTCAAAATAGTCGTAGGAAATGTCGGAGTGGCTGAGCGAAAGAAAGATGGCGTCTGCGAATCATTCATAGGTAAAACTCGTTGGAGTCGGGCGAATTAATGAGATGGAATGTAATGAGATCGTTGGTATATCGTTTGAATCAGAAAAGCATTAAACGCGGAGCCAAGCAATCGACTTGGTTTCTTATTGCTGGAATTTCACAATTATTACGTAGCTGCTTCTCCTACGGATAATATCCTTACACTTTCTCACCTTCGCGTCTTCCCACCTTTCATCGGCGAGTCGTTTCAGCTCGTATAATTAAACGATTTGTATTGTCCAGAAGTTGTCTCTCGTTCTCTACGTATATATATGTATATATATATCTTTTTTTTTATTTTACGACTACTCTGCCTCTCTTCATCGATCCTTCTCGTACTGTCTACGTAGTGGTCTTGCTTCTTATTTTGAAATCGTTTGAGCTGTACGTCTTATGAGAGGCAATGGCGACGACCCAAACAACGAGGCATCCGTCATTGCCAGCACCTCGTTTAATTCTTATTAAATTCGTAGTTCGTTATTTACGGGTCTCTTAGGGCTTGAAGGGACAAGTTGAAAAATTACGGCTTGACAGAACCTAACCTGGCGGCGAATTTTTTTCATTTCTACAGTATTAATCTTTATCATGTAGATTGTACCTCGTGTCATTTGGATTTTAAGGTCAGGGAAGAGTTATTTAGGCGAAGAAATTTTTTATCGATCGATAATGACTTTTATTCGATATAAAAATATGTAAATTGTTAAATTTATTTGTCGAACTTTGGAGTTTTTGAGATTTGGTCGAAAAATTTACGTTTTTAGATACTTTGTCAAATGATGTTGCAGATTTTAACGAACTCTTTAAGTAATTTTGAAGAAAATTTTTTTTAATCTTATCACGTTTCATTATTTTACTCAGACTTTGATCTTTCCAGTCGATGCGTTTAGCACAAATTGTTTATTCTGCTATTCATCATACGGAGATGTCACTCTGAGAGATAAGTCGAAGATGTAGATAAAAAAGAAGAAAAATGAATCCGCATCGTGATACGAGAAAAAAACGGAACAGCAAAAGGACAGATTTGAAAATAGAAAATTTATCAAACGAAAAAAAAAATTCTTATGAATATTTTAACGCAGACTGTATTTGCGTGCTTTTTCGTGCGTATACGCATTACCAACTTTCGCAAACTTACGAACACTAAAGAAACCAAGTTTCTCGGAACTCGAACAATATATTTTTCCACTTCTTGGTTAGAGCTTTATTTCTTTTTTTATTTTCCCAAAGCTTATCATTCATTGCTATCACTATCTCGTCTTTTGTAAATCCATAAAGAGTTTCCAGATAAATAAGCTATATACTTCCTGTCGTATATAGCTTGACGACCAAAGAGCCCGTGCTAAACTTGCGTCATCTAAACCCACGTGTTCATTTATTTGTTCGATAACTGGTCCTGAAATTGCGTATAAATATTCGTCAGACGTGAAACAATAACATATCATAAGTTCGAAACATAAAGAAATTGCAAGAGCCGTACGAAACGTCCTTAAGTCTCGTACGAAATTTTGAAAAATTTCTTAGCCGAGAATAAAACTCCCTAGATTGACTAGGGTGAAAAAGAGCAATGTTCGAAATACACGTTTGCTTTTACCGTAAATTCCCATATTTTCTCTTTCGTTCCGTTTTCCTCCACCTATAAGTCCCCTCGTACCGTCCCCTTCCTCTTCGCCGGCAGCCCGCGACTTTTGCGTAAGATGATGATCGAGTTCCCAGTCGGTAAAGTAACGTGATTTTAATCACAGAGTGGCAAGTTTAAACCCAAGCAATTATAATTCAAGAGAAGGAGAATGAACTGTACGGAACGGAAGAGGGACGGTTTTTGGAAAGTTGGGGGTAGATGGGGAAGTGGTGGGAGGAACGGCTTCAGAATATTCGTTTACTCGAGTGTACTTGTGATTTGTACCTCGGTTGCCACGCAAATCCGATCTAACTTTATGGCCGAAGAAAAGGGGGAGAATTTCAGCGAGGAGTCTCCAGCCCCAAAAGCTATCTCATTCGCTGAGTTACTTTCTAGTTCACTTTCATCAAACTTCACTCCAGCGTCCTACGGTGTAGGGTCGCGAGGACGTGGTAAGTCTGGGAATTTGACCTGGCGATAAAAGCCGAAGAGAGATAGGGGTAGGTCTTCTCGATACAATTATATTATAATAAATTTTTTTTAATTTATACATAAACTGTCAAGAAAAAATATCGAATCGACTACGAGGACGTTTATCGAATTTTTTCATCATTCAAAACGATCTCATTAAAGAGCATCGTTGGTGTCGCAAATTTGACCTCGCGCGAAAGAGTCTATCCAGTCTTTCATATAAACTCTTATTAATCAACCGGTTCCATTCGTTCAGACCCCCCTTACTCGTACCTCACTCTTATAATCGTTATTAAGCGACGTTTAGTTAAAGAGGACTAGTGCCCGTTTCCTCCGACGTGGTATAAGCCTGATTTATTTTTTTAAAATATAGTTTTAATATGGGGTAACCAGAGTTTAAACTTCGATTAACATCGGAGGAAGCGGGCATAAATCATTATTCAGAGACGCCGTAGTCGTGCCTTCTTTTAAGGCGACTGTTAGATAAAACCGCTCGATTAGAAAAATCAACGTGACATCGTCACGAAATACGTGGCGGTCAGTGGTATGTCCGTGCGCAGTTCTTGCACTACGCATTCAATATGTTAATTTTTTTAATACGAAAAAATAGTTTATTAGAGGCAATGTTGGTCAAGGGTGTAACTTTTACTCAGTCACTGTTAAGAAACCAGCGCTCTCTCTCGGCCTAAACGTGCCTTAAGAGAGGCTTAGAAGGAGATAGGAGTAACGCAGCTAACGGACGTCCCTTATAGCTTCTCTTAAGGATTTTTCAATAATAACGTATTAAGAGAGAGATAAGAGTAGGGTATTTTTTTAGCAGTCTCTGCTAGCCACTAAAAAACGCCTCCTAACCCTAAAACAGAGGTAAGGGCCCGCTTAGTACCGAAAGGAGGCGCTAGATGGCAGCACCCTCGTCACTTAAAATCTTTTCGCTCGTACGCATTTCATACACGAGATCGAGACTGAGATTCTTCCTCGTTGTATCTCGTGTATTTGTTAATTGATAATAAGGTTGTTGAGGTTAAATCAATTTGGAAGATGCTTGTTTGTTCCTCGAGTTTTGGTGCGATCTCATTAACCGATTGTACCTCCGAGCGAATGAAGACCGTTAATAAGACTCGTCGCGGTGTGTAAAATGAAATGACGACGTTGTACTCTATTATTATTCTCGTCCTCCGGCACGTGAGTCTGAACAATCTTCTTATCGGCACAGACGCCATATCCGAGAGTCATTATATATTAAGTGTCTAAAGTCAATTTCGCATAAAATAGATCTAGCCGAATGACCCATGGCCACGCGTCGTGAAATCCCAGCTTAATCTGCAGGTTATTAAACGACGTCGATACGAAACTGCCGCCAGAGGCGCTGCCGTAGATTATAGAAATATAGGGTGCGGAGTGCGGAAAACGTACGGAGGAGGCGTCGGAGGTGGTTCCCGACGCTATTCGACTCGCATCACGCTCGTAAATCCCATCCATCTCGCTGAAACACGCCGAACTCTCAAATCTGA
>JARPRH010000073.1:1082972-1096475 GCA_031763665.1 Calameuta haemorrhoidalis | reverse complement strand
GGAGATCCGGCAAGATTTTCGGTAAAGAAGAAGAACCCAATCTGAACTCGCAGTGCACCCTGGCTATCGAACGGAGATGGTATACTTTTTTTTTATTTTATTTTTACCAATGCCAGTTTATCAGTAACTCCTTCGTACGTATACGTACAACACTTATACATATATACAGGAGTATAAAAAAATTTAGCGGTTGCTGGTTAACTGAAAATACTTTGAGCGAAATAAAGTAAGTCGGTCGGCACCAGTATAGTAAAGTCCTGAAGCGTCCAAATTATATGTATTATCGAAGTAGAATTTCATTACGTAGATAAATTCATAAGAACCTTTTAAGAATTTAGGTCGACGCGTGCAATCCTCTGTACATTAAAAAGGCAATTATTCGACAGCATTAACCAGCTGGGTATAAAAAGGAAGACAAGAAAAGAAAAAAAAGAGAGACCAGCTCTTTTATATTTCTAGGCCAAACTTCTAGGCGCTCTTTAAATACCAATTTATTTAATCCATAGTCAACGATGAACCTGCGCTCGAAAAATTCACGATGAAGTAAAAAATGTAAATGAATTAGGTGAGTTTTCGTGAATCTGAAAATTGTCCAATTTCATTCTCGTGGGAAAATACATAGTTAGCGAATTATACTGGGCGCAGCAGTGCTTCGACGTGTGTTGTGCACGGGCCATAGACTACGGTGCCAAGAGAAGAGTGAAATCCAGAGTAAAAGCTCCGTAACAGCGGATGTGGGCCCAGTGGATATCTCCCAGGTGGAAGAGTACGGGGAATCGGAAATGGAATACCCACCAGTACCACCCACCCACCACCTTCCCTTACCACCCATTATAATATCGAATCCAGGAAGGGAGGATATTGCAGCTGGATAACTCTCTGCTTCGCCAACCGGTTCGATGGTTGACTGTATGGTTATGGCGGCTTGATGTATGGATGAACGAATGAATGGAATCGATAGATGAATGTATATATATATTATACGTACCAAAGCAGCCAGAAGAGTCAAAAAGTTTCTCCATTTCATTCGTCCTTTATTCATCCCTTTATACAGAGATTGATTCGCCCTGCTAAATTGTAACGGATTCACTCAGAATACATTCTTCGCTCTGAAGCATGGCGGCTATGGCCATGGCCTGATATCCCGTCTGTGTATCAGCAGAATCTTTCGTCCTTACGTTTGTCCTTTCTGTATATATATATATATGTATGTATGTTTATACAGTATATAGAGGTGGCACCTCGTTGGACTTGGTTGAATACGACTAAGCTTGAACGGGCCGTCCATGTCGCTAAGCTTCTCCAAGGGATTACCTTGTTCCTCTTCGTCCTGGTTGTTAGCGACGCCTTAGAATTCTTGGCGAAAAAGAGAAGGACCCAAGACCTGGTCAGGCGATTTCAGAAGCGACCTCAGTGTATCGTCCTCGTATGATAGCTGGCCATCCTATCCGCTTATTTTTTCAGTTAGTACCCTCACCCTGTATTTTTTTATCTTTCCCTCGCACCTTCTTAAAGATCCGTCCCTGAATCCCATCCCCTGAAGGGCTACTTCATATGTGACGTCGTATTCAACGAACGGGCATCCTCCTTCGCCGGTAACCACTGGGCGAGATGATGATGGCGACTCGAACGATATCTGAGCTCTTCTGGCTTTGTCATATGTGGATATATATATATGTGCATGGAAAAATATATACGGGCACAACACCCTCTTCTTTCCATTGATGAGGTATATACCACCCAGCTTCGGCGGTGACCTGGTCCTCTTTCCAGTCTGGTACCTCGTTTTCCGTTGGTCGACCCAGTCGTTAGCATTTCGATTTTCCTTCTCTAGGTAGGAGTCTTTCGCGAAGGTTTCCTATCTGTGTAATTTTTTTTTCTCCAAAAAATACAAAGTGCTCTGCGCTCGCGAAACCTCTGACAAACGGAATCTCTGCTTTCCTCTCGTAATTTTCGATTTACGAGGTTTGGTGGTCTGCCAAGTCAAACAAGACAGGTATTACGTGCCTTGGGAATAACCTCTATGATGTTCTTCATATTGGTCTTGTTCGTATTTAGATTATTTGAATAAGGGCTCCGAGCAACGTCGGAGAGATGGTAAATGAATGTTGTATTATTTGTTTGTATTGTATAATCAACAATTACGAAAGTCACTGACAAATTACCCAAATCATATTCCAGTGATTGGGCAAGAGCATTAAACGAATAATGACTTTGCCTTCGTCCAAATTCTCTCCGGCGACTCGTCTTCGCGTAATTCACTACGAATTAACCTTCATTTATCTCGAATGTTTTGTCGGGGTCAGTCGATCATTTATCATCCAGCATCCTTATTGACAGTCCCTCTTACTCAACTTTATTTCAAACTTAATCGGTTTTCCACTGAGCGACCAAGATCTCTTTTTAAATCTCCCGCCGTGACGACAGTACAATCAGTGGTCCAATGGCTGTTGCGAAATTTCGATATATAAAAAAAATCTTAAAAATTAAAAGACCGTAAGACGTTATGGTCCAGTGTAACAGAGAGAGAGAGAGACTGGTGTCTATCTATTGTGTCTGGTGGATAACGGTAACGCGATGAAAAGAAAAAAGTAAAAGAGCAAAAAAAAAGGTATAGTCGTAGCAAAAGTAAAAGAAGGGATCGTCGAGAGTAGCAAAGATGCTGCGATGAGTGGGATCCTTGAGATCCGAGAGGAACGTTTGTTTTTAAGTTTATAGGAGCGTCAAGTAGGTGTTCCACTTGAATCGCTCCTTCGAGCAATTTCCTTTCTCTGTCGGTTTCCTTTATGACCTTGGGACGCCGTACCGATCGAAACCACCTTAGCAGCACTATGCTGCTACAGATACGCGAAAGGGATGCTGCGACGTCATACCCGTCCCAGTCGTCCACATCGGTCCTTAGCAAATACACCCAAAGACGCGAGGGCGGAATTGGAATTCGTAGGATCGCCTTGACGTTCGTTAGTCCTCCGGGATCGTATGGACCAATTAGCTTCTTCCGTTTGGGGGTTGAAGTGTTCGAAATTAAATGAACAAAAAGGGTTCAAAGGTACAAAGCGAATCAAACTCTCATCCAACGAGCACCAATTTCTAAAGAATCCTGTAATTCCTCCTCGTTCTCCTTCGCGCTGTCTAAATATCAATCAGCTATCAATTATCATCGCCGGATGCTGCAAGATCAAATCAGAAATAATTTTTATCCAGGACGAAAAAAAAAATTTCTTTCGCTGTTACGATATACTTGAAAGCGACAAGAATTTTAAGGCTGTTCTTCGCGGGTGTGGCTGAGGATAAGATAAAAATCGTTCCGAACGATGGGATCGGTCCATCAGTGAGGCGAGACACGGAAATAATATCGTGGCCGGAAATCCTTGCTGGCTGAAGGGCCAGGTATCAGGACGGTCAGGTTAGGTCAAAGGATATCAGCCTTCCTCCCTGCCGTGTCTGCGCTCACGTCCGCTTTCTGTGCTCGGTTTCCTTCCATACGGGCAGAAGAGAAAAATGATTTCTCCTGGGCAGCTCCGGCTGAATTCGTCCGATGGCGTTGCCGCCGCTGCCGTGAGGGAAGACCGAGGGTATTTATTATATAACCATACTCTCGTCTTTGAAAGGAGGCTCACGTAGGGCGAGGGTTATTGTTTCGAGCGGCTCGGCCTTTACCGCGTGACACGAATTTCTCCTGACTTGTGCTGGCCGAGGGTGGGATAGAGAGGGGGGGCACCCCCCTCCCGAAACAGTTTTCTCCATTCTCATACTTTCTCCTTTCTCCCCGAACGATTCAACCAATTCAGTCAGTCAGTCATTTAATATCGTCTTTGTTCTCCTCCCCCCTCTCATCATATTATACCCCTCCTCTCCCAAACATTCATTCAACGTCCATAACTCCGGTTGAGTAACGAAGCATTCGAATATCTTGTGATTTATGGATTTTCGAACGGCTCGATTTAGAACGAAAACGAGAATTTCGATAGGAATTTTGTTCAGTGGTTGAGTTTGTGGAAAAAAACATTGTAATATATCGATCTAACTAGACTCACACGTGATCTGGAATCTCGGGACCTTGACCTTCATTCTACTAATGCCTACATTAAAATCACGCACGCACGGTCCGAGAAATATATTCCTTAAAGCTCGACTCGTTTGCTTCTCCAGCGAGTCTAGTAAATAGTTGATGAAAGTCATTTAAAGTTGTCGCGTTTGAAAACGAAGTCAAAGCCATTTGACGTGAACTTTGTAAAATCATAGGTAGCGCCAAGCGGCAGTCGCAGTCGCAGCTGGGATACTCGTAAAACTTGCTGGGTTTTCGATATTAGGTAATACGTGCGTGGAGTGGACATGGCTATTCAGAAAGTCAACGAGCCATGGAGTCAAGATATTGTGATACCGTGATAAGCCAACTTCGACAGACACTCGAAACTTTTGTCATTACAAAAGTTTGTCGTTTTAGTGATATGACGTAACATGGATGTACTTGGGTGGCTTATTGAAATACGAAGAATTGAGTGAAATTTACTAAACAACGTAAAATCGATTTGTTACACTCGTACCAAAGAGCCTCTGGTCACCAGTCCCCAGCCAGCCACCAGTCGACGGAGACCGGATACCAGCAGCCAGCCTTAGGACTAACTAAAGTTATGTGGCTTCCCGACACTGTCTGACCCGCGGATTATCAGATTAACTGGCTAGTCGGAAAGCAGGGGTATGGAGCGACGATTATGGAAAGTAGAAATGTCCTCCGGTGTATCGCGTTACTTTCTGAAAAGGATAGGGAAGAAAAAGAAAACAAAAAAAACCGATTAAGCTAAAATCAACCCACCCACCGATTCCTATTTATTACAATAAAGATGTCTTGGCTGTAAATCAATATCTCATATCGCATACATTAATCGCGTTATACATTGTATTCGTGTGCGCATGCGCAAACACGTCCCAATATCCACCATGAGTAGATGCGTCCATTTGAGTAAATTTCGAGGTTAGAAAACGACGCCTGTTCGTGACGTGAATAGCATTATGGCCTCTGTTCCGTTTGTAGCGTCAACGAAGTGTACGGCACGCTTACCGTATATTGTGTACACAGGAGGTACCAAAGAGAGGGAAATAAAGCAGCGAGAGGGACCAGTGCAGAAATAAAAAAAAAAGGTACAAAAAAACAAGAACGAAATTTCGAAGAAGAATGAATTTGAGGTAACTCGAGTAAACTGGCTCTGATATTTATTTAGCCATCCGCATAGGCAGTAGTTAGTACGAAGAGGGCAAAGGGGAAGTAACGGCAGAGGGTCGGGACCTCCCTTCAGGGTCCATAATACAGATAATACAGAGCTCGGTCAGCCCTGGGGAAATTTAGCAGGCACCGTGAAAACCGTTGTTTTATACGCGTTTTAGCCGGCTGTACACGCGAGGAAAAGGTGGTAGGTAAAAGCATTCGTGCGCGTCGTGCTCTCGTACTCTGAATAACGCCATTAACGTTAACTCCTAGCAGTCGGGAGAGCGGAAAAGAGCGCGCTTCCCTATTAAAATAGGTATAACGAAAAACGTCCCCTTTATGCTCGGACAGAGACGGCCTGACTACCAGACACCGCTCTGCATTCTTGCGTTAAAGTTACACGATGCTGCTAACGCGTACTCGTCACTCCGGGTTACACGATAAGATCGCTATATGTCTATACGGGAACATTACCAATGCATCCTACGACGTGATATATCTATTTAGTCTCTTATATATATATGTTATGGGTACCTACCCTTTATCCTCTTCACATAACTTATTTTCGCACCTTCGTAAATGGCTCAGGCGAATGCTGACCTTATCGAGGAGCACATCGGTCCAAGGGAATATCGAGCGAAATGGGTATATCTAACGGTAGCCACCAGCCACCAGCCAGCCACTCAAGCACACGCTACCAGCCAGCCAGCCAGCCGACCAACCTACTTTGACCTATCCACAACTTGAACTCCCCAGCAGCACTTGCGTCTTTCACTTCTTACAGAACCCTTATAGAGCCCTAACACTCCTCAGCCCGAAGCCATTGGGGGTTGCAGCTCTTTACTGAGTCGCTGGTTAACTGAAATTTTCGTCCGAGCGAAACGGGGCGTAACGGAAGGAAACGAATGGAGAAAAGTGGTAGGAAGAGAGTAAGAGAAAGGGGAAGGAAAGAAATTGAAATAAAAGCTGTCTACGTATTGAACTGGACCAAGAGAATTTTACGTCGACTAGGATTTAGTTGCTCGAGGGCGAAGTTAACGTTGAGCTATATCAGGGACTGCTACTACTTGGTACATTTATGAAGGTGGTATGTACCAGTCGCCATACTCGAATGGAGAAAGAAATAATTGAAAATGTAGTCTCAGTCGGTGCACGGCGAGATTAAATATATTTTCTCATAAATTTAACGTCGATATTTCATAAGCTTTCAAAATTATTCTACGTAGACGTTTCGGTTGCTAATATTACGTGATCAAATATATTATCTATCGGTCGATCGATAGAAATAACATAAATAGTACGGAAGCGCGAAATACGTTCTATCTCTGGTAATTCCCTGATAATACTTGTAGCGATGTGCTAGCTAAAATTAGATTTAGTGAGTAGACTCGTAGGACGAATTTGAGGAAGTTGACAGAGAAACAGGTGGCAACTATCCGATCAGTGTTTCGTGTTGCAGGACCACCGCAGCCGGCACTCGCAGTGCTTCAGGGAAATGCAGTGCTTCCTTGTGACATACGGCCGCCAGGACCAAACGACTCCGCCATATTGGTCATCTGGTACAAGAACGACGTTACGCCAATTTATAGGTGAGTAAACAAAAAAAATTATTAAAAATGTTGACAAACTCATAAGGATGAGGGATGTAGATTGAGTTATGAAATATATATATATATATTTGACAACCTACAGCGTGGTTTATTGCATGGGGCCTTTTTGTCATGTCTGACGTATCACGTAGGCGTCGTGAACCATAACAAGGCACAGTGTGGTCCGGTCGATCAGCTTCGTGTATACTATATACGCTGTATAGTCTACCTCAGATTCTATGTGGTATAGTGTGTACAGCAGAACCCGTAATAAGGGACGCGTGTCAACAGGTAATAGCAAGCGGGCCAGCTCGATGGCCGCCCTTGCAAACTGTGCTGTTTATTAGGGAGCATTGTGAGGAAGATGACGTGTGAAGGGTATCCGAAGGGTAGGCATTAAGAGAGGGTCGCTGGTGCTGCTGTGCCGTTCAGGCTATCTTATTAAGAGGGAACAGTTGCTAACTCGACCAGGGGAATCCCCTTCCTTTACTATCCTTCCAACTCTTCATCTCCACGGGCAGTTTGATCTCTCTGTCCACCGTTCTTGGTAACCGTGTAGTGACGGCAATGGTGCACGTGGACCTGGTCGACATCTGGGAATTGTACTGAAAAGAGGTCGCGTTAGGCCGGGGACTCTCGGCGAAGGGGATCCCCCGGATTCTATGGGTGAATCCTTAAATCGCTTGCGGTTGTGTCGATTGCGTCAGACCCGAATCCGACTGCGAGGCTTAAACTTTGAAAAGACTTAGAGACAGGAAAAAGGTTTTCGAAGGTTCCAAGAGGTTTTGAAAAGGTAAACACGGAATGTCACTTACGTCGATAAATTTTCGATATACAAGACTATGGTTCTTAAATTGAGATTGAATTTTCAGGCATTTAATAAATCTTTCTCTACATTCATCCTAACTTTGCCCGTATATCCTTCATATTTACGGAAGTGTCAACAAAAAATGGCAGTAATGTTCTTTGAGATTTTCACAAATTTTCGAGTTATTTTTCTCTTATATACATATATATACTGTCATGCCATAAGGGTCGGGTGAATAATCTTCGACACTTCTTGATATGAAAATTTCAATCAGTACTTCTTTGTCGTAACTCTACTTGTACTACGACGACTGCTTTTAGATTTTCCGCTCGCGGAGCAGCTTAAAAAAAGTTATTCTTACGCCGAGATACAATTTTCATAACAGGATCGTAGAACCGAGCCGAAATGTCGGGCGGGGTAGGTCTTATTATTTCTATGCCTAAAGAAGGTGAAACAAACAAGAGTATCGGAGTAGCATAGGGACACAACAGTACATGCGCATTCTGTTGTCAATACGTCAGTCCGCGTCCTTAAAACTGACGCGTAGGAAATTCAATATGGTTAAAAAGTTCTCAATGCCGTTAACGATGACATCAACGTCGTATACGTTAACGTTGACGGTAAGCCCTCCCAAGATTCAGTTGGCGTAATCAGTCAGATCCAGTTTCCCTGAACTCTCGTACCCGCTCATCACGTTTCCCTCTCGCAGGATGGAAATAAAAGTTCCCGCACGTCGACCGTTGTAAAATAAATTATCCAGCCTCTAATTACATGAGAAACGGTCGAGAGCCGCTACCCTCGACCAAGGAGACTCTTCAGGCTTAGACTTTCCGTTTGAATTAGAGTTTGCGTTGGTACCACTTAAGTTTTTTTGAATCTGATTCTCGGCTTTTCGATCTAAATTCACCGAAATCCTTTGTCCTCTTATCTCCAGCATTCACTCCGTAAATGGACCGGTATACGTTTTCAGATATTCATAGACTATCTCGTCTCCCGATATGCGGTATACCGCTATCTTTGGGCGTGGTCCTTTCAGGATTAACAAGTAATACGTGCCCGACGGCTACGGACGATTCCTAGGAACATTGAATGTACGAATATGCGGATAAACGTATCCAGGAACTAGCATCTTAGAGAATCCTGTTAACTGGGTAGTCTAGGGATGCTGGATAAGGTGGGGTGCACCCTGGCGGAGAAGAAGAGAGGAGCAGCTGAATAGGTGAATGGCTTGCTAGGTAGTTCATAATGAAAGCAATGTGTCTTCATTTGGTTAGTTGTTTCGTAGCGTCGCTGCGCCGTTGCTCCAGATATATATATATATATATATGTATGTATGCATGTAGTATATAGTATAATAGGTGCAGAGAAAATAACGCGAGTGGAGAGTACATTGTGTTTATGGATAGGAAGAGTCCTTTATCTTTCTCTCGCTCCACCTTTCTTGCACCAACATAATCGCATCCGTCTTGACTAATTTCCGAGTTGAATATGTAGGAAGTCGTTCGCCATAGTAGATTTCCTATTGAACGATCATATTGCGCTTCCCTAGACGTTAACGAGGCTGAAATTAACTTTCAGCGTAACTGCGATAAACTTTTTTTTTTTAATAAGAGACTTGCCAGTTTTGCGCCTTGTAGCTTGGAACAGGCTTCTTGTAAAGGAGCAACTTTCGTCATTGGGGTTTTAGTGAGTCTTGGGGGCTAATTAGGAAAATGTCTGCCTAACTCACAGTGGTACCCATAGTCGGTATGGATTAAGGTGTATGGATGTCGCGAAGCTCTGGTAATGGAATCCTGGTAGTGCTGCTGATCCGGATGAAGTGGGTCCTGGTTCTGGCCCGAGTGCGATTCGAAAGTTTGGTATACGCTTGGAGTTGTTGTCCTTGGAGAAGATTGGCAAGTACGAAGGTTTATGAGCTAGTAACATTTTCGTAGCGACGGGCTTCCAGATAGAGTTACTAGGAAGTCCATAGGAAGGTCCATAGGAAAAAGTAAGTAGCCGACTGAGAAATGTTGTACGAGATACCCGAAGAGGAGCTATTGAAACTAGTGCGGAGTTCCAGGACGAGTTAAGCAGGACGATACCGGGACTAATTTTGAAGTCGGGACTGCCCGATGCAAAAGGAGCTATGAATAATGGAGACTGACTGGGGATGTTGGTTGCCGCTCCTAGTTGATCCTCCTTCTCCTCGTTCTCGTCATCGTCGTTCCTCTCTGCCGGAGTCGAGAGTAGCTAATACGAGGGAATAGGGAATGAGATTGCAAATGAGCTAGGTCGAGTATAGGTTGGGTATGGTACTTGGTATATCTAAAAGACACTAGAATATCACTAGGAAAGTACCACTTTGGCGAAGGCCATATGCGTCTTTCACTTGGTTTCGGTGTTCAGCGACCTTGCAGCGCCGAGCGACAACGGTTCAGCTCATTGAATTGGCAACTGAAGTAGTCGCGACCTGAGGAGGAGACGGAAGAAGGAGGATCATCGTAGCACGTCGCGAGAACCCGCTGCTGCAGGCGGTAGCATGAACTCGAGGTCTGAGACCTAGTTTACAAACTATTACACGAGACATTAATATTCAGTTGGCTCTTATCTGGCAGCGTGACAAGAAAATGCATAATTCGGAGGCTGGAAGCCGCAGGGATGGCTTCCTGGCTGCCTAACTGCGCCTGGCTTCTGGTTACGATCCACAATACGTAAGCAAGCTCGAATTAATTAGGAAGGGGGTTCCCGCGTTATACGGCGCCAACTTCACCGGTGGAGAACGTACTGAACCAAAGTGTCGTGAAGGGGCCTGGGGGGGAGACGCTGAATCGAGTACCTTCGAGTCCATACCGAGTAGTTATCAAGTTGTCGCGAAGAACGGTCAAAATGCAAATCCGTCTTAAATTTTGGTCGTTAGCGACAGACGTTCCTTGGTTCTTACTGGGATGACACTACTAGTCGGATATAATATTCCGTGGACATTTAATGAATATGCAAATTGATCTTTCATCACTGGCCCAGAGTGCTGAGAAGTGAGGCGATTAGGTGGATTAGGTGATTAGATATTTCGACTGTGCACATAACGAGTAGAAACAGCACAGAGATATTAAACGATAGAACGAGAAAGAGAGAAAGAGATATATATACTAGAGTAATTTAATAGAACCGAGACTGCGAGTCAGAGATGATGGCTGGACAGCATAGGGAAGCCATCTACCTATATACGTGTCTATGTATACCCATGTGAGAGAGAACGAGAAAGGATGCAAGAGTGAGACAGAGAGAGAGAGAGCGGAGGGGTCAAAGGTAGAGAAATCGGTAGGTAAATTCACGTCCTGCGAGAAACGTGGAAATTGCCGGGAGCTCCGATTCACCGGAGTCGATACGAAAGGGGCTGGGCCGGGTCGAGGAGTAGGAACTGCGGGAGAGCCGGGTGGCCGTAGGGTGCTCGAAGGGTGGTCGAAGGGGGACGGGGTCGACAAGAGGTAGGTGCTTGAGGTAAGGCAAGTTAATTGAAAATCGCGGCAAGTCACGGAACGATTGGATCCCTCTCAGGGGCCACAATCGCATTGACGCTTTCGCACGGGCATGTGGCGCCACTCGCGTCGACCTCAGAACTTCAGAGAGTCAGCCAACCGGCCAGCGGTGCTACCTTGCGGCTTAGACTCTCAAAATTCGTGAAACCTGAATACCCCAATCTGCGGATCATCTCCAATAGAGTTTCGAAAGCAAATTGTATCGAAGCTATATCGCACGGTGCAATCAGTATGGTCCGTCCTATCCAGTATATCTATAAGTAGCGAGCGCTCGTTCAACTTTAGAGTGATCAGTGGTTCATCAATCGATAAGATAAGAGCATTATACGTATGAATAGATATCTATAGGCTCGAATCATGAAGGCTCGACTGCTAGTATTTGCCCAATGGTTCGGTATAGACTAAAAGACAGAGAGAAAGAGAGAGAGAGAGAGAGTGGAGAATTTACAGTGCAAAATACAGTACAGTCAGATAGGTTTACCAAAACTGCAACAGCAACACTCGACTCGCTCCAAGTGCATATAGATATGCGCGTGAGATCGCTTTCCAATTCAGCAACCAACTGGCCAGGCTTATATATGTGTAGAATATATAGGGGGCACGAGGGCCGGAAAGGGGAAGAGAGGGGGAGTGAACGGTAGAGGAGAGTGTCGGAGCACAGCGTGCGATACCTGGGATGCGCGGGGTGTGAAAGGGGGGTGAAAACGGAAAAGGGAAACTTAACCAGGCATAACAGTGGGGCACGCGCCTATACAGGAAGCACGTGCTCGACTAATCCGAGGCGCTAATTAACTCGGGCTTTCGGTTATTAATCCGGGAAAGCCACTGGCTGAACCAAGCATTGTAATTCGGGATGAGCTGCCGGGCGATCTCGATGCTCGTTATTGTTGTCGAAATTGTACTGGATTGTTCTGACGCCGTCGGATACGAATGCACTTTCACGTGCCCTCAGGATGCTGCACAGTTGGCTGTGTCGAAGAGTTGCCGTGTCCGGAGATTCGCTATGGCGACTGGCAGTAGAAGCGCAACAACGATCAGTAACAACAGCTTGGATGTAATCAGCCTGTGGTAGTAGTGCAGACTATGTATGGTCAGACGGCGAAGGTAGGTGGGCTCCGGGGAGCTGGAGTCGGTCGCCACAACCGCACAAGGTGCTGCGTCGGCCATTAATATGCTCATTTGGTATTCCAAAGCTTTGGCTATACTAGCTGGGAATATGGCTAGTAAGTAATAGTCGAATGGCGTGTGCTGAAATGGTGAAGTTTATGCGAAAGCCTCCCGTGCCTCGTGGCGGCGGTACTTCGATTAATTTATCGAGCCGCCTATAATTTTGGCGCCATCTTCTTGTATACGTATGCAGGCGCCCGTTACCTTGGAAATTGATATTGGATTTCGAGAGCTGCTCTCACGCTGTTACTGCGTTATCATGGTTTTCGAAGGGTTTCGTGTTTTCGCGTTTTATCCTCGTGTCACGCGTACGCGGGATAACCCGAAAATTTATACATAGAATCTATGTAGAATCCAGCGGTAGCTCGTGTACGAAAGTTTGACTGAAGTCTAACTTACCTTCGAGAAGGGCTAAGCTACACGGCGTGCCTGGCGTGTGGTGGAGCCACGTGAAGCCGAGTAGGGATGAGCGAAGTTCAGGGAAGTTGAGTGTGCATGCATATGGATATAAGTAAAGTAGGTTGAGTGGGGAGGCCTGACTTTGGTGGAAGATGATCTTGATACGTCAGATCTATATAGGACTATGTAATACACAAAGACTTCTAGGGCGACTCGATGCACAGTAGCGGGGTGTAACGGGATACCGTCGATTCGTAACAAAGGAAATGACTTTATGACAACGATTAACTTCTCCTGAGGTCAAGTACAAAAGGTCGTCGAATACCTACCTTTGTGACAATTTTACTAAAGTAACGACCAACCCTGTTCGCTAATTCGATATACATGGCCCCACAGCCTGTTCTGTATAGTCAGCATGGGATTAGGTGGTTGAGAGGACTGGGGGAGGGACGGGTGGTTGCAGTTGGAAGTTACCCTTAAGGTACCAGCAGGGTGAATGAACTGGAATGACCATTGTGATTTCGAGAACCGGAAGTAAGTCTGATTCGAAGATAAAAATAAAATGTGCTATCTCAAATCTCGACATTTTTAATCCAAGCTCATCCAGGTTCCTCGCTGGTAATGGCCTTTGCTTTCTTTCGTTCCGTCCATTCCTGGCCACTTTTTCCTTTTTCTTTCTTCGAACGAAGTGAACGTCGGCACTAAAGAGGTGCCGATGAAGATGCCACGGAGTGCCGGCAGACGAATAAAATGGGGGCGTACGCCTCCGACGCGCGTGTTTCAGTTACGACATGAGGGGAAAACACTCCGAGCAGT
>JARPRH010000073.1:1053820-1069763 GCA_031763665.1 Calameuta haemorrhoidalis | reverse complement strand
TATACGTGTATTTACAATAATTATGGATATACGCCTATTGCATAACCCAAATAAACGTGTTGATATGAAATTGCATTCTTATAATTTATTGACCTAATTTCCTCAATTAATCTTTATTAGATCCAATGATGTGCGCTATCGAAACATGAATCACAAGTATCTACAGACCTAAGGGAAGATCAGAAATTTTCGGCTGATAAAGAGGACCACGTGGTCAGGGAGCCAAGGGTCCGAAAGATTTGAGAGCAGTTAATCCGTGACGTGTTGCAATCGAAGGTGTCCCAGGAGATTCCTCGTAAATAACACCATTCTTGCACTCGGAGGATTCTTCGCAATCGTTAACCAATTCTGAGGCTATATATCTTCCCAATTCCTTTTCCTACATACATGGCACGGTATTAGCCCTCTCATTTTCTCTCTTTCTCTCTCTTCTCATTCTCTTCTTCCTCTTTCAGTCTTTTCGCTGATTCCCTGTATCCAAGGTTCGTAACGTGGTTCGAGAATACGTGCAGCATCCCAGCACGTACCATTCCACTCTATATCCTTCCAGCACGATACTACTGTCCCAGTTGGTCCAGCCGCTTGGACTCTGAGAAAGATAAATAATAAATAATGTTCAAATAATAAATAAAAAGATAGCAGGAAGTGCTATTTGCAGAATGGAAATGGCGGCGGCTTGTAGATATTCGGAGGGTCGGGGTTAATTGTACGAAGAGCGGCCACTACGTTTCATGTCAAATATTCTGGAGATTGTACCGCCATTGCGATGGACCTCTCTCTCTCGCTCACTAGCTCGGTCTCTGCTTCAGTTGCTCTTTGCTTTTTTCCTTTTATCCCACTTTCTCTCTCTCTCTCTCTTTCTCAACTTCTTGGCGAGGATCCAAATACGTTCTTCAATTTCCCGTAAAATCTGATTTCTACTTCGCCAGCGCCACGCGACGTTACACCAAATGAAATTGGCGCACAAGGTAACGCAGCGCATCGAGAACTACTCGGCAGACTATTCGCAACTTTCTTGCGAATTGATGAAGGATAGAAATTCCAGCTTCCTTCCACTTTACCACGTCAATCGGGCTGACGCACAAAGTCCTGCGAGTTTCAACGCTCGCCATCTATCGGCATCGGAGCGAACTTCGCTTTCACGTTAATTTCCACTGCTTGGGGTACTTTCTTGATATCCCGTACACACAGGTGCATATCTATATGTTCCTAAGCGTTGCTTTTCGAACTTTCAGACAAATTATTATCGTCGCTGTGTTAGAAGCAATATTGATAAATTAATTGCTCGAACCGATGACTCTTACAACCTCACGCGAGTACGACTGTACGAATGGACGTAACCTCAAAAGAGAAGAATCCTGCAAAGGTGATTTAAGACCGTTGAAAAAGGTACCAGGTGTTCTGGATCAATGATGTGGTAAGTTGCTTCCGAGAAATCTATAGAAAAAGAAGCAAGGAGAAAAGGTGAAAAGGATATCGAATATTTATTTCTACGATTGCGGCGATCAAGCAGCACCGAGTGCTGTGTCGATAAGATTAAAAAGGTAAGAAATTTAAATTTGCTCAAAGCGTCTAAAGAAGTCAGAGGTTAATGCGTCTTTTTGGTTCTTCCGTCAACGTAGCGGAATTATGCAAGAACGCTACAGGAAATATAAATACGTATAAATATCCTTTCTCTGACAATTGACCGATACCCTCAATACCCGATCCTTTCGCATCATCCCATTGAAATGCTCCCTCCGAGGAAAATAAACTGCTACCCTGTATTCGGTGTCTTTTGTACCGCGGCTTCTTTTTCTCTTTTTCCTTCTCTATATTTTTTATCTCACTCTTCTACACGGTACTCGCCTCGTGCGAACGCTGCTTGGAAATTTGCGCAGCACTCCATCTTCTCTGTACCGTAGTGTGTTCGACCGAGTCGAAACAAACGAAACGAAACGAGATGAAATGGTGGACGATGGTGAGAGAGAGAGAGAGAGAGAGAGGAGCGTATGTGAGGGGAAGAAAGTAAGAGAGAAAAGCAGATAAATATGGAAAGTACACAGTGGCGTGTATATGAACAGACCGGATAAAGATAGGTGAAGTACGTGAGGTCTGATAGTATATTTTGGTACTTCGGTCTGGAGATAACTAAAAAAACAAGGGGGCATTATCAGGGGAAAAAAATTAAGAAGGAAAGAACGGAAGGAAGAAGAACCGGAAGTAAATAAATATATTGGTATACCGAACAGGCAAGAAGAAGACATCGCGATCTATTTTGCCTCTTTCGCGGTTAAACTTCTTGAGTGATTTTGACACTTGAACCGTGTGGGTCGAGAATTTTCGAGTGACGTCGCGACGCCCGGCGAAGCAGACAGCCGTCCCGAAACATTAGTCCAGATAAAGAAATGCTTTTTGCAAAATTGGACTCCGATAAGCCATCTCTTCCTTCGAATCCTCTCTTGGTCCTCGTATTCCCCATTGGCGTCACCATCGCCCCCGGCTCTTATTTTCTCGCCCATAATCGTCCCGACGCCACCCTAACCTCCTACAACGGTCTCCTCTTGCTGCGATCGATCGATCCCAACCGGAAATTCAACGTCGACCCCTCGCGATTCTTGATTCTCATATTCCGTTTTACGAATACCTCTTTCGTATCCATTATCGCTTTCATAACTGTGGTATTGACTGCCATCCAGTGATAACGACAGTCGTTCAAGTCCTAGGGATATTTTATTACCTATCTAGTGATTAAAGAGTAATAATAATAAATCACTATCTATTCAAGATGAAACCGCAGCACCTTCATTGATATTTACTAGCACTCATTTCTTTTTTACCAGATACTACAGGCATCTATCATCTCTCATACTGCTGAAGCATCAAGAATAAAAGATCTCTTACATACTTTGGGGTTAGATCCGAGAAGCTTTCTCGGGCGAAGGTAAAGCGACGAAGAAAGGCAAGAATGAAAATACTAGTGAGGTTAAGAGTGCGCCCCATGCTATGGATAAAAGTGAGATTAAGACTAAGTTGGGGTGAGTGCTGAACGGCATCGGCGTAGCTTTCTACATCAGTATCGACGTCACTGTCACCACCGAGGATGCTAGTCCCTTTGGCACGACGTTTCTTCATCCCATCATCCCTTTCTTGAAGCTTGAACGATCAATTGCCACTCGCTCAACAGGAGCTAGATATTTTTGTCGTTTCGCGGATTGAATCGTAATCCCACCTCGGCTGTTGAGCAGGATGATCAGGAAGAGTGGAACTGGGAAAGACAGATTTAGATGGAGAGAGAGAATTTATGTGTACCACAGAAAAAGACGACCTCTAAAGGATTCACCATCTGCGTATATACGTATACACTATAAAAATAATACTTCTGAATAGATATTTTTCCAGTGAAAAGGCATCTAGCTTTTCTGCGTTAAGAAAGACGTTGTAATAGCCACCGTTGCTGAAATACCAGCAGGTAAAACTGCGTTCAATAAAAATATCGATATCCGGTATTTCTACAAATACTTCTTATGTTTACATAAAATTATATCAGTGGGGAATCAGGTCGAAGCAAACAAATTTAGCGAAGCTCATTATATATGGTCGTTCTTTAGTTAAATTATAAATTATTTGCGTCGTAGACTATGTCTGACGTATACATATTGCAATATGTATATGTCTTTCAAATATATCAAAAATCTCAATTACTATGTATGTACATACACATTACGTATATAATGGATTTTACTTTTAAAGGTTCTCTTGTTAGAATATTAATGTCGAATTAAGGAAGAATAAGGTCAGGATATACGGTGGTTTATAAATACGAGATGCATGTTAATTTTATAATCTAATCCTATTAATTATATATACGAAAGTACTTGGTAGGAGTAGTGTTTCTGTAATATCCTCCCGGAGGACTAAAACATATTGTCGTACTTGAGATAGAATATTTTTCTCGCGATATTCCGACGTTTTTCTTCGGAAAGTGAATTTACTGGGCGCACCGAAAGCAATATTATTACTTGTACGCGCACTTTGATATTAGACACTAGTATAGAGACTACGCATAAAACCTGGTAAAAGTAAATAAAGATATTGGCACGAGAAAAAAAAAGTTGCTAGAAATTATTCAAGCAGACGACGGAGTCGAATCGTTTGGATATGGAATTCAGTTTGTCAAAGTTGAAGTTCTTTAAAGTTAAGTTTTCATGGGTTGAAGTATGAGAAAAGGGAAGTGCCCACTATAGGGAGCGACTGAGATTTTTACGATATTTCAAGAGAAACGACATACGTTTTCAGTTCTGTTGGCCGCAAGGACGGATCCTACTTTTAGGGTAAACTTTGTCTGAAGCTGCTTTTACGCGAACTTGGATATCTTGGTTTGTTCGTTTTCGCGGTAGGACTTTTCCGTATTCTCAGTCGCCCCCTGAGAACACATGAACGCACAATGAACACTAAGAGGAGATCACTGACACCACCAACTCTTCGAGGACTGTTTCTCTATTCTCTCTGGAAGCCACGGCGCGTTTCACGCATCACCAACGACGCCACATCATGGCGTAGAGGTTAGAACTGGCAAGAAGGAATCCTTCTCAAGTTTCTCCCTCTCTCTTTATCGGAATTATATTTGCTCACTTACTATCTCTTTATCTCTCTTTGACACTCGCTTCTAAATGTTCTCTATTCAAGACATACTGACAGGCTCACAATCGAAATACCTCCGGGTATACATAGGTATATCACTGTCGCTTCGTGAAGATTTCCTGATTGAAAATCACTGACGGATCTTTCGACTAGCGGAGAAACCTTGAACTAAGGCGTTGGGAACTGAGAAACGAACTGCGAAATCCTAAAGCAGGGGGAACCAGGAGCGTAATTCCATAGTCTGGCCGAAGCATTTCCCACGCCGGAAACGGAAACTCATTGGAGTTTCTGTGCCCATTAATTTCGTGGCGACATGGACGCCTCGTAGGAAACCACAGTGGTGAGGATAGCGATCTACCTTTCTGTGAATAAATCGTATATATATGTAAATACTATTCGGTTTATTTTCGACTTTGCTTCCTTTATCGCTCATCACTCTGAGAGAAGCGATTCGTAAATCATAATCCGCAAGTGAAACCAGATGGAAGATTCGCGATTATTCCAATTCCATTTCCAAATATTATTCCAGTATGTTCTAGCAACTCTGCAATAAAATCTAACCGAGTCTTTTTGGAGTCTTACGTGAAAAACCTGATCAATAAGATCGAGATTCTCGATCCTCCTCATTTTCTAATCAAAAAGAGTGTGTAACAGTAAATTGCAAAAAAAAAGGATAGTAGAGGACGAAGTTAAAACGGCTTAATTAGGGAAAGGTGAAATGTCAGGAAAAAAAGAGTAAGTTGGTAATTTCTCTTGTTTGTAAATATTCCTCTTGCTTGCTAAGGAAAAAAAGAAACCGTGAAAACTCACATTTAATTATAATAAAATTTTTTTAATTTTAAATCCAGCTCCGTTCCCTTCGCTGGATGTGGATGCGGTGAACAATGGCCAAGGCTTCGGTACGTGAATGCGAAATAAATGAAGAGAATGGATAGTTTTGTAGAAATTAAAAAGTAATAAAAAAATAAAAAAGGGAAAAGATAGGCGAGAAAAGGAAGTCGGTAAGAGGGAAACGGATTGCTCCTCAGGACTTCCCTAAACCCTATAACAATCTTCGTTACTTGGCTCGTTACGCTGGACTCGTTGCTTTAAAGTTCAATTACTGAGGCGGATCGCTGGGAAAAAGTTTGGGAGGTTATAGCTGCGCGGACCAATGCGATGTGATGTAATGGAAACTTTCGAATAAGATAAGTTTTACCGAGGCGAATACAAGTAGAAATAAAGGAGCCGAAAGAACTAAGAGAAGTAGAGGACAGAGAAAAAGAGAGAGAGAGCAGCTAAATCTTTTCCTCGGCATACAATCTAACGTACTATTTACCAAACTCATCTATAAGTACATAATACAAGGCAAGAAAGATATTAAAGATTATTATTAGTAACAGTAGCAAAAGATATATGAACCCTATACAAATACATCTTACGAAACGGGAAATGAAAAATGTTAAACCCCAAGGAAATCTTGTATTGCCAATAGTTTTATGTCAAATGCAATAAACAGTTTTTCTATTGATTCCATTGATTTATTACATTGACTTGCAAGAAAAAATTATTGACAATTATAAAGTTTCCTATGAGTATAGAGAATCGAATCAGACGTGATTATTGATAAGAAAAAAACTGCTAAAAAAGAAAATTTTTCAAAACTGAAAGAAAATTTGTAAAAGAATATTGTATGCTAGCCACGTGATATCAGTATCTCTTGGCCTACTGCCATGAATGGAGCCGCGCAGATTCCCTCCTCTACTTTGGAATCTTCTCATTCTGATCCTCCTCATCTTTCTTCCACGTGCTCCTCTCCTTTCGGAGCCGATCATACGGGACTCACGCGACCCCCCTACACGTGCTTCTCCGCTGGCACTCTCATGTTCCTCTCTTCTTCAGGTTAGCGCTAAGGAGGACTGCCGCCGCATACGTTTTACATCTATTAGGGAGTCGGGAGGTCGAGAGGTCGCAAGCAGCTGAAGGAAGACGACCCAGGATAGCGAGCCAAGATGCCAACCAGCAGTTGAACTCATCCCACGGCGAAGGAGCCAAGCGAGCCAACGCAAATTGAATACAGAGAAGTTGCGAAAAACTTATGAAAAATAGCGCCGCCATGGAAGCGTGAATACGAATTGCAGACGGACATTTACAAGCGTAGCATATTTAAGTGAATTTTTTTTTTATATGAAAGACAAATCACCCGAAATATTTACCTGATTGTGAGATATTTTCGAGAATATTTTTTGACACTTAATTATTCAATGACAATGACGTCATGAGCGAGGTCGCGAATATAGCTTGAAACTGTAAAATATTTCTCTAAGCTTGAAACTCCAGGAATTAAGAGCTGCCAATTAAACACGTAAACTGTCTCGTGACTCGAGCAATTAAGAGGTGTCAATTAATCACAAACCCTTTCGCAAAAAAAAAACAATTTTTAAATCTAATATCAGCGGGCCGCCCAAGTCTTGGCAGACGTGCAAAACAATTGTGGGACGTCATTCCTGGTTACGGTAGTCAAGAAGATGGTTGCAGCTTCTCTTCGATACCTTATATCGATCTCCTTGCGACCTCCATTGACCCCGTCGCTAGAGAAATATTCGAATCAGAGCCGAGGAAGAATCAAGGTATTTAGTTTCAGCCGTCGCCACGCCCGATTGGCATTTAATTCTCGGACAGAAATTTCCTTTGAACAAAGAAACTAATTTGAACGGATTTCACAAGACTGTCGAAGTAAAAGGTTATCACGCTATTACGGGATCCCAAGAGACATCGATAATTAAATTTTCCTCTTTACCAGTATCCCAAGTATACCTTATAAGAGTCTTTATCGAATCGAACAATACGTATGCAAAATAGTAAAAAATTAAAAAAAAGAGTCTATAATATTATTATTATTATTTATAAATATCAATGAATTCCATGGTAACACGATATCAAGCTACCAATCGTATCCATACGTGATAATCTATTTAATTGGATTAAACCGTCCAGACGCGTGACGTACGTAGTCCTAGTTACATACCTAACCTATTTGTTTGACACAAATTCCCAAATTTCTATATACTGCCACAGTTTTCCTATCTACTACAGATATTAGTCAGATAGCCAATTACGTGAACTTCAGCTCCCTTCGTCAATGCTGAAACTTTTAATTGGACGACATATTACGAATTCCATTCTTGTCGTACATGCCAACGGTACGTGTCAGCGTCGAAAAACATAGCGACGCCAAAGAACAGGACAATGAATAATAAAGGAATGAGTAAGCCAATAAAAAGGACGCGTAGGCGGATGGGGATCTAGACTTGTCGTAGCTGGGTAGGATCGATCGAGAAGATCGCGATCCGGTCTGCGGAGGGTATTAATTGTGCTAACGAGGGGACCCTCGCAATTTCTAGTTAAAAAAATGGAGGAAATAACTTAGCTTGTCCGAGAAAAGATCCCGTTACTAACGAGATAGGAAGGCGCTCGAGTTCACTAAATAAGAGGAAATTGAGCGAAGGGGTTTGGGACAGAAAGAATCGCGGAAGTCATCCAGCCGACAAGGGAGTCAATGACCCGGGGGTAAGAGAATGAGAATAACAAGAAGGAAGAGAACCGAGGAGAAAGAATGAAAACAAAGGATAAGGATAGGAAATTGCGATAGAAATGGCTACTCGGTTAATTGGGTGCAACACGCGTGAAGTTATGTCCGATCACAATCAGAAATCCGATCAGCAAGCAGGGGAAGCTAAACCAGCCCAGTCACCTAGTGTCGAGGACAGGAATACCGACGCTGGATCGGTAGTCAGCGAGCTACTACCCGATCCACCGATCATGCTTCTGATAATCCGACCGGCTATAACCTATGTTCTCATCTGGCTCGGCTAGGTACGGTTAATTGAAAATTAACCAAGCATCCATTCATCTATCCGTCTATCCATCTGGACGCGTCCCTCTAATCACAGGGACGTCCACCCTTGATTCTCGTTAACCTTGTCGAGTAAGCTTGCGGCAGATGCCAATAAGTGATGGAAGGTTGACATCTTGAGGTTATTGAAGAGTTGATTTTAAAAAAGCAATGTATACATATATATATGAAAATTTACATTTTTATTGAGATTCTTTATAGCGTGTTTGAGGTACGCGGGAAAAAAATGATTTTTAAATTTCTTTAAAATAAGAAAAAGCACGTTTCTCTGGCTCGCTGCTAAGGATCGCTCTGATGGAAAGGAGGAACGAATGGAACAGAATGGAATAACGGATTCCCATAACCATAGGATCTTTGCCGAGCTCACTCTCTTACCTCTTCCCATAAAATGTTTAGCTTCCTCCCTTCCGACGTTGCCCCGTTGCTTCGTGTTGCTCGTCGAACTCATCATTCCAGAAGGATACACCAATATACAGAAGGTTCTGTGTATGTAGAGGAAAGGAGCCAAGAAGACCCTCCTCCGCTGATCTCCGTCGGACGTTGGGATTCAGGAGAATTCAGGGGGATCCTCAGTGGGAATGAGCCAGGCACCTCGCAATCTCATAAGATTTTACGATCCGGCGGATGATCGAGGTGGCGAAGTGGCAAAGTACCGAAGTGGGGCTTCCTAGGATATGCAAGTATCCCCGGTATAGCGAAGCCCCACGAACTAGCCAGAGCTCTTGCCCATTTCGTCTCTTCCGGTTTCCGTAGCGGTGAGTCATTCGCGCCGGGAAATCTACCGGCAATAAATGAGACTTCCGGTAAATTAGGATATTTTCCTTGACGTTTCTCACGTCCCAACTAAAAACCTAACGTGACGCTACGACACTTCATCTTTCTCGCGAACTGCTCTCGCTGTATGTAAAATATGAGAGCTGTTATTGAGTCTCGGAAGTTTCCACTACGACGTCGGTTCAATTTGCACTCCGGAAGTAGCGGGTGCTGGGACGCTGCCTGGCGGTAGACCCTGTCCACTTAATACCCGTATCTGATTTCTGTTGTACTTAGCCTATGAAATACACGTTAGTCGAATAGAGTGTACAAAAATTGTACGGTATGGAAGCAGTGACCCTTTTTTTTTTGTAAAGCTTGAAAAAGATTTCAGTGGCCGATTGAGACTGTTAAACGCACGAGAATCTCGGTTAATATCGTAACGAGCACTTTTAGTATCTGTACAGAATACATTTTAACGTATGTTGCGTTCTCTCTCTCTTGGGCAGGCATCTGTCAAACTGGCTGCTTTTGTTTTCATGAAAGCGAGAGACAAATAGAGAAATTATCCCCATGACGGAAGCGAGCTATCGCTGCTACTTTTCCCTGGTATTGTGCGGCGGAACTGGCGCTGTCGACCAACCCTCTGCTCTCTCATCCAGCCCGTGGAGTGTTTCGAGAGAAGGAGAGAAATAAAAAAAGAAAATGACCGAACGAGCAGCCAGCTGAATGCCTGCAATAAAAGAACTTGGTGAGAGGGATGTGTGGAAAAAAAATGTGATTGTTACATGGATTTTATGTATTAAAAAAAATAGACCCATCCACCTAATCTAATCCAATGTAAGTTTTACAGCGGAAGTGCAGCTGGACCATTTGTGCGAGAGTAAAGCTCAGAGAATATGTCAGCATAGCAGGAAGCAAAAAAGACGAAGAAAAAGTGGAAGAAGAAGAAAAAAATAAAAGGGGACTAGGAAGGAAGGAAGGAAGGCGTTTCGCTACGTGGCGTCACGACGCTTCAGACTCGAGGCGTCTTGTATTCAGGAAAGTCAGTTTCATTTCTAGCAAAACAGCAGAAGCCACAGCGATTTAATCCAAGGCTTGTCCTCGTGGAAAAGCTGCAAAGTTTGACAGGGTTTTATGGCCGAGCGCGGTGCTACGAGGTGAAGCTTGTAAATGGCGGATTGTAGGTTCCACCTTTTACGCTGTAGACTATAAAGTCTGTAAGTACGTAAAGGGAAGAATGAATGGAGGAACGGAGAAGCCGGTAGGAGGATAAGAGCTATGTAAGTAAAAGAGAGAAGCAAAGTAAGATTAGGAGAGACTGTTGAGGTATTAGATAATTAGAGGTTGCGAGATTTCATCCGTGGCAGGTGAGAGCCTGGAATTACCTGCTATGTTAGCACCTTGGTACCCTCTCAGTAATTCCCAGTCTGTTATCATTGCTCTGCCTCACAGTTCTTGCGAAATTAGTTTTCTAGATTATTACGAGAACTGAGCTCTTGCCTATTGGCTGCTGCAAGATAAAAAAAAGATGGCCCCCTTCTCGTAAACCTATAAGCTTCCGTGTACAATGAGGATGAGTCGATCTGGAAGAATTTTATTTCCAAGTTTGAATGTCGCGCCAAAATTTTAATAAGAGCTGAACGTGGTAGCTGGAGGGTTTTAAAATTTATTATTATTATATTAATAATTTTAGATGACAGTCAGGAAACTCTAACCTTCGACGTATCGTTTACCGGGGTTATATATAGGTATATATTTATTTGAGGATTTTCTCAGAGAACAAAAAATAAGATCTTTGGCCTCCAGGTCTTTTCTACTCGGTATCTTTTCGTTCAGATGTGTACACCGTCGACATGGACAATCAAGAAGGAATCCTTAGGGAGCCTGAACGCAAGGACGAGCACGAGGGTGAGGACGAAAGTGATTTCGTTGAGGACGAGGAACATTACACGAGAAGGGAGATGGTGGGACAACGTAAGATAGTAAATTTCTTCATCCAGAACTTCTGATTTCTCTCGTGATTCTCGGATTCTGGATCCTGACTGCTCCGATCAGTTGATACACTTAGACACTGCATATATTCAGCAATCCTCCTTTACTACAGAGAGGCGGATCGTTGATCGGGCGAGAGGTGAGGAAATCTCAGGGGCTGAAGAGGGAAGGAACGAAGATGGAGGAAGGCTGACTGAAGTGGAGTCCGCGGAAAGGACGGAGGAAGGAAGAGAAGCCGAAGAGGGGAGTTCGCCGGACTCGAGCAAGGAGACTAAAAGAATGTCGATTTACGAATTGGATTCATACGCCTCTTCATCTAGAGTTTCTGGTGCGGAAGATGCTGGACGGGAGCTTAAGGAGCCGAAAAAGATTCGAATGTCTGAGTCGCTGGTAGGTCCTGTTAAAGTTTTCCGATACGTAATACGTTAGTACATGGTTACGGTTGCTGAAACTGATCTGAGGATCTTCCAAAGGGATTGCCGGGATTAGCGCGAATCGATCTGTCGCTGCTCACCCAGAAGATCATGGGATGCGTAATCGGGGAGAACGTGACGACCGAGTATCCCTGGATCTATGTGAAGAAGGAGATCATCGAGGACAACATTGACCTCCACGAAGAGAGCAGCGACTTTCTTCCGATCAAGGATGAAATTCGTCTCTTTCCGGATACGAAGATCCTTATCGGCTATTCCCCAACATCTGGAGACGAGGGACAATTCTACGTCTGCATCACGGAGGCTGGTCGGGATGCTGTTGTCAGATACATTGAGCTCCTTCGTGACGAGCAGGAGAGCCGGGTGCGCAGCGCTGTCTATAAAATGAGTACGGGGACATGGACAGACCTGGGTAGCGGTACCGAGGTCGATGACAGCATCGTCAAGAAATCCCGACCCCTCTTCGAGATAGAGGTCTGCCTGCTCTTCGTAGCACTGATATATAGCATTTAATGTCTACAGAAGATGTTTGTATCACCTGGTCCAGGTCGAGTCGACAGCGAATTTCCTGAACGAACCTATGAACTTCAAGAACAGGGATGCTGCGGAGCAGAGGGATGGCTACGTAGCGCTTTTACCCTATAGGCAGACCTTTGAAAACGTCATACGCAGTCTGGTGTCACGGGGAGAACAGATCAGGCCGCCGACGACGGATGACAGTAGTCAGACGGAGCCGTCTATGCCTGCAGCCTCCTGGTGCCAGTACCAATATGATCCCGTTTGGGAAGAGTGCGACGAGACTCAGTTAGATGCTGTGAACAAGTTCCTTGAACGTAACGCTGACAAAGTGTGCGATCAGGTATGTCCCTTCGGGTTATCTAGTTCCGGATACCTGCAACCTGATCTTTGAAGAATTTCTAGCTTTGTTAGTGTAGGTGCTGCTTAACGCCTCATGGGACCTCTACACTAATGACTTTACAAAAGTGGTGCAATCTGAGAGAGACACTATACCACCTGTACCTATGAAGTATATAGAGCATCAAAGCTATTCGGATGGGAAATATAGTACTGATAAAGTGATCAATGATATATGCTGGCATCCGTTCTGGACTGGAATCGCAGCAACTGCCCACACTGATCATGCCAAGAGTGAGCACCTTGTCGGTCAGGTTACCGATGATCAAGTGTTACGAGCTTGTCATGGGAATAACGTGGTACTGATCTGGTCATTCACGGACTGTTTGTCGCCAAAACTTGTTCTTGAGTCACCTAGAGAAGTTACTGCCGTAAGCATGTGTCCCATCGACGGGAACGTCATCATCGGAGGCTGTGCGAACGGTCAGGTACCTCGTGGAACATATTAATTTTATAAACAAAAAAAATGTACAAATTTTTAATGCAGATAGGAATCTGGAGTATTCCGGGTAAGATTGAACACGTTGAAGCTGTGATAGTGCACACTTCAGCCCAGGTGAAGTATAGAATAGCGATGAAAAGTTTAATGAACTGGATGAAGGAATCTACGGGTTCCTCGATAGTTCGTCCAGCAGCAATGTCCTCTCTGAGATACAGTCAAAAGGCGGCCATCACCGAGATCATCTGGCTACCGTTATACAATAAGGTTGATAAGAATGGCCGGATACAAAGTTTGCCAAAGGATACGCCAGATCACGCACTGAACCGCCAGTTCATCACCTCCAGTGAGGATGGGACAATAGCCGTCTGGGACCTCAAGTTAGTTTCACATGAATCTAAACAGGACGTGATAATGAAAAGAGTCATAAACCCTTGATCTAGCTGGCGACCAGCTGACGGCGAAGAGTATGAGCCTGGAGCGAATCAGGATAAACCTAGAGGGAAAAGGGGTGTAAAGTCGACAAAGATGAAGAATGCACGAAGACCTTCAGGACTGACGCAGACGATTTCGCCGTACAAGGTCCTGGACAGAGTCTTCAAACCAGACTATCTCCTGGTGGTTCAGTATCCGGATGATTTACGTCGCGCCGTCGTGACGACGATGGATATGCAGAATCCACCAATCCGCAAGGAGCGTGTCGGCCCCACATTCGCTGCCCAGGAAGACATCACGGTGCGCAAGTATTACAAAGCTATCATCGAGAAACCGGATAAGGAGATGATTCCGGAGATATTTTTGGGTACTGCCGAGGGTGACTGCCTCCGGGTCACCTGGGAAGGTTTCGATTTCACTACTGGGGTAGCTATCAATCGTGAACAATGCACCTGGAAGCATTGGTCCAAGATCCATGATGGTCCTGTTACGCATTCAGTCAAGTCAACGTACATTCCGAACATCATCCTTACAGTTGGCGGTAGGGTGTTTGCAATTTGGCGCGAAGATGCTGAAGAGCCCGTCCTCTGGAGGAAGTCCAACTTGAGGTAATTATTTATTGTAGAGGATCTGAGTTTGTTTGATTAAATCTAAACTTTGCTTTTTATACCGGCAGGTATACGGCATGCTCTTGGGGCACACTCCGGCCAACCGTTCTAATTTTGGCACGTACTGATGGTACCATAGAGATTTGGGACCTCGTAATGACGAGTCAGGAACCTAGTCTTACTCAGAGTGTTTCTGGGAGTACGATAACTGGCATTTACAAACACCAGCTTTACCTGAGCCCACAGTGCGTTGGATTTTGCGATTTCAATGGCACTCTTAGGGTCTTTTATGCTCCACAAATTATGCTTGTTTACAATAAGACTGATGTCCAGTGGTTGGGCTCTTTCATTGATAGAGAGGTCGATAGGGTGAGAACCTGAATGTAACACTCGTCTCTTGGATTTCCCGACGACATTAGCTATTAACACTTTGTTCGCAGTTGCGCGAATTCAGAGAGTGGCAGAGTCAGTGGAACGAGACGAATATCGAGAACATTGAGAAGAAGAAAAAACTGGCAGAAGAGGAAAATGAGAGGAAGCAGATTGAGGCGCAAGAGAAATTGAGGGCGGAAATGATGGAGACGGCAGCTCGGGCGTCGACGGCGAGATCCTCAGCCGGTAGAGTACGTACTAAACTGCAGTTGAGAAATTTAAATAAAGAAAATGAAAAAAGGTTAAAGCATAATTGGATCGAGTGGAAAATATGAGATGAAAATTTCGATAGGGTCAGAGGTCAGGAAAGTTTTTAGAAGAAGCCAAAGAGCGCTGGAAGTCGATGGAGTTGAGACGTATGCAGAGGGTGATCCTGGAGAAGAAGGGACTAAAGGAAGATGAATTAGATAGAAGACGTGCACCGGTGATGAAGATGCGTCAGGATGCACGTCGGAAAAAGAAGAAGATTCGACAGACCATACAACTTCAAGATAAAATCTTCGAGGACACAGTCACTTTTCTCTTCCCCGAGCAGTACCAAGAGCGCAAGTCCGTGTTGCTGCCCAACCTCGCGAGTACAGGTACCCAAGAGGAGGCAAAAGTTCAAGATAATGTGGACGAGTTAATTGACCAGCAGGTAAAGTTCGTCAGATCACAAATTGGCATAGACTCGATGAATGATAATTATTGATCTAACAGAGTAAGTCCTTCAATAGCATCGAGGAGGAGTACGTTTATGAATTTCTGGAGTGTGAAGCTAGTGGATTGGATGCGATTCGAAAGCATCCTTATAAGCATTCCTTGGATTGGCGTAAGATTCTTCACGAGGGTGAAAGACGTCGTTTGAAAATAGACGGCGCACTGAGGCGCTGCGACGGTCGCAGACAGGACTACTATCGAGAAAAAGAGAAAATGGCCAATACGGCTTCGGTCCATGAACAGTCTTCCGGTCGAGACCCTTCCGAGGACGACGCGATGGCCAACGAAGAGAACGTCCTCATGGGGAGCATTCCTGTAGAGGAAGAAGAGGAGGTGAATGAGAACAGGAACGTCGTGCCCTGAGGAGACCTCAGAGACAACCCGATTGCGATAAGATTGCGACATTCGAGGAGAATCACGAGGATGAGTAACAGGAAAGAAGAGAAAAGGCTTTAAGGAAGGAATTTTAGGATAAATTGATTTGAAATTATTGTGAATGAGAATTGCACCCTCGATCGGATGAAGGGATAGCTCGAGGGCTCTTCACGCCGCAGCTTTGTACGCGTAGCTTGAGGTAGACGGTCTCGATGACGAATGGGAAAACTCGTCGAACAACAGCGAAACGTGCTGTTGGGAACGAAGGAACGAGCCTCAGCAATTTTTAATAATTAAACCAGATTAAAACTCGGTAGCGCAGGCGAGAAATGAATTTGAA
>JARPRH010000073.1:1033999-1050209 GCA_031763665.1 Calameuta haemorrhoidalis | reverse complement strand
GCACCCTGGACCAAGCAGAAGTCACGAGGAAAGAAAGAAAGAAAGATTAGAGGGTAAGTAAAATGAAGAAAAGAAAGAAGAAAGAGGTATAAGGGGAAGAAGAACTGGAATAAGAAAAGGAGCAATGCTATGAAAACAAGAAAGAAAGTCCTTTGAAAGAGGGTGGCGAGGGTGCCAAGGCGATAAACGACAGCTGCTACCCGGAGGACGAGGAGTATCGTGACTCTGACTGACTTTACGCGGCCTTGTATAGCTCCCACTGAATCACGCCGAATCACCCTGGACCACATCCGAACACCACCAAAACTGAACTAGTAAGAAAACGTGTCGCTGCCAACCTGATGAAAAAAAAACTTGCTGGAAGATTCTTGGCCACGGTCTACTCTCTTCAGAAGTAATGTCCACTCGTGTATCAGGTTCCTGGGTAGAGCCTAAAGGGTCAATATGAACATCAAGGGTAAAGAAGCATTTAATTGAAACTTTTGAATATTCAAAACAAGATGTTACACGAGATGATTAAAGGTAATCAGACCAGAGGATGAAGAAGAGAACTTAGGCCGATGATGAGAAAGGACGGGACTCAGATCAGGCTAGTATCGTACCGGGTACGACGTCTTAGGATGAGGAATGAGAAGGGGTTAAGGGAGTTGATAGAAGGGGAGGCTACAGGATACTGGGAAGGTGGCTGCGCTGACATAACGTCGATATTTGATCTTTCCATTAAGCTATTTACAGGAACGTTTGCTGAGTGCTACGGGTCGAGCTGGAAACATGGTGACTCCAGAGTGAGTGAGATGGAACGAGCTATATCCGCGATGGATAAAAGTGCAAAGAGAAAGAGAGTAGAAAAATGAAGGCAACGTATACGCAAGCACCAGGTGACTACCTTTGCGAGACAGTACATAGTTCGGCCATTACCTCATCCGTCACGGCTGCTAGTTCCTTCTGAGCGTTCCTAACCTCCGTTTCCTCACGTCGGACGAATCGATCCTCTTCCTCCGTGTCGTATGAAAAAGCACGTATTTCTACCCGACGAATTACGCAAGTCTAGATCGACTCGTGACACACCCTGCACCCCTGGCATCTCTTTGCCAAAGGAGAGGGGGTCTACCTCTGGGCCCCATGACACCGATCTCAATTCTCTGCGTAAGCTAGCGTCTCTGACTTTTTAACTTCCAGGCCTTCCGACTGTCTGAAAGACAGGGCAGCCAATTACTGTCCGGCATCGTTGAATTTCAAATCGCGTGCTCGCGCTCCTGCCGTAAGGAAGCAGAAGAGGAATCGCAGTGGTAGTGTAAGCCAGCCGGAAGAGAGAAATGGCATTTCCATCTACGTTACCTCAACGAGGCGTCTACACCCGTACGCTACGACTCTTCACGATTTTGGAAGCACGGAGAAATAATGGACTGAAATTACAACCCTTCAATCTCATTTCATCCCCTTTACTGCCATTTGCCTTATTCTCTTTGGCTTAACGCCTTTCGCGTTAACGTGCATGTAAAGGTCTAAAATTATGTAATGTAATGAGTGGCCGTAGATGAAAAAACGAAAAAATGTACTATGACGTAATACCAATTTTTTATAGATTTAGAATCTGGCAACGAAGTGAAGGAAGGTTGGCAACAAGATCAAATAAAATGAAAGAGATAGACATGCAGCTACCTAACCTGTCAGATAAAGATGCATGTTATCCTCGTTCGGCGGGTCTGTACGTAACGAGCTCGTGAGAGGCTGGAACCTTGGAGCGGCCTGCCAATTTATCCCGGAGCAGAACGGCTATCGGTAATCGCTAATCGGTTATCGGTCGACCTTATTCGATTACACACTAATCACTGGTTCGCGCCGATCGATTACCATTAGCGCGACGTTGTCCGTGTAGCCCATAGCTAGTCAACGGTTACCGGTGAGCCTTGCCGTGTACTATGCATCGAAGCAACAGCATCGACGCTAGCGCCACCATCGACTCTACAGATTTCCTTGACACTAATACCTGACCCAATGACTATCGAGCTGTCGTTTTTTTCTGTTAAATTTATCGTGCATCGAGTCAGTGATGTTTAGCCAAAAAAGTTATCAGGGACCACAAAGAGAAAAAGATAATAGAAATGTTTTTTATTTAACACAGTTACGAAATTCTATCCAGACTCTTCGTTGATCCACAGTCATCCGTGGTTAGTCAGCAATGCGGCGAAGAACGGTAGAACCAAAGAGAAGAGTACCAGCCCAGCAGAGGATCGGATAGGATAAGCGCGGCTGACAAATGAGTAGATTAATCACGGCCGGCGAACACTGCTCACGGCTACTGGTACTACCATCAGCATCCCCACCACTATTACCACACCATACTTATGGGGCAAACTCTCTCGCATTCCTTGTTTCTGGTGGCTTCGTCTCTTGGCATCCCTTTGCCGTCTCTTTACCATCCCTTTGACTCCGCTTGGCTCTGTTGATTGTGGGCTGCGGTCAAACCGAATGCCTAAACTCCTATGGCGGGCTTTCGTTTCATCTTGGGAAAGGAATAGGAGAGACAAAGAGGCGTTAATCCCAATTGAGATAGTCCAGGGGATGGATAGGCAGCGAGAGTCGCGAGAGAATAAACTGCGTGACGTTTTAGAGGGTTTCCAGGAGGGTCGAGAGGGACGTCAGGTCGGAAATGTAATCGCGTTTAATCGAGCGGCACGAGGATTTTTTTTTCTCTTCTTCTCCCGTGTGCAAGGAATGGCGAGTGGGTGGGCTTGGATAAGGGCTGTGGGACTGAACGAGGGAACGAGGGAACATTTTAATTCCTACGATTGGGAGTCACCTCGCGTCCGATATAATCGATCTTATTTGCAAGTGAATCAGCCGAGTCGGCGAGGCCGAACGTAAGCTGACTAACGAAGGGAAACGGAAACGACTCCCCTTTTCCCCTAACGCGATTTACATCCCCTGGTAACCGACTACACCGCGCATCCCTCAACTACAAACCGAATCCCTCGTCGCCTTTTTGACAACCACAAACGTTTTCTTTAACGCGTTAGCTCTCCTTTGGGAAGTTACAGGCCAGGAGCGTGCCTCGAAATCGGTCCTGGGATTTCCTGTATCTACTGCTTCGTTATCATCCTCCTCTTAAATTTCGTCACGATACTCCTACACTGTAGTTTCTTATAAAGTCTGATTTTTAATTCATTTTTTGTCTTTTGAATATTCAATATGGCCTCCGGAGCTCGTTTTCGAATACTCGTATAGTCCGAGTACCTCGATACTTGAATTTATACTGATAATTCTAATGAACCTTGGTTAATAATTCGTAAGCTGCATGCAATTTTCTAAAAAATTGTAAATCATCAAAGGTCATAGTTTCGAGATTAGATAAAAATAGAGATCGCCCAGTCAAAGCACGTTTCTCGAAAACGGGATTTCTATTGAAAGTGCTTCGGGGTCCGACACGTTTCGAGGAAGACTCATGACGCCCATTAATTGCTCCATTCTTCCGTCCAAGTTGCCGGCCATGAATTTCCAAGTATGCCGTAACTCGTAAGAGGACTCGGTGCCCTGGGAGTTCCTTCAAGGATTCCATCTCGGGATCTGAAGACGTCGAGAGCTCGGGACGGGATGCTGCCTGGATCAAGCTACAAGGGTCTTCACAGAATAGAGTTTTATTTTCGTATCGATTTTACACAATAGAATTATCCTTACCAACGCTCTTAAACTAAGTACCATTCAAAGTTCAAATTCTTAACTTTTCTTTGATCCGTTTTCTCGTCCTCCAATCTTCTTCAATTCGAACACATTTTCTCGTTACCATTAGCAACGTCATACTTAAATTCCTACAATTCCGTAACTGGGAATGACCAATGGCCACCCAGTCAGTCAATCCCCAATTGACAATTTTCAATTTCAATTTGACGTATTAGCACAGCCAACGGCACTCGCCACTCATTTTCACTATTTTCACATAACAATCAGTTGAATCTGAACAAATTTGACTGCGGATACAACCGGAGAATTTCATAGGTGTATTGTTTCCCAGTTTGGCTTGTATTATTAGTAAGGTTTTTCATCCGTTGGTCCGATCCCATTCGATGGAATTGATTGGATGCTGGTAGGTGGGATAGACGGGGGGAGTGTATATCAGCGTGGCACTAATCTCCCTACAGACAGAGATACACAGAGAAGAGGATGAAGCATCCTGATATTATCCTCTGTTACTGAGGGCTATTCACTGTTGGAGAATGTATCGGATCGAAGAGACGAGAGAGACGAAGTCATTCGGTACGCCCTGACAACGGAGCGGCGAGAGGCTGTCGTGAAACTAACAGTTTCAATTTTACGATGAATTAGCTCAATGAAAGTATCGAGTGTCTGCTGTATAAAAAGTATCTAATATCGTTATACATAAGTTTGCTGGACTGTAATAAATTCATGAAATTCGAGAAGGACGAAGTAAGGAAGATATAAAATTTCTTAGCGAGATCCTCGTTAAAGGGAGACGAAGGGAAATGGAAGGTAAGAAAAGGTAGGGGAGTGTAAGAATTAAGAAAGGACTTGTACTCGAGGACCCTTCGCGAATGCGGGAAAACGCTGGAATCCCGGAGTGGAAAGTGGAAGGATTCCAGACTCCTGGGTATAAGGTACGAATTAAACGATTCGGAGATTCCAGGTTATTTTTTGCCGGACGAAGAGGGAGCGTGGGCTTTGGGGCTGGTTCCTCTGCCTCCTAGATCTTGTCTTGCTGTCCTGCCAAGCGCGAAATTACAGCGCCACTTTCTCGTCTTTATCTATTCTCTCGTTGGCTCGCGTGTATCTGGGCTGGGTCCTTGTACTTTCTACCCGGCTCACTCAACCCTAACCCTAACCCTATTCGCCATCATCTCCATTCTCATACCCTACTGGTACAGTACTCCCTAACCTCGTTCTCATAAACGTAGAGATATCAGGTGAATTTATTGTTTCGGGAGTGAAGATCATTTTTGGCTGACGCTATAGGGAGATTGAAGCAAATTTTCGTATCCTTGTAGGGTCTAACTTTTTTTTTCAGAGACCTAATTTAACCTCATTGGGAGTTATGACCAGACTCGTGAATCTTACTGGTCCATTTTATAGTTAGGGTCTAGGATCTTCGAAATTTTTAAAAATATATTCAAACTTTGAATTTAATGCTCTGGAGACGCAACTGAGTTCTTGACTCAGGGGATCTCGAGCGTCGGAAAGCAATGCTTATCTCATCCGATGGATGCTGCTGAATAGGTGTAGTGATGAGTCGACGAGGAAAAGAGGGCTGAGCCGATTTGTTCTTTTAGCTGTCAACATTTGTCTTTCTCATTTATTTTCTCCTTCTTTTCGCCAATACCATTGTCGTTCGTCGTCACCCACTTTCTTCGCCACTGTACGCCGACGCTCACTGTTTGCCATTAATTATATCTTATTAAATGCTTATCCTGCGTGCTTTGGGTCGCTTGAAATATCTCATTAAAAATAAAAATATTCATTAGAATTTTGTGTTTGACGAGGGTGGGAAATGGGGAGCGAGCAAAGCGGAGGCTTCGTTGCCAACGTAACTTCGACTTCGCTCCACAGTGTTCATCTCATTTCCATTTCATCTCATCTCGCCTTATCCGATTTCCACAATCTTAAAAATTACACATCTCTCTTAACAATTAATTTCAGTAGAAAATACCGAAACTCGTTATCTAACGAAAGACCAGAATACAAATCAATTCTATTCTTTTATTCCATAATTAATTTCCGTATTCTAAATCTTGTTTTCGAAAATTCATTTTACTTAAGATTAATTATACTTTGCGGTATATGTAATACAAAGGCTTCGACCGTTGAAAAATTAAAAAAAATTAAAGTTTTTTCCCAAAAAAAGGATAGCAGACGTTTGTCAAACACATGAATTCGCGTGACGTTAAAATAACCGAGGGAGAATAAAAAATGTTGCCCCCCCCCCCCCGCCTTTCCGGGGTAGTCAACCGTCGCAGAAGAAAATGAAGAAGCAGATTAAATCGCCACGAGTACAGAACGGTCGTGCAATTTTTACGAAGGGCGCGTATGCTCCCCCCTCAAAGATAGCTTTATTACTTTATTAGCGGGAGGAAAGAAGCCAAAGAAAAGAGGGAAGGCGTGATTTTTGTCGCCTCATCAGGCTCGTCATAAAGATAGAAGCCGCTGGCGGTAACAGTTCCGTCGTCGTTGTCGACGCCGCCGAGCCCCTGCGTTCCTCTAACTTAATCCTTATAAGATATACGTGAGCCACATAGTAATTTATTTTATGAAGCTTCTTTGCAGGGTCATCACTTCCTCTTCTTTTTCCTTTTTTTTTTTATTATTTTCTTTCTCCTTCCTTTCTATACACCAACCATGCCAAACTGCACTAATGGTCGGTAATGGCGGCAAGGAGAACAAGGACAATGATAAAGGACTTTATTGCGTTTGAACGAGAAAAAATATATTATATACAGGGTGTCCCAAAATTCGATGATAATCTCGACGTAGTGAGAATCAGGTTCAAAGGCAGGTTACGAAAATGGCCTTCGTTTTGTTTCGAAAACGAAATAGCAGATTCTGAACAGCGTTTCATTACACACGCAATCGTATCTCCATTATCTTTCCAGATCGCACAGCGGAACCTCGTTTAATAAACTGCGATTGTATATATACAGTAGATGTCGAATCTACTACTCAATTTTTCCAGGATTCCTTAAACCTATTGTGGCCAGACGGTATTCATCACGATCGAGTACTATTGTATTTATTTGATGCAGGACCGTGCATGATGGGTTCAGGAAAATTATTTAAAGTAAATTACCATAAAACGGTTCATGTTTACTGTGTCAATCGTGGTCTGCATTTTACAGCTGAAGAAATTCATATGCTAATGATGTAATTGCCAATGCAAAATCAGCATTTCTAAAAGCGCCAAGAACAGTTCGTTTGTTTCTTGAAATGGCACCAGGCATTCCTCTTCCTCCACGAGCTGTAGTAACTTGTTGGGGACAATGGTTAAAAGCAGCATCTTACTTCGATCAACATTTTCTAGCTGTAACAAGGGTGATTAACGGACTAATCCCTGACGCCGCAGTTGTAAGCCGAGTAAACCGATTATGCAGAAAACCAAATCTCGAACAAGATTTCTATTATGTTCACGAGAACTGTGCAATCGTCGGTGATGCAATTGAGCATCTAGAAACAAGAGGTCTTTCATTGCTCGACTTCATTGAAACTGTAACTAGAGTTGCTACAACAATATTAAGGAATGAAAATGTTCTCGAAAGTATAAAGGAAAAAGTTATCCATGTGTTGATAAATAACACTGACTTCAGTAATGAATTGTTAAGTATTTATTTATTGTCTTGATTTATTATTACATATTTGAAAATTTTGAACAAGATTGGACTATAAATGATGTTGAATGTATGGCTTATGCACTGATAACCACGTGTGACTTAGAACGATCATTTTCAGAATTTAAGAATATTTTTCGAAATAATGGTCGCAGTTTTCTCTTAGAAAATCTTCGAAAATATATTATTGTGGTCTACAATCAATAATACACAATTACATTAATATATAATTTGTACTGCTTCACAGTTTAACGGGTTCCAAGCTGCTTGTAAATATTATTTTGGCTGGAACTTGCGAACTTCAAACTCAGTATCCCTTCAACGGGTTCCACGCTGCTTGTAAATATTATTTCGGCTGGAGCCTGCACGTAACCCGGTAGAATCTCTGGTTACGGCGAAGATGAAGACTGCCCAATGATCATGCCGCACTTGTTGACTTCCAGTGATTCTAACCAGGCTTCATTTTCTAATTTTTAAATCACACATTTTCAGTATAATTGTTTAAGAATGAAATTCTACACTGATTAAGTTTATATGACAAGTCAATTAAACCCGGCGTTAATTAAACTTAGACTTAGAAGAGAAATGGCCAGAAGAATGACAAAGTCATTTGTTTAATATATTTCAATAAAATCCAATAAAGTTTTTTGATAAGTAATATTTAAGTACATTAATGATACAATCCTGAAATTACTTTAAATTTATAAAAACCATGTAATTTTTTAGTTTCATACTGCATTTTATACTGTCGATCACCGATGACTGACCCGTCCTGAACGGAAAGTGCAGTGTCAGTCACCGGCGACTAACGTGTGGCAATTAACGTGTTAAACACAAGAATAATTTGGTAGAATTTAATGAGTTTGACTTACCGCTCCGAGCGACGATCTGTCCGGCAAGAGCTCAATTTCCCCATTTCATTTTTGCCTTATTCATTCCAGTGTTTATCTGCATCTCGCTCTCAGACACTACGCTTATTGTTCTGTCGACGTTCCATGATACAAGCGCAAACATTTTTAAGGTCTTCAATTAATTGTGTGCCGTGTGCTATAATTGATCTAAACATGTATCAAAATATTAGAACAATTGATCCTCATACATATGAACATTACCATAATTCAAAAGAAATACATAGAGATTAACAGGTGAATAAAAACCACTATTTTTCATCTTCATTTAAACGCATAAGACACATTATTGCAGTTTTAAAATAGATTAACAAATTTTTTTCTATGTATAAAAAAATGGAAAAACAAATATTCGTTAGCTGCTGCTACAATTTTTTTTTATTGTATATATTATGGTGGTTATTAAATAGCAGCTGAACGAATTTCGTTTCCACAATCATTTTCACATAAATAAACAATAATGCTTGAATTTTTTCAGATTTTTCTTTAATATTTAAACCCCCCCCCCCCCCGGGGGTTGCAGTTTTCCATTAAAAATTTTAAACTTGGACAAATTACTTTATTTATGTAGTACAAGGGGAAAAAATCACCAACCATCTACCCTTAAAATTTTAGTACGAATTGACCCATCTGATTATGACCCAACGTGTTATTTTTTGTTTATTTGTTGAATTACTCTCAAAAGTGTCAAAAATATATTTTTGAATTTTTTTTTATTTATGTGATATTTGGAAAAAAAGGAAATGATTTTTGTAGAGTCAAGATTACTTTAAGAACGAGAAAGGTTGACGTTTACAGGTTAAAAACATCGTCTAAAAATCGTGTGATTGATTGTTCATAACCGGGTTCTGATAATGTAAAAAAGAAATCCCAGGTCTAAATATACAAATTTGCAGAAAAGTTAAATTTTTGTTATGCTCTGCTCATATTTTCAATTTCAAAACATGGACCTCCTATAATTCGTTATATTTTAACAAATATATATGGGGCGTTCCACGCCAAATCGGACACGATCAGACCGGGCTTAAAAGTTGTTAATTGGATAGTATCTAGTTTGTGATAACCAATTTTCAAAAAAATCAAAATATGCATTCACTGTCAAAAAAAAAAGATTTAAACTTTAAAACTTAAAGATCACATTTGAAAATATTTTGAAAAAATTTTTCGTTTCTTTTTTAAAGTAGATTAACAGAAAACGAATTTTTTTAAAAAACAAGATCTAATTTGGTCCATTATTCAAAAAGTTATGGACAAAAAATTGAAAAAACCGAAATTTTGAGCGGGTCATTAAAAAAATCTCACAATAATTTACCTGGATGATTTTTTCCAAAGGTAGAAAAAATTTTAAAAAATTGAGGGCATCAACAATTAAAATTTTTCAAACTGTCCGATTTGGCATGGAACGCCCCATATATAATTAATTATATATAATAAATATACATAATATCAAATATTGAATATATAATATTCAAAGAGTAATTTCTGCAAGTTTTAAATTCATAGGCCAATAATCAGTCCCACACTAAACTGCAGATTCGAATGCGGTGAAGGAAATTATGTACCGTATGTCGCGTTTCAGTCGACATTCTACGTCTCTGACACGACATTGTAAGCTAAGGGGTTAACCCTTATGCTGGTGATCGCAACAAAAACTTACCTAACCATTCAGGGAACTGCAATATTTCGGAAAAAATAATAGCAATCGCATCGATGAAATCGTCACCATCACGGACCTGTACGAAAAGACACGTATCAATAACGACACTACAATGCGAGTGAGACGCCAGAGCGTCCCCCGATGCACAACACGAGTGTAAACGAAACGGTAATGCGGCCCCTCACTCGCAATAGAACAATTACCTGAGGGGTCGCCCCTCTGTACGCGCAGTCACATCACGCAACAAAACAAAACCAATTACCAAGCGAGCACGAAAATGCGTCGTTCACAAAAGTCAAAAATGCACCCGCTTACCTTGGCGTTCCTTTGTCGCGTAGTCCAAGAAAATCCCGGTTTCAGCCAACCTGCACTCTGTGCACTCGCGTATAATTTTCAAAAACAACGTTCAACGACGTCGTGCGTCCAAAGAGAATTGATTCTCGATCTTCCCGTGGCGTTCCTCCGTCACGTAATTCAAGAAAACCTAGCTTCGAACAACTTACACTCTGTGCACTCGCGTACAATTTAAAAAAAAAACACTAACAACCTCGCGTGTCCAAGCAGGATTGCTTCTCGATCTCCACGCGCTTTGTCTCCGTGTGAAGGATAGCACCCCCTCCCTTAAGCTAATGGGCGGTGTTTCGCCCTGCTGCGGACGAATCATTCAACACAAAATCTTCGCTACGCGCCAGTTTCAAAAATGTCATCGAGACAATTAATATTTTGCATAATAAATCATAGACAATTCATAATTATCAATACTACAGCGGATTTCATTCTTCATCGCGCGAGGGTTGCACCAGGTGTCCCTGGATTGTTAACTCGTGGAAATATACATATTTAGGTGAAACTTAACGGTGGGCGCTAGGCCATAGGGGTCGGTAGTGGTGCTCAATCGTCAGGCGCTTCGTGCGCTACTTGCCTTCATGGTGGTGACAATGGCTTAGTTTCCACCGTACAGAATTTAAACAGAGTTAACCAATCACGTATAACAGTTGACTGGAATTGACCAATGAGGTTGCTTAACTCTACTTAAACTCTACATGGTGGAAACTAAGCCAATGGATACGTTCAGCAGAAAGACCGCTGAGGGAGCAAATACATTTGATTGGTCTAATTTCACCACACTGTTGCAAGATTTACGATAAAATGACCAATCAAACGAATGTTCTCCCTCAGCGGTATTTTCTACTGAACGTGCCTAATGAGATTCGGCCGAGCAGGGAGTGTTGCTGCTGCATGACGTCACGTCTGTCCCGCGTTGCGCGCGCCTCCTGGGCCAGTAGAGCTACTCTCCAGAGATAGCGCGAGGGTCGACCCTTGCGTAAAGTCTATCAAGTCAGAGTTCGACCAATCTCCGAAAGAGACGCCATGTTCAGGACTCGTTTGGAGTCATGATTTGGATTTTCAAACTATTATGTGTTTTAAGCGTTTATAAGCGCTATATAAAAATAGTTTCATATCCTCATGGAAATGTCACACTTAAAACTGGTGCGTTCAAACAATGTGTACGTACACTGAGCGTCATTAATGGTGTTCAGCTTGTGGACGCAGTGCGGTGAGGTAAGAGAGGAGACTGTGCAGCGCCTGCTCACCTATCTCGGCCTGTGCGTGCAACGCAGCGAGCGCTATGGTGCGAGCGAGACGCGAAAGCGTCGTACGGTGCATCCTTTTCGCACAGTATGAGTGGGTGCGGGACGGCAATACCATCCCTGAGTTGCACCTGGAAGCTTGGTGGGACATTAGCGCTAGCTGGTCTGGGCAACAGCATGGGAGAAGAAGATGCCCCACCAAGCTTCCAAGTGCGACTCAGGGATGGTATTGTCGTCTCGCACCCACTCATGCTGTGCGAAAAGGACGCACCGTATGACGCTTTTGCGTCTCTTTCGCACCATAGCGCTCGCTGCGTTGCACGCACGTATGCAGACAAGACGACAGTCACCGCCCAGTCACCTCTCTTACCTCACCGCACTGCGTCCACAATTTGGACACCATTAATGACCTCGAAGGCGACAGCGAAGCGCTCCTTCCAGATTTGGGAAAACGCTTCTTTCTTTACACGATAGACCTCCCGTAAATCTAGCATCGATCTACCGTGAACCTGACGTGGATCTGTACCAGGCCCTAGGGTTACGATTGATTTTCTATATCAATTCTAATCAGATCAATCCACAAGATAGTTCCATATTAGCTTTACTATCGTTACTGTAACTGAGGAACAAAAGCGAGGAAGAAAACTCAGTTTGCATATCTTTGCCATTTCCGTTGTCGCCACACTCTGATTGGTGAACTTTGACCGGCTCCCGTTTAAAAACTATGCACTTTTGAACAAAAGGAAAGTTATTTTCGTAACCTGCTTTTGAATCTAATTGTCGCTACGTCGAGATTATCATCGAATTTTGGGACACATTGTATAAGACGGATCCCTTAATCTATACCTTATATAACCTCTATAACGGCTCTTACGCTAAAGACGACAAATCCGCCATTTGTCTTGCTATCGGAAGAAACTCGTTCGAGGCGAACGCGACAGATTTACTTCGTTCGCTTGACGGCTAGTGACTCTTCGTTATCGGATTCCCTTCGGTATTACTGTACCCACCACCTTCACCACCACCTCCACCACCACCACCATCATCATTGCTGCTGTGGCCATCGCCTCTTTTATTATCCCTGTCAACTCTCACCTCCCGAGACTCCGGACACTTCAATGAAAATATTTATCGCAATCGAATGCTCCTTCTCTCGGGATGGATGTCCAGATATCGTGTGATTCGATGAACAAATGAAGAGGGAACGGAAAATGAAATGAGACAGGAGTTGAAGAAAAGGAAGTAAAAGAATAAAAAAATAATCAGAAAAAAAGATCAATACCAAAGCGTCAGTTCGTTGGCAACACGTTGGCTTAAAACCAATTTGAAGTATAACCTATTTAATATTTATTGGGGCTTTGCCTCACCGAGCGAAAGTCCGAATATTCTCTGACTATGGGTATAACAAAAAAAAAAGACAGCTGAGTGTGGGTTGCAGAAAAAAGAACCAGAGGAGAAACAGGTATCTACTCTATCGTCAGAGCACTCCCCTACCGATCCTTCAAACTTTTCGATTTATACGGAATAAATCGTGCCGACGCGCAGCTCGTATTATCAAATTTCGTATTCTGCCCGACAGTTTTATGAATAACGTCTACGAACTTTCTACTGTAGCGGCGTAGCTACATAGTTCGGATTATCCCTTCCAACGGCGAATTTCATCACTCCCCGCGCACCATCCCCCCCTTTAAATAACCTAAAACAGTCGAGCCACGGCTGCTGCGGTATTGTGACGGTTTTACTAGTCCTGCGTTGTGTTGTATTACTACTGTACTATGGAATTCCTAATGGGGCATTACACGCAATCGGGCAGTGTTGACAGTATACAACGGGCGACAGATTCCACGACGCGAACTGTTTCAAACAAACAACCGTTTCATGCATTATTTTATGTATTTAAATTGTATAAGCATGCAAGAGCTTACTTCAGTTATTTCCAATAACACAGTATGGCTGCCATAGACGGTTTCTTCGTGAATATCTTTCATGGTGGATCGCCCAAGAGTTTCAACTGACACGACGTTCCAATCACGAAACTCTAAGAATTCTGATAAACGTACATACGTACATATTGTATGCAGATACATGTATAATCGGATTTCGTTTTCTGCTGTCGCAAGACCCTTTTCTTTGCCATAGTTCGACAGTTATTTCTTCCGTCGATAAAGAAGACTATATCAGACGATTCTTCGTTTGAGTTTCTTTCTGTCCTGTTATTATTTACTTACAGGAAAGGAATGTCCTGGACAACACATTATCATCAAAAAGTTCTAGTGAACCATTTGTGAAATTGAGGTTAACAACACTTTAAAATCTGTAACCTAATCTGATGTTACCGACCTGTTAGCCTACCATATGCGACTATGTTTCCTCCCTAGATAGTTAGGAGTAACGGCGAACGGTAAGCTTGATCATTATCTGTAGCTGACAATAACTTAGTATTATTTTCTGTATTTTTTGCTATTTTTTATTATTTATAATCATGACATAAACGGGGATTCTGTCGTATCATCTACCAACGGTCACCCACGTTTTTTCTGTAATTTAATTATCTCAATGTTCATTATAATGTTATTCTTAGGATCAAGACCCGTGCTTCTAAGTAATCAATAGCAATGACTGGATAACGAAAGAATAAATGGAATCCCATTCGCTTTGGTTGTCGTGTGATTTATTGTCCCCTCTCCTGACCATTGACAAGGTAAACTTCCATAGTGTTTTTTTTCTTCGTTTTTGTCTGTACGAGATTTCTTTAGAAATATCAGTACTGGGATGCATAAGAGGGAGACACTGTTTAACGGCAGGCATGAAGGGCACTGAAGAGGAAGCAAGAAGGACCGCTTCGGAGGAGATCAAAAGGAAATAACAGAGCGTTGAATGAGATACAAGTGCAACAATACACAGCTGTACTGTGTATCGCAAGAAGTTGGCAATGAGTTGATGTAATGAGAGCGCAGACATTTTCTTGACCCACCTGGGTCGTACCGCCCATTTGATTGGACTGATTTGCAATTCAAAAAATTCGAATTCAACCGGCATAATGTATTGCAAGTGAACTTGCATAAAGCAACGCGTAAGACAATATTACACAGTAAGACAATTTAGAACATACATTTTATTACATACACGTATTACACATACTCGTAGGTCATTAATTAGAAGCGCGCTGTGGTCGTCTCAATAATAAATCTTGGTAAAATCATCAATCAATAATTTTTCGTATAATAAGTCAATAAATAATACAGGAGTTATTCTCTACCCAGAACGACACATGTGACACGCGCTTGTCCATTTGAGCTTATGTGCACATACGTAGCCAGGTAGCCGATGACGACTTGGGTCATCGGTTACGTACTGAGTTAATATATATTCACGCGGCCCTCTCATGCTTATGAATGCTGTTGTTTTTCTGGTATTATTAAGATTATTTGCCAAATGCTGCCGGACATGGATTAATTACGTTTAAAGTTGAGATGCGCACGCGAAACATACGTGTGCATATGTTTGCGAGTAGGCAATGCGTCTGTGTTCTAGGCTTTTACTCCACCGGTAATTGATATTTCGAAAATAATTATTTATGAGATTCCGAGGCTGAGCGCAAAGTCTCTTCTTTATCGCAGAACAGGACGCGGCGTCGCGACGCAAACACCGTGAACCGATCTCGCGTACCCATTAATCCTTGAAACGTCAACCAAGATTCGAGCCTCCTACCTAACTTAATTCTTAGTTATTCTTATAACAGCTTCTCTTTCTTATTTTCTTTCACTCTTTCAACATTCTTCCTGCTATACGTCTTCCTTGTTCTTGTACTCATTAACCGAAGAGTCTTTTTAACGCGACGCTCCGCGTTACTATTTTGTTGCACCACCCAAAAGCTTCAATTGGAAGAACTTTAAGTGCGCTTCTATAGTAATTGTTGTTCCTTGTGACGTTGTACAGTGACATTTAAAACAGTACTAAGTGTGTTTAGTATTCAAGAGTAAGTTAAATATTTTTTTTTAATTAACCAAATACCAAAGATCTCTGTTCGGTTTAAATTATGTAATATCGTCGTGAATCCGATGTCACTGCTGGTTGTTATTCATAGAAAGCAGCCATGAATATTCGATTCTTCAACGGAAGCATGAAGAGGTTGACGACGCTGGGTGTGTATTGCGAAGCGCGTAAAATCGGCGACACATAGTGAAGTGCCTTCTCGAGTGCCTTGGAGTAATCTTGAAACGATCACAATACTGAAAAGTGCTTATAACTTAATATAAACTTTCACAAAGCTTCACATCGCAAAGGGAAACCCAGTCGAAGAAATTTCGAAAGCACGATGTCTCTCGCTAATGAAACGTTTGAAGAAGTGAACGAAGACACCAGGGATGAGTATCTGGCACAGTGGGAAATCACAACACTGGCAACCATCCTGGCGCTGACCCTAATTGGCAACATTTTTGTTCTTTCTGCTCTTTACCTTCGAAGATACTCAATCAGTAAGAAAAAGCTCACCCGAATGTATTTCTTCATAATACATTTAAGCATAGCCGATCTTCTTACTGGGTTGTTCAGTGTTTTGCCCCAGTTAGCTTGGGACATCACCTTCAGGTTGGTCTGCTCCACGTTATCCTGATACAGTGAATATTCACTAGGTGCGACAATTGTTAGCACCGACCTAACGAAGTTGCTTCCATAAGATTTCAAGGAGGAGCTTTGCTATGCAAGCTGGTGAAATATGGCCAA
>JARPRH010000073.1:893385-938304 GCA_031763665.1 Calameuta haemorrhoidalis | reverse complement strand
TACGCCCGGATTGTTCACCGAGAGTTCTTCTGTTCGAAGCAGAAGGTCACCCGAATTTCAATCCAAAGACAATCCTTTGATAAGACGCAATGAAGGGCTGGACAGTATTTTTACATAAAACAGTCTTTATACAAGAATGGCGTACATTGCTTGTCTTTCTTTTTTCTCAACTATGATGATCTTGCATAGCGGATTGCACTTTAGGAACCAATGAGAACTCAATGATGTACTGTAAGACAATAACAAGTTAAACGTACCTGTTACCGATGGGAAAAATATACCAATAAGAATAGTGAAGGTGGTTGTGATATCAGCTTGTATTTGATTATAGCTCGGTCCGGGTACATGGTCTATGTCTTTCGGATTTTTACCATAAGCAATGTATTGGCCTTCCTCTTGGAAACTGTCCATAAGATTTTCTGTCGAAGACACAAACGTTATTTAAATACTGATTAAAATAAAACTGTCATCACTCATGGCAATTAACTAGTTAATATAAACTTACCTAAGAATACTCCACTGGCCAAACCACGAATTCCATTGACAATGGATACACTATTTTCCTTGTAATACTCGTCGCACTCATCGGTACCGTTAACACAGAAAATATTGTGCAAAGTACCACCAGGATTTTTGTTACACTCTTCTGGCACCTGGACATCCTTTAGCAAACGTTTACCCAAGATACACATTCTGAAACGAATACAAATTTGTATTACTTGACAAACACACATGGATCTTAAGTGGTTAAACATAATTAATAATACTGAGTATAATTAACCATTAATTAAGGAAGATACTTACTTGAGTGCATCGTTGCCATTAAAGTTGACGGCTAGGCCGACGTAAACAGCCAATATGGAGAAGATAACGCAGGCCAAAGCAACCGTGGCGAATTTATTAACAAACTTGACACCCACGAAGACTATGGTACCCATAACCATAAGTAAGCCAGTGCCGTAGACCCGAAAGTTATTATACATTATACTAGCGTCTTTGGTGAAGTCGCCAAATATACTGAGCGATGGAGCCATGTAAGTCTTGAAAGAGAAGAGAAAATCGTTATCGTCGTGAATCTTCCTTTTGAAACTTTAGAAAATGATATAAAATAGCCCAGGGACAGACTCACCAGGACAATTTCAACCGCACCGATGATGTACATAGCAGCCGCGAGGGTTGTACCTGTATAGAAAAGCATCCCCACAGCACCCCCGAATTCAGGTCCTAAGCTTCTGGATATCATGAAGTAAGACCCTCCGGCTGGTACCACACCGTTGGTGGCAATGGCGCTCATACTAATTGCAGTCAGCATCGTCTTTAATTATAAATTGTAAGATTATACACTGATAATTGATAATTAATTCTGAAAAATATGTATATAATAATAATATAAAATAAATTTACTTACTACACAGCAACAGCATAACACGATGAAGAATCCTTGTATTGCACCAGCAGTACCAACGACCCAGGTCAAACGGATGAAGAGGATGACGCCAAAGATGTTTTGGATACAGGGCAAGAAGACGCCAATAAGGGTACCCATCCGGGCACCGCCACCGGATCCAGCAGCTGCAGCTGGTTTGCTGTCAGGATCGGTAGCAGCTGGAATCGTGTTGCTGTAATTTGCGAGGCTGTTGAGAAGCGTTGAGATACGAGGTCGATCCTCCATCTCCTCCTGAAAGTTCAAAGGGGGTATTGCAATTCGAGATCCTTGAGCAGGATATCATGGGGAACAAGCTTAGAAGCTTTTTGATATAAAAACAAAATTTTGACAAAGTTTAAGTTTGGCATAATGAATATTAACGCTTTAAAATATAATCTTGTTTTTTTTTCCCCCCACGAAAAACTTAGTACTTAGATTCTTCCTTATTTCTGTCCTTGACAAGTTTGACAATAAGGTCACGTAAACCATGATAGCAAATGCTTGTATTCGCACGCCCTTATAGAAATCCACCCTCAGGCCCTATAGTCGCTTATTTTATTCGAGGGGTGACCCGGAACACGTATAGGTGCTAAATTGAAGAAAGTTATAGCCTTATTCAATGGGAAATCTCATTCTCGAGGAGACCATAGAAAATTCTTGCATAAAGTTAACCAATAGGAATATAACTTCTTTTAGATTGTAATTGCATCTGGCTAGGCGAGCGCACCTGGTACACTTTAGCAACAAGGAACCGTAGAGAACCGTCGGGATCCGAGGGAAGAAGTAATTATGATTATTAAGTTAACTCATTCTTGTGTAAAGCTTGAGAAGAAAAAAGTGGCAAAGGTTACTCGCCCTTTTAATTTTAGTCATCGTCGCCTCTTCCAGGGCCGGGAATAAAATTGGTGATTTTTTTTTGTTCCTGCCACCTCCCCCTCTCCCCATTTTAACGACGCTATTACGTTAAAACTTCGGTGGCCGTTATATTATTCAAATGGGTGTGAGATAACGAGTATGAAATAGGAATAAAAAAAATAATTTTTTTCATGAAAATCAATATGGTAATACGAATCAGTTTTTTTTTTTAATATTACCGTAAATTTAAAAAGTATCAAATGAAACGGAAGGACAAAGATTTCTGGGGTTGATAACGTTCAACAGTTTGAAGGTTCAACAGATAAGAAACTGGGACAGCGAAACCTCGGGCTGGTCTTGCGAAGGAGGGTCCTTCATTAAAACGTGAGCTCACTCGAAGCGGGTTCCCTTAATTGTTGTTGAAAGAAAAGCTACCATGGCAAAAGACTTTACAATATTCACGTTTTCCCACTTCACTTCGTCGTAGAAGTTGAAATCTTTCAAGGAATTTTTGTACTTTTTCTTTATTCGTTTTTTTTGCTCCGTTTGAAACTGTTCTGAAGGTCCTGTAAGTTCTATACATATATTTGTGTACATAGGTCGATACGGCTTCTTCGCAATAAATAAATACAATGAAAAATAAAAAACCAGAGTCCTTGGTTGGGTTGTCTGCAGTAACGTAAATATTTTTGTGCCTTCGAGGAAGCAGAGGAGTGAGCAAATATTTTCAACCCTTGTTGGATATGCTTTTTTGAAAAGAAAATCCAATAAATATAAATAATGATATTGGGCCACCCTGCGTACCGGAATATCACTTACGTAGCAATATCCCTTGTGAAATTACTCTACACGCCATCTTGAATGTGTATCCAGATTATCTTGAGATTTCGAAATTTCAATATTTCTCAAGTGACGCGATTTCAGAGTTACGCGAGAGAAATTCGAGTAAGGTTACGGATGATTGCTATGGGACTGAGTGCCCTTTGACTTCTGAGATTTCGTACAAGGATAAAGTTTAACGTCCCTTCTTTCCAAGTTCTTTTGCTACATTTTATATGGTCCTGGAAGCTGAGACGATTCCACCCGGTGGACCATAATTGGCTTGGGAAACAAGTAGAAACGAAAAGTGAGATGGAATAAAAGAAAGGAATTCGCGAACAGGGATGTTCAGGACGTCAAAGGACATCAAGAGGATACGTGCTGATATAAAGAAAAAAAGTTTTACTACCCCTGTAGAAAAATTTCAATTAATCGTCTGACTACGTAAATCAGATCGTGCGAATTCAATTAGTACGTAAAAAGCTCTAGATCCAACGATTGATGAAAAATCTACATATATATAAATTTTAAACGAAAATGGCAGCGGAAGAGACTGCACGTGAAATTCCAGCACATTGAAGTGGTTACCATCCCGATACGCAGTCAAGGGCTGCTTCAAAATCTATTTACAGTAGCGGCTGCGCCAATTTCGCACAAGTTGACCCCCTCGCGTTAAGGAGAATTATCGATTTGTTATTTTCAGAATACTCACGCTGTAGAGATATAAATTGGTCTCGTATCCTGACATCTTCTCGGAGGTGGCGCCCCCCACGATAGGTTCGCCATCCCCGCCGGCGCCGCTTCCATCGCCTGGAAAACAGAAAAAGCCACATCCCCTTTCATTAGACTGTAAGGCCAAAAAAGAATAAAGTATTTGCGACGAGGTCACATCGACAATAGAACTAGAGATGGGTTACGCCCTGAAACTAGATACTAGATAGTTCCTAGTAGTGTGCTAAATATATACATATACATATATATATATATAGCACCTACCGTTGGTATGGTTTTGTGAAAGGCTCCTAATGAGAGGAAACATCCTTGCGCGAAGCAAACGCACGGCAGACACATCATGAATACATGTGCATTTCTAGGTCGACAGGAGTACTAAAAGCTACAGCTATCATTATGATGATACTCTAACCTCAAAAAGCGCACTTAACAAGGAGCAAACGGATGACCCTTTCAATTTTATAGGTTACGTGTTATGACGCTGCTACCCGAAATTCATTGATTCTCGATACTACATTGTGTTTGGTTCTGGGATTTTTATATATTGATCAGACATATATTTTCCCTATCCTTACCCGTCCTACGTATTGCAGATCGCAAGAGAAATTATCTTTGTTTCATTTTTAAAGCGTTACTTCTGTTCTTTGATATCTAGTTCACCAGTTATTCAGTTACCACTTGATAGTATCCAATCAGGCCAAGTAGGTAGGAAGTAGTGCGTGCTGCCGATGCCGTCGAATATGTTATCGATAGGGAAGTGTGGTACCTATATATAAGGGTACATAAATATCTGAATTACGCATTGAAATTGGATTAATTGAATTGAAAAAATGAAGGGTATCGATAAAATTACGTAACACGATTTTACCTCGACGCAGAGCTGTCGAGCAACGAAGCGTGGAAAAAATACGCGTTGTGCGTCGTACGTTAAATAAAATTATTCCTCTCCGATATAACCTCGTAAATTGATTATGAGGACGGTAAAATTCACTCGACAGAATAAATAAGACATTAAAGCGAGTAGGTACGTGCGCGAGCATAAATTATTTGAAGATTAGACCAAAAAAAAAAATTAACCCAGAGGCGAAACACTTCACCGAACCATAGTCGAGTCGCAAAAGTTTCATGAAAATGAAGTGGAATCCGATGGCATTGAAATTGCGATATTTCGAAACACTTTCAAGGTATTGGCGGATTCCTAAATGCGCCGCATCTCGTTGCACGACGTAATGGAAATGGCAAAGCCTGCGGGGCTCCAGTAGTGAATAGAGTGAATCGCGTGTTTAATTCATCTCGGAGGATTTGCCTTTGTCGTACACGACTAACAATAAGATATTCAGGACTGCGTCTTACCTATATTTACAGACTTTCCGCAACAGCGAGTCAAGCAACTTCTCCATAGCGAGACTGATTGTCTTTTACTCGGATTCAAAACTGGAGCCATTTCTGATTTGCGAGTCAGAAACTCCCGCGGGATGGCCGGTGAACAACATGGCGCACTAGTCAAGTGAAAACGGCCGAGGGTTATGGGTGCGCTTGACGTTGAGACAGTTTTCTTGGCTGATGACATTTTATTGTACGAGCTAACCTGTATTGTATGAATTAAGGTGGATTTGCAAGTTTTGACAATTGCTTTGTGCTCTATTTACGGAGACTGAAAAAGTGAATCGATGAAAGAGAGTGAAAAAGGGAGGTTAGGTAAGGATTTGGTGGCAGCGTCAAGACAGGATAATGGAACAAAACGTGAGTACACTCGAACAAAAGACAGTTCGAGTGAGCCAGTCTTGATTCGTATTAAAGCCAGCTCAGCCAATCTCGTCGTGTGAAAAAAAAAGAGAAGATGAGACTATTACTTCTTCAAGCGATTTTCACATTTTTATTATCTTTATTATGCAGCGACTGCATTAGCATAGGAAACGCCCGTTCGAGGTTATGTAACCGGGCTTATGTCACTTTTATGTCCATCCACTTGATAGTCATAAAAATGAATATTTCTTATTCCACTCGTCTGGTTATCCCACGACGTGACAGTAGGTATGTTTAAATGATAAAAGGACGAGACGAATTATCTTACGAATTCGAAGGAACTAACCAACAATCTCATAAGAACAGGTCGATATTACCTATCAGCGATTATTAAGAAATCTAAGGCGATTCCCGGCAAACTTTTCTCACCAAACTCGATAATTTAAAGGGTTAAAGCTGCCACGATTTCACGTAATTCTTTCACGTACTCGACTACCGCAAAACTTTTCCAAGCTTGGAAAGTTTCATTGGCGCCATGTCGAATCGCAGCCCCACATATTGCAAACCCCCTTGAAAAGTACATATAAATAGTTAAGCAGAACGGAAGTAACTTCTTCCCGTTTCTATCTTGGTATGTATACGAAAGAAGAAGAGCGGCATCGGCGTCGTCGGCATAGTTGCCAATGTGCCAGGTAAAAAAAAAAAAAAGTTTCTTGCAGAAAGTTAGACAATAGATGACAGAGACTGAGTTAGCTGTCTGCTAGTAAGAAAAAGGAGGAGGTTATACGTCGGGCTGTTGGTAGCAGCCGGCGGTTTTGACAATTGTCAGTATCGGCCAGTGGCGGCGAATGCGTGTGAAAGCGAATGAGAAATGGGAAGTCAGTGAAGTACTAGGGAGGGGAAAGTAGAGGAGGATGAGATTGGGAAGAAGAAAGAGGTAGTAGTAGGAGGATGGGAATCAGAAGGGTTCAAACAAACTGGGTCGGTGGGTCCACGACTAAAGCAGCCAGGAATATATATATAGTTATAGCGAAGCAAGAGAAGACTGTGAGGTCTGCTAGGGCGAGTAGAAGGAGGCGCAGGAGGATAGAGCTGGCTGGCTGGATGGCTGGCTGCTAGGGTGGCTGGCAAGCTAGTCTCCCGGCTGGCTGCTGACTGCCGGCTGGCGGGTCGCATTGATCTCTCCTCCTCTCTATTCTCTCCCAGCCTCCTCGTACTCCTCGTTCTCCATCTCCTCGTCAAGTTCCACCTCCTAAACTGGCTCTACCTCAGGTTCTCTGGCTCGACTTTACTTTGCGGATTCCGTATTACGCTACAGTAATTCCCGGATGATTCGATAGAAGCTGTTGGCGAACGACCGATGTCCAACCAACTGGGTCCGTGGTGAGCCACATCAGGATTATATCGTCAGGCGAACAATCGAACCCAGGGGGTTCACTTGCTACTTTTTGTTTAACCATACAAATGTTATACTCGCGTTGTACACTGTCCCGTTATATTTCGATCGCAGTCGAAAAACAAGCATTAATTAACAAGTTCTGCACACACGCGACGGGACTGTTTATTCTTATTAATGAGTATCGGCCTGTGAAGTTCGTGCAATTACATTCTGGTTTATTCACACAAGGATCCATGTTAATGGCGATGATCCTTTGTATTTACACTACTTTTTCAGTTCATCCGACGTGACGAGCAACGAACTGCCTGTAACCGACTACGGCTACGACTACGACTGCCTGTACGAAGAGTGATTGATTCGAATGGAATTGAAATAACGAATCTGTAATCCAAGGAGGAAGCACGTGCCATGATTTCACCATCGTCCATCTGGTACATGTTGTGAATAAATAATACATCAGGGTGAACTTCCTTAGGAAGATGCTGTTATTTTTTTATCGTCCTATTAGATTAAAAATCTTGACATCATTTCATCTACTTATTCCTTATCCTATCAGAGTCTTTTCAGATTAATCGGCTGGTTTCACACGTTTACTTTCGAGTACACTCTCACGTGTCACCAGGAACTGATCACATGGCTGAGTAATTGCTTGTCAAACTCTGCGACCACGTTAACTTGGTCCAATTGGCTAATACACCCACGTTCAAAAGCACCTTCAATCAAGACACTGATTCCGTTTTTTTTGTGTAACGAGCTATAGTTCCTCGTTGAAAGTCTTATGGAGTCAAATAACCTCGAATTGGTAAAATAGCTGAGTGCTGTTATGTATCTTGTCTAGAGTGCTATCAAGAAGGTTAGACGCCCACTCGGTTACCATCGCGACGCTGTCTCGTCGAGAGTTTGATGCGCTTTTGATGTGAACTGGAAGTGCATTATGGAAGGAACAAACAGGGATAATGCAATTATGCATGTACGGTTGATACGAAGTGGAAACCAAGCGAATTGTAAGTCGTAACTAAAACAGGTAGACGCTTTAGGTTAGTAATTCTTGTTTTTAATTTTACTACTATATTCTTCTTGCTTTACTGTACAGTAACTGTGTCACGGTTGGTGTAATTTACTTGTAATTTCATTAAAAACTTGCACACTGTCAGCATCATTCAATTTGCCAATTTTATACATTACACCCATATACTATATTCTATCATAATTTCTTAATGACAAAATACAGCTGCCTTTACGCAAATCTTCAATTAATTATCAAACATTGACAAATTGGTTTGTGATACTGGAAAGGATAGTTTGTATATTTAACACGTTGAGCGCAGCGCCCCTATCGGTGGTCATAGTTATTATCACCGATGGGCAAGCACTATTTACTCAACATGGGAAAAATATGAAAAAGACGGAATTTTGGTATTATGGAAAATAGATTTTGGGTGCTTTGAAGACAAGAAATATTCTTCATGATTCTTCGAAGCTATCTTTTTGGATTAATTTCTAAGCAAAAAAATGTCTATGACGAGAACAAATTTGGTGCCATTAGCTCCCCTACGGCGATCTAACGAAATTAATGGACGATCTCGAAATGATTTAAGTTTCCGACGAGCTGCAAGTAGGATACCGGATGAAGAAAACGTATAGTGGTAGGAAGATCGTTTATATTCGTCAGACTATTAGAAAAATGTCTCTAGGTAGAAAAAGGGTAGTGTAACAAACCAAGGGAAGGAAAGCCGAACACGCTCTGGGAAAATACGTTCCCTCCCTGGAGAACGTGGGTATCGCGAACCGACTGGAAAACGGAAAGCCATTAATTTATCTGACGATAGGTACTACTCCAAAAAGGGTCGATCCTGGTACACTCGATGACATTAATTCAAAGTAGACGTCCAATACGGTATAATTAAGGAAATTAAACTTCACCCTATACCGTATTCACTATTTTCGCAGTAGATACACTCTAGAATTTCAAGTAGAAACAGACAGTTCGACACAGACGGTACAGCCAATGAATTTGAAAGACGTCAAAGATGCTGAGAATCTACTTTTCAACAATCAATTCTCAATATCCTTGTTAACCTTAACTATGACCAAGCGGTTAAAACCGGTTTTCTGTATTAACTATAAATAACGTCTGACTGTTTATTAACGGTGGCAAAATTCTTTGGCAGCCGACTGTCAGATAATAAAACATTCGCTGGATGGACCAGATACTGCTACAGACACAAATAACGTGAAACTGTAGCTTCTCCTGGGTCAGTAAGTGGATAACGTTCTACTGGTCCACTCTGCAGATTCCCACCCACTATCCCCTTCTACCGTCACCAAACGTATAATAGGCATCACATGATGAAGATTCTTGCCAAAAGCGCAAAGTAACTCTGACTGGAGTTCGGCTTTGAGAAAATTCAAAATTTTTTCTTTTAATATCCCACAGTGAAATCATCCCCAAGATCTTGCTCAGAATTACGAGAACGTAACTTGGAAACAAATTCATATAATACATCCAGAATAAAAAGTTCAAAAAAAAAAAACTTATAATTATCATTAAAACTGCCTTCAATTTCTAGATTAAAAATCTCGTCCGCCGACAAATTCCATAATGGTCCTCAATCTTTTTCCAGCTTCCTAACAAGACCCATCCCATCGGAGTTCTGCAGAGTCACAAGGAACTGAGACTAAAAATCGAATCTTCAACCACTCCCTATAACCTAACAAGAGACATTCAAATTAATTCCACACGATTGGTCAAATCTGTTTCACGATTAACTTAAACTTGACATTATCTGCTCAAGGTCTCTGGACCCTCTGTACCAAGTACGAAGACACGTGCTGACCGATAAAATTTAAAACCTGCCCCGTCAACACCTACCCAGTTATTTACATCGCCTTGTGTCAAATCTCCCTTTAATCTCGATACCAATAACTGGCGCATCTGTTATCAGGGAAATCACAATATCCTCCCCGCAATCACCGCAAAGCAGATTATTCATCTCCTTTACGGATTGACTATCCACTCAACCTGAATATATCGCACAGCCGCAGTATCTCGTACAGCCGTGAACAATGCTCAACCAACCTTCAGTCAGTTCCAGAATTAATTTCTCAAAGGGAAAATCCCTGTGTGTTGTATAATCACAGGGAACGCTATTTGGAAAAAATATTCATTCCCCAACGCAATATTCAGCTACCTTTAACCAACATTGAAAAGGGTTCTGTTATCTTTTCTCAATGCTTTTGCTCCCCACTTCAAATTGATGTTCTAATTTTGGTTTGGTCGACAGAACTACAATTATCCGACGGTAAACAATTACAACAATGGCTCAGTCCCATTTGACCGCAGCCATAGTACTGGAGCAGTCAAGTGTGCACATGTCCTAATGCGAATGGTTGCCTTGGCTATTATTGTATACTCTGCTGACCCATGTACTATGCTATGTACTAGTTTAGATATATATATGTATATTTATGTAAAAGATACGTGCATATATAGTCTTCGGTTAGTTAGAAAGGTGGGCGTGTATCTTGAGCTTTGAGTAGTAAGTCCCGTTAAGCGCGTAACACACCCTTATTTCAGGTCGACTATCGGTATGCGCCAGTCTTACGTAACTTGGAGCTCGGTACTTAGTGCAACCTCGTACAAAAAAACGTTCGCCAAGCATCCTTACAATGGAAACTACTTAACCCTCTGTTGGCCCTTAGTGACTCTGCGTGCAAGTCCACCGCATTCCAGAGTTTATTTTTCAGAGCCACTTGCAACGAGCACACGAGACTTTACACGCTGCAAGGGCGTTGCGTCGTTCGCAACGGAAAATGCGTACTGGGATAATGCTTTTATTTACTATAGTAAAATTGACTATAGTAAACTTCTTATTGGTAAAGCAATATTTTTTTATACTTGGAAGAAGCTTTAACCACGAGCCGCTTTCTTTTCTTCGTTATATGAGAGTCGGACGTACTGAAATATTGGATTTCTAAATTAATAAGGGCTAGGAAAAATTCTGAAGTTTCGAGAATTATAACCACCATTGAATATATATATATATATATATATATATTGCGGTATCTTACTGGACTCATGTCAGAAAAATAATTTTTATGAATACAATTTTTGAAGTTTTCTTCGTAGTAACGACCACGTTGAACGACTGTAATTACTCAGGGAATAATTACACGAACGGTAGCCTTAATGAAACAAACGCGTCTTCCGACTGGACTGGCTCTTTGATTTGAGACTAGTTTAATGAAATTCACTTATTATGCTATTCAATGAAAGACTCGACACCCGGTAGCAGCTGCTTCAGAAATTTTCGCCAGAGGATTGGCAGACCGCGACTCGTTAAACTCGCAAGAAGCATATACGCCAAGAACTTCCACGCAGCCATGAATCAAGCCCATTTCACGTGCTTTGGAGTCAGATCCGTGAGTCATAAAGAGAGCGAGAGAGAAGGAGAAGAAAAAAAAAAGGATTCAAATAGCAAAGATCTTACGATACGGTTGTGCAATTTCACCGGTAACGAGAGGAATCCTCAGTCGTTATCAAGGCGACCTCGTTACCCGCCGGTAATATTATCAGACCTTCCAACAGCCTCAGGCCGGGATTCGCTCCCTCGCAAGGACGTCGTGCGGCACCTCGACGCGTTTTATCTACACTCGGTTAACGTCTCGACGACCGTCCGTCGCTTGATTCGAAAGCTCAAGGTGGCATTGGTGGTAGGAAAATTTGTGACGACAGGAAAAAAACCAAAATATCACAATAAAGATAACCAGCAGTAAAAAGACCCATTGTAATCGGTAATCACACAAAAGACAGTATAAATAGCAGAAATAATAATTTCTAGGTTACCGTGGAGGAGCCCACGCTAGTCTTACTACTCAGACTGTATTTCAGAGTCGGATAGGATCTGCCGTCGGATAAAGTTAGGTTAGAATTGAATCTCGCGAGGCGTGAAAACGCTCTTGGATACAGAATAATACGAGGGTACAAAATAAGAACTATATTATACCGACGATAAATCACAGCGAGGCTCTGACTATTTTAATGATTTATATAATAATTAATATATGACAAACTTTAGCATACCAGCTTCTAGACGAGCTGGCGAACCATCAGGGACGGACTTGTTTTTAAATTTCGGAGTTCCTTCGCTCATGGTTATCACGTCTTCGATCCGAAAGTGTTTTCAACCAGGAACTCGTCCTCCTCTTCCACCAGGAGTCTCTCTCCCCCTTTATTCTCCCCTTTTTCTAGCAGTCCTTTGAAAGCGTCGTGTCACTCTGCTGTCTTTGTCCTTTGTTTATCTCTTTTTCCAAGTGTATATATATACACACATATACACAGGTATACTTCTCTGTTACCCTTCAACAACTATGTCTTCCTTTATCTCACAGCAGAGCCTTTTCGCGCTTTCACGATTCTTCCCAAGGACTCCCGCGGCTCACTCAGCAGGAATCTATCAAGTGATTATATCCTCGCTATCGGCGAGGAGCAAAATGATTTTACCCGATTAATCGTTGACCACTTCGTGGACAGTTGGGGGTGGCTTGGTACGGACACCCCCAGGTCTCAGCACTTTAATCTAATCTTATGCATTGCTCCACGGAACCTTCACGCACGAAATTATCTATGTCAGTGGATGCTGCTCAGGTACGTATCTCGTGTCACGAGGGATCCTCACTAGGTTAACCTGGACCACTCCTCCTGTCTCCGGGTACGAAGACGTACGTCAGGTACTCTCTCTCGAAGGATTACGTGTCTTCTGGAACCTGATTTGGAGGCTGGATCCTATTCTCTCTTGGCTGTATACACGGTAGGGTAGCACCAGTCGATGATGATGTTCCTCAGGAGCGTCTTCTTCGAGCACTTACCCCTGTTCGAGGAAGACGTCGCGCTTTTCCTCTTGACTATTTTCCCTCTATACGTCACACGTAATTTTGATTATTTTCTCAGCTGTTTTATTTTCTCTCTCTCTCTCTCTCACTTCCTCTCTAATGTTCGGATACTCGGATACTCCTGTCCAGGTTTTCTCGGGCGTCCCACGATCCGTAACGTCCCGGGCGTAGTGAGCTGCCCGCCCGCTTTTCCACCCTTATCCCGCGCCTGCGCATTTTCCGGGACATCTCAGCGTAGACCGGGTATCCACCAGAATTCCAATTGAACAACGAAACTCGAAACGTGGACCACGAAACGCGGACCGCCTGATATAAACCTTGTCGATCGTTGGGTGTAGATAAGACTTATTCGTGTAAGAAGCTTCTTACCAGTCATTCGTCATAGTGAAATATAAGGGGGAGAGAGAGAGAGAAACTGGACCGTATGAAAATACCTGCAGAATCCGAATTCGCAGCTGCATGTAAAATCGATCGGAGCTAGGATGAAATTTGCATACTGCGAAAAGTAAAGTTAAAAAAAATTTTTTTTTACATCCATCCGACCTACAAATCGTACTGTCGGTTCTCACTGAGCGATTTTTATATTCTGCTTGCGAAACTACCCTCGTACGAAGGTATGGCCGCCAATACCAAAGAGATAATCTTCTTTTTTTTATCGATAAGCATTTTCTGGGTCATTCCGTTATAATGGAGGAGTCCTGAATATTTTTCATCGATAGATATAATAAATTTGTATATTTACACGGTACAGCTGTTCATATACTTTTTTTTCATCTACGTACGCTAATCTTTACGATCGTATTCGTATGTTACGTTGCTTTGATACGTGGAAGCTTTATGGGATTTTCTGAAACACTGATCGAACGTTAGCTAAAGTATTGAAAAAAAAATCCAAACGGACACCAGGCGATTCTGTTCTCTATGGACCAAGTATACACAAGGCAAACAGTGCAGATGGCTCAATAAAAATTCTTGATAGTCAAACTTATTTTTTTTTTTTCAAAATATGCAATAACCCAGAACAATCTTCATTTATGGGAAAACGGGAATGAGAACATTTTTTTAATTTTCATATCAGAATTTTCCAAAAAAAATTCCTTGCATACGTTATACACGTTAACTTGACTCACATCGTTTACCGAATTATCGTTCATCATATTTTTGTGTAAATTGACAAATTAGAGCAAAGCCAATAGCACGGGAGCCTAATGAAATTATTAACCCACGAGTACAGGGAGACTGTATTATACTGTTAATTAATAAATAAACAAGTGCTTTAATTTAATATACAGACGTGCATGTAAATGCTGTCCCATTTAACGTCAGTAAAAATGTCAATCTTTATTTTCATCGAAAATGCCGCGCGAGTGTCTCACCCTGGAAATTTTGCTGACTTGATGCCAGCTCGTCGGCCGAAGCTCCAAGCTTCGCGTTGTCTACTATTCTTTTTTAACAGCCTCCGAAGAATGGATGTCGGCACGTATGCGGAACTTCTAACGGCATACAGACTGCACGACTGGAGTCGGCTTTATATATCCTAATTAAGAGATAGCCTCGAATTGGAAATTGGGTTACAGTGCTGTAATTCGTTCAATTGCGGTATCCCCCCCCTCTTCCCAAAATTCACCCACATAAAGTCGTTCTCTCCCGATTGAAACCTTTTCTTTCTTTCTCTCTTCCCTTTATCTCTCACTCCTCCCTCTGATTTCCGGCCACTTGGACAAATTCATCAATAATTAGGCAACCGAGTAATTAACCAATCGGCCGATGCTTCAATCTATTCGATTCCTGTATTTTCTATTTCATTGAATTGTTATGTAGGTACATATAAGATATATGAGAATTTACATTGATATGTATTTATATTGGATAATAAAGAAAATATATTTATACTACCGATTGAGGTCATTGAACTGCTTAATTCATTTTTACGTCATACGTATCGATTTTATCTGATAAATGACAGCTGAAGTTTTTCACGAGAGATAAGTTTCTCGTGCAGACCTATTGAGTTTGAATGTAAAACTCAAATTTGACAGTCATCGTCGAATCAATTTGGTTAAGCTCCGTTTGGTGAGCTTATGTAATTAAAGAAGGATGGAGTTTTGCAACGTCATTGAAAAAATTCATCCCGAGCGTTAAAGAAAAATTCTTAGAAATTAATTACTTTTTAAACACGACCTCGTGGTTAACAGCCCATTCACATCGGGACATTTATTTAGCATCTTTTCACACAGTCGAGCTACGGACTATCAGAGATTATGAATCTTCGCGTCAACTGCATGAGTGACGCAGCCTGTGTTAGCATATTAATAAATCAGTTTATTAACGTATATTTGTTCTAGGTTATATTTATTTCTTTATGCATTTTTCATGGAGACTAGATCTCCGCTAGTCTCCATGATAATTTTTATTGTGCCAATGATAACAATTTCCGACAATTCATTTGGTACAAGATTGAAATCGCAGTTAATTTAATGCACGTACAAAATATCTTGAGTTTCTATCGCTGTTCTTGACAAGGCCTATCGGTGGTCAATATGGTCTTTCGATGGGTGTAAAATTTATGCTCGATATTGACAGCATTCATAAAATTTGACATATTGTGTAAATTCGAATACGATAAACTTGTTTGAAAATTAATTCCCGTGATCGAAAAGAAAGATTATGAACACTATGGAAAAGGAGTCAAACCTTTTTGACATTGACTATTTACGAGGATGGCTATTACTTCGGAGTTATGGAGCATATACCCACGATCCTAACGTACCCGGAGAAAGTATTTCCGTGAAAGGTCTAGTGGCGAGTAGATATGTGCATCACGAGCAGTCGGGTTAAACAGCCAATAAACACAAAGACCAGAAATACAATTCGATCGTAAATAACCGGTTTTAAATTGAAAATTGGATAGCGCGATGAATCTTAATTGAATATTTGACCTCGACGCTTCTATAGAAATTCGCTTCATTCGTATTCGCAGTACGTCGGCCAGCGTGGACTTCAGGCTTTGAGGTTAGGTTGGGTCAGGTCGGACTAGAGATGCTCGGATGTGCTTTTTGTCTTTACCTAAGCGCAACGTTAATAGAAACTTGACGATAACTTCAGGGATGGAAACGTTTTACAGGAGAAACGCCCGGCGAATTCGCGATAACAGACCAGGGACGGATCAATGGATTGGAGACGTTTTTATAGCCATCGGCTCCGAGGTGGGATTTTGGACAGAGTCCTTGTTTACAGTCGAAGAAATCTTGACCAAAAAATCCACACGTAAGATCGTAGCCAGGGAAAAAAAAAATAACGTTCACCGATAGGATCTCCAATAATCCCATAAGAAGAAATGGCCGCTCTCGCTATACCACATACTTCTTGGCTGTTTCATCGATCCCTTACGTGAGCGAAATTTTCTTGGAATCCAAAAATTCGTCGCGAGACGAATTTTCTGAGAAAAAAAATAATAAAGCGAAATACCATCCTCGGAAGAATTCAGAAATTTCATTTCTTCCTTCAGCTTCGTCTGACCGACAAAGATCTCTCGGACAAAGATACTCCGGACAAAGCTTTCAAAAGCTTTCGTATTATTTTCAGCTATCTTCGATACTATTTATAATCTTTTTAATCAATACCACCGTAATAACCTCGTAAATCCAAATAACCATTTTTTTACTCCAATTACTCACAAGCTTTATCATACGATCGTTATGGAAATAATTATTCGTCAATGTCACATCACGTGACACTAATGACAATTCTTGTAAAAAATTACGTATTTATAATTCACACTGTATATTTTTCATAATATTTTCTACATACAGGTATAACAGCACAGACCTTGAAACTGTCTTTTTTATTACAAATTATTATTATTATTATCACAATTTACGAAAAAAAATTAAACTCACAAAAACACTACCACACTTTTCACATTGCCATCTTAGTAGCACTGTCCAACAACAATGACTATTTTACCGCTCTAAATTGATAACGAAAAGAACATATCAATATTACACGTCTCAACAAACGACCAGACGGTAAACTCATGCGTAACTTTAAACGCAGGTTATTGCATATTTGTCCCACACCTAGCAAGGGCCTCTACTTATCCGTATACCCATGGCCAAAGCACGTAGGCAAGCTTACGAAGATATTCGACACAGTTCCAAAGTGTTTGGCGATTGAGAAAAGGCAAGCACAGCAGTTTTCTCCGCACACAAGAATAAGGTACAAGCAGCGTCGACAGGGGTAGATGATACGTGTTCAATTATATACAGGAATTCCCGTTAACCTCCGTCATAAGCTCTACCATTGGAAATCCATGTTCCTAACCTAAAAGAAAAATAGCAAAAGCAAACAAGCTTTATCACGCAAATTCACGTTTCGTGTTTAGCACACACGACTCTCCGGAAGTTTAGGAGCTTCCCTTTTTTTTTAATGCCACTTTTTATCACCCTCGATTTGAATTACTTGGCGTGCATGTCGCGACGATCATATTTCAATGCTTTAACCTAAAAGTGCTAAATGACGTGGCCTTCGAGGGATCCGAGTGTCAGTGTTACAAACAGTGTCGAAGAGGTAAAAATAAAAAATATGATATAAATTTGTAACTTGTCTTTAACCTTGTATAGGATTATAGAAAAAAAAATTTTTTTTTCAACTACCCAAAAGTACCAATATTTACAAGGGTCGATAATTTTCGCGATGGATATACATTTGAGTCTCGCGAATAGCTTGAAAGTTGATGGGTGAATAATTAGTCAGGTTTTCATTACCCATAATGCAAGTGGCCGCATTTAAGTGGCATTTCAACGAGTACGTAATGGAGTCTTGGGTACTTGGAGCCCTTTAACCTAGCGAAAAGCTTAAAAGCGTTAAAGGTACGTGAGGAATAAAGAAATATAAATGTGTCGATAACGTAGTGTTAAGTGCTATAGATTTTCAAAATAATATTTTTCTATTGCAAATTTATTTTTTTACCGATTCTGCAATTACAAGCTTTGACTAATTTGACAGCTCCTCTATTATAATATAACCATTAAGGAACCGTTATCCTGAAAATTCCCTACATTTTCCCCATCATAAAACTATCCTCAATCCCAAAAATCCTTCTTCCCTGCATTTTTAAAATAGGAATTTCCCAACTACATAAAAAATCCTCCCTTCCTCTCCAAAATTCCTCCTTCCCGTTAGACTAAGTTTACCTTATTCGAAAATGTAGCATCTAAGGACAGTGTTAGTCGAGCATTTGTAAGAGAAGGTCTAGAGTGGAAAATAAAAAATTGTCTGTTCTACACTGCTTCTTAATTAATAAAATCCTTTCGTGAAGTCATATCGGCTGAAGCTTGTACGTCGTATTGAATCTGTAACGATATAGTTCACCACAGCATAACAGTACGTACAGGTAGGTTTAAGTAAGTGTTACTTTTGGGAGAATTAACGAAATCTAGTGGAGTTCAGGAGGAAAGGTAAATCAATAAATAACAATAAATATAGCTGCAGAGGAAATTGGCGAGGAAGTACTTGGAACGGTACGGCAAATAGCACTTTGCGCCATTGCTAAAGTGTACCTCGAGCGATATATATATATATACATATACAGGCAGATATATTCGTATATACAGATCGGACTGTCATGCCAGCAAATTCTGCCTGTAATTTCATAGCGGACAGTAAAAAAAGAAAGTTGGAGAGAAACGGCGTCAGAAATATGCTCATGAGTTAGAGTAAACGCAAGTTGGTTTTGCTATACAGTCGTAAATTGTATCTCACCTGCTTCTAAGCGTCCTGGTTTTTCTTGGCAGATTCAACCTCGGCTGCCCGAGGTCGCCTTTGGAAAAGTTATTCTAGCGATCAGTGATGATTTTAACGAAGGCGTCATTGAACTTCAAAGGTTTTCGCACGAGTCTCAAAATTTATCCTACGAATATTATATTAACTTATGCAAACGGAGTTTGGCTTCGATACGAGTGACAATTGTTGGGAACTTCAGCTTCGGCGTGAAAAATGGAAATTCAAATGCGTCAGGATTCAGATTAACGTTCGCGAATATTCCAGGACGAGAAGACAGGATGACAAGCAGGAATAATCTTAAATCCTTTGAAGCCTGACACGTGGATCTTCGTGAGCCCTTCAGGCTTTTCAAACCGGCCCTAAGCTCCATTCTAAAGATTAGTTGTCTGTTTACCTTGTGATATTAAAAATTCAAGCTCTCAAGATGGATTTTCAATTTCTTCAAAACGCAAGCGAAAATTTGTTTTCTCCTTGAGCAGTTGCTTCCTCTTATTGAATTTTTTAACTAATTTTCGTTCAGGGTCTCAAACTTTGCTTTTTGGAAAAAAAAATGGTCAATTTTTTAAGTCCCGCGTGTACATATATATGGCACTGTATAAGTACGTGGGCATTGAACAGAGACGTTTCAACTTTTTTTCGTTCAGGATCTCGAACTTTGCTTTTTCGAAAAAAACAGTCGCAATTTTTTTTGAAGTCACCTGTATACATATATATGGCTCTATATAAGCATCTGAGCATGGAACAGATACATTTTATATCCCCGTTACAAAGCATTTCAGTGAATGCTAAGTATAGAGCAGTCAGCTTTGTACGGTTTATTGGACAGCGACGTAAGAAAAAAAAAATGTTGAAAATAGCAACATCGTCGTGACAATATCCAGCGATCGCTAAAAATATACAGCGGCTGTATAGGGTGCGCGTTCATCTTCTGTAGGAGACACCCTATGTATATTTTCTTTTGATATTACATACATGTATACACGCATATAAAATTTCAATCCTATCAATGACGTTTATCATCAATGAAAAAAAAATAAGGGTCGATTTGTGGACTATTAAAAAATATTTTGATTTGCAGAACGCGGATAAGGCAATAAGAGTGTCAAGTATGAGTCGACGGATAACAAATAAAGAAATGAGAATAGTCACGACGAGAAGTCGTGGTTGAAATGCAAGGTTAGGTTATGTTCAGGTTTCGGAACCCTATGAGCAAAAATTTATTTGACCAGGAGTAGGAAAGTAGGGCAGTGGGTGATCACAGCCCTACCCTTCTATCTTGACGCTTGCGTAACGTTCCTGGGCTTTACGTCACAGGGGTGGGATGTGACGTCATAGTCGACGACCGCACAGTCCCCACTTCATCCCCATAAAGGATCCTCCATGACTTCCATTAGGCATCGATCCTTAATCAGAAATATATTCCTATAAAAATTTATGGTATCCAATATATTGAATATATTGAATATATTCTCGTGCTTCCTACGTCCACCAATCACATGGCTAATCAAACATAACCTATAGACTCGAGTCCTTCTAGTTGACGGTAAATTACTCAAGGTAAATTACTCGGGACGGATTACCATGCTTCAAGATCCTTAATAAGCGTTTCCCGACTGCAATTTACATGGCAGGATACGCTACAGGGGCTATAATTCACGGCCAAGTAGCCGATGATTTACGGATGAGATTTAGGCGGGAAAATTCAAAAAAAAAAAGTATAAAAATCTCCGGGAAAAAAAAATCGACCTTTGCCAGATTCACGGAAAAGGTCGAAATTTTAAGGCGTGTAAGGGAAAGTCAAAGTTTAAATGGTGACGTAAAATCGAGGAAAAATAAAATTCTGATCTTATCGAAGTCGAGGGATGGAAGTTGAGTTAAGAAAAAAAAAGAGAAAAAAGATTCTCGTGCAACTTTCAGAAGCAAATCTAACTCGCCAAGTAATTTCGCCTGTTTGACTACACGCGCGACTCCTCCAACTTTAATACGAGTTTCACGTACTTTCAAAGTTAACAGAAATTAGGAAATCTTGTCGCAAGGAAAACTAGACTTACGTATTGTCACGGTTATGGGTATGATCGTCGAAATGTATGAAAATTTTAATTTTTAAAACTAAACAAAATTTTTTCATTCGAAACCAAATTCGAAAACGACGATATACTCGTGAACAATCGCAATCTATCCCTCTGCTGATTCCTGATAAATTGGAACGTTACCACTGTGCAGCTTCTATTTGCATTTGATTATCGAGCACGCTTGATCGTTTAACGCGCGATCGGTTCAATTCGAACGTAAAATCGCTTGAACACATTCCCCCCTCCCCCCGACCCTCCCCCCAGCTCGCCAATCCTATACGCAAATAATTCCGCAACACGCGAAAATGACGTTGCCCGTTCGATGCAATTTTACCAGCAGACTACAGTGTGCGAAAGCACTTGAACTTCCTGACACACTATGACTATCGATATGTTTACGTACTTGACAGCTGTCATATATATCTTCGTATAACATATTAATAATACCATTCCGGACTTCTAATCCTGATTTATTGTGCTTGATAATGGCCAAGAGGACGATGGTTAACGTCTGGTTAACGACGTTGAATATTGGCAATTTATTGGAAAAGTAGTTTACGGTCAATTTGCACTAACAGTTCCTGCAGGACGTCGCTCGCCGCCCCTAATTTAATCAAGTGGTTAACTCAGCAGTGAAAAGAAAGGACAATAAAATTTTTTTGAATAAAAAAAAAGCAAACTAGATTAATTCAACGGAAACGTACATTTCGACGAATGAATTATTCCTATGAAATTTCAGGCAGTGTCTCACGTTGAACGTAGGTTACATGAAAATTAAAATAATATTTTCAGATCCTTACAGTATTTACGCGACTGCCAACTTTCGCAATATTTCAATTCACTATATCTCACAGAACGATTCACCGCGTCTCGCCTTCCTCACTATTTTTCAGTACCGAGCATTCGAGAGAATTTCGCGGTTAGTTTTATCGGGGCCACCGGGTACGTTTCTACGTGCATCAGTTCTGCGGTGGTATCGCACGAGTCGTTCCCCTGGCTAAACGGCGCCTTTTTAATCACAGCCATCATCTCCTTAGCCAGGGGCTAAAACACATTCAAAAAAAGAAAAGCAGAGAGAGAGAGCGAGAGAATCGACTATACGAGCACATGTAGAAAAATAGTGAAAAAGAAAGAAACAGGGCAGGGGATAGAAGAGGAAGTGGATGAATAAACGATAAAAAAAATTTCATAAAAAAAAAAGAAATTCAAATTTCCATTAATAACCCATAAAAAAATTGAAGTAGATCACCGAGCACTTTACTAGACGTATACCCGAAGCAAGTACGTAATACTCAATACACAGCGGTACCAGGGCGTCATCTTCTTCCTGGGTCAACGAGAATACATGAAAGATTGATAAGGGCACTATACGTTAGGAATGACGTGGATCATTTTTAAATCAAATAACAATCGACCATCTTACGATAAGATGGAGCATCTTGCAAATAGGATGAGATTAGGAAAAGATAAAAATTGAAGTAACAATTGTACAGAAGAAAGAGCAATGCTAGTAACATCCCCTATTTCTCCTGTTTGCCTGTTTGGCCTGCTCGCCTGCCACCCTGGATATTCCTGGAGGTTACGTCTTCTCTCTCTGTCCCACGTGCCGATCCCCCGTATATTCCTTCCTGCTCTCGCTTACAAATCGATACAGCGGAGTCTGCGTCTCCTACGTGTATATACTTCATTACCATTCGGTGCACCCGGTATACTCTCTCTCTCTCTATTGTACAGGGTGCTTCCGAGTAAGCTGCAAATGATCGTAGCAAGATTTGTGGTCGATTTGAAAAATTAAAAAAATTTTTTCAAAAAAAGCATTACGCAAGTGAGGCACTTTATTATCGGACAAGATATCTACTGGTTACCCCCCCTAAACCCTTTGTCTGTATCTCCTGGCCAGAACTACCCTTGACGTCTTGCCAGTTACCGGAAGCTTGGCATCGGTACCCCAAATCGGTAAGGTTAGGTCTCATCCTTTGACACCGTTATCTCGTTAGTAAATTCGATATTCCGATTGGCACTCGCCGACGGGTTATATCCGAGCTGAAGGTTAATTAGCTCCTCGAACAACCCCTGTCCTATTGGCGCACCGGTAGTTAACGGAGATTTTCGCCGGGACGTGTGGATCATCGAGGAGGGGTGGAACAATTTTAAAAACGAATTCACCCCTCACGTACGTACAATTGGGCATCGTGAATAACCATCTTTATGGGCGTGACCCAGTTTTTATTTTGAATTTAAATCTACGACCACGTGACTAATCAAAAGCTATGCGTAAGTATATATATATATATGCTTTGTAAATATATACGTCACATATGAGGCAGAGCTCCTGGAACACGTGGTTAACCGGTTATAACCACGGCAGAGTAATAATCCAAAAAAAGACAAAGCCTAATGTACATAAGAATTCCTGTTGGATTCTATTTTGCCTAAAATGTTATTATGAAAAAATTTTTTATTTTTGTCCATAAAATTCAGCACGATACTCGTATCAGTTGCACACATATTCGTACAGTTAAATCTGCCGTACTCGATATGAATTCTAGCGGAATTCTAAGCCTGTTTGAAATGAAAAATAAAAAAATGTCCACCAGTATCTCGTGCAGTGTCGATTATTTTTTTATCTAGAAAAACCCGTACATATGTATCACAATAAAAAGTCTACCGAACTTCGACGATATATAAATACCGTGGAATTAATGCGAGAACGTATCTCACGGCAGTTCGTAAATCCCTATGAAAACATACAGAATGCACATTGCAGTAGCTAGCAAACACGAGCCACCACCCGGTGCGCCATTTCCTATATTCAGAATAAATCCAACGGCACGTGATTGTAAGCCAAAGTTTACTAAGCCGTTGTAATCATTATCGACACGTATCATCTCCGATTTGATTCACAATATTACGCATAGGGTATACCCAGCCCACGTGAATTTCACTTAAAAACATCTCCCCCCTCCCTCCCCCTCCTGTGAACCAATTATAATTTTATTAATTATTTAGCAGGAACGCGTAATTTTTAAATCATTAAAAAGGGGAGGCGCGAAGCAAGCTCTTAAAATATTGAGATTAATCTATACGCCGGGGAATCCCCTTAATCGTCGGCCTATATATATATATATATATATTGGACAAGCCGTCAGGCAATCTATATACAGATATATGTATATTACACGTCGTTTGTCGACTTCAAAAAGCACAGGACGAGCAGCTCAAAGAGTCAAGACAATAGCTGCTTCGACTTTGACAGTAATTCCCGCATTGTTTTGCTTAACCCTGCGCAAAACTCCAAGGGTTACTACGAGCCACCCCCTTGTCCCTATCCACAGCCACCTAGATAGTAGTCCTCTGCCCTACAGCCAAGCACCGAAAGTTGCTCTCTATTTGGGTCGAAAACCCGACCTGAATAGTTTCATAAAGCCCAGACCAAGTGTCTACGCGCACTTATTCATAGAAAAGCTAACGGGTGTGTTCGTGAAATAGTAAATTCGCGATATCCAACGATCCTCGACAATCCGCCTTGACAATAGAGACAAACGTGAAGGTCAGAGATTCCGGTATGAGGATTAGTGTACGCGACACGACATAAGTTTACTCCGGTTAATTCCATGACGTCGTATTACAGATACCTGAGCGAATTTAAATAAGAGACTAGTATATCTATATAATTTGAATGATTATAATGGTACGGTTAATGTTACGTTACGTTACCGTCAAGTACAGTGTGTTTCTCGAATTATACAGATTTGCTCATCAAGATCAAGTCACTTTACGTAGAGTTCAGTTCTATCAAGAGTTTTTTCTACCGGCGAAAATGTTTTTGTCGTGACTTTTATACGTCTGTCTCGCTCTTACTCACGTAAGCCCGTATCGCTCGGTCTCTCTCGCACTCATGGCTGGTATAGGAAATTTGAAAAATTCAAGATCCCCCAAGACCTTTCTTTCTTTTTTTGGGGGATTTTTATCACTGTCCGGGCTACGTCGTAAAAAGTGGCTGGCTCTTCTCTCTCAAGTTTATACAGTTTGTTTGGAGTATGATAATATGAAAAGATGTAGCATCTTATTGCGTCACAATAGCGAAACAAAACTTTGACGTATGACTTTAGAACGACTCCGACGCTACTTTTAAACGACTCCGACTGCCGATCAACAGAGAGTGAGAATTTGTCGGAATCTTTAAATGGGGACACCTTGTATATAGGTTTACACGTATATATACCTCGGACACTCGCCGATTCTTCAAGCGACTGAAGAGAACAGTAGGGCTAACGAGTAGTACCCTCGGGGCTAAGCGTCGGAATCACCACTTCTGTTATGTTGGTTGTTGCTAGCTGGTAGTTTGGTTGTTGGAGAAGAACAGGGTGCGGCCTTAGCGACGATGCTAGTCAGAGAGAGAGAGACAGAGAGAGAGAGAGAGAGAAGAGAGACTGTGGAAAAAACAGACAAACATAAACTGCCTCTACCAAAAATTTATATATACTATATATATATATAAATATGTCAGTAGTCAGTTTCCAGGACCATTTCTGATGTGTATTGGCAGGTTCCAGGACATCTGGCAGTTTCCAGACCGGTTCTCAAAAAATTCTATATACAACGTGTACTTCCAGGACCGATTGGCGGCACTCACACCGAATTTTCGAAAAAAATTTGTCTGCTAGACACGCGGAGTTGTGATGGGTTAAGATATGGCCACGATAGGTTAAGATAGGTTAGAACTCTAACGCCACATGTCCCAAGGTTTAGTTTTTTTTTTTAAAAAAACATGAGCTTGCCATTGTGAACGCCGCATGTCCTGGAAACTGCCCTTGTACAAGTTTGTATATATATATATATATATATATATAAATCATGGCACGTATACTAAATTCGTATTATATATAAGCATATATAATGTGTATATATATATCACAAGTACAGACAACAAATCCTCACCGACTTAGCAAAAATCGTTGTCGAGAAAGAAAGGGACGGAGAGTCAAGCCCGCGCAGAGATTTCTCTCCTAGTCAGGCTTTTTCAGTAATCTCGAAAAGCTCCTCAAAATCCAATTTTGTACCCTGACATTCTGTTTTGGATAATCGTGCGTCCCTTTTCCTTCCAATCTACTTTTTTCCATTTATCCAACGTTGGTCCATGTTTCGCGCGAAATTCTTCAGTACCTAGACAGACTCTGGGTCGATCGGTTTTCCATTAGGTTTTCGCTCCAGTAGGCGCAACAATGCCTGTTACGAAACGGAACGGAAGGAAAGCAATTCGGGCAATAATGACCCATAGAAATTCCTTGATTATCGCAATTACGAGGAATCCTATAAATTTTACGAGATCGATTCATCCACCTTGATATAAGTACCTTTCGTCAAGTAAGACTGTGTATAGTACGTCATCCTTATTATTCCTTATTAAAAGTATTTTAACAGCTTATTCCAGTCGTTATATCACAAGACATCTTTTGCTCCCAACTGTGCCAAGAATACGAAAAGCAGGCACTGATAACAAAAAAAAAATCGATGAAAACTCCAATCTATATTCAGCGAAGCGAATACTGAAGTTTCCTTCTATAAGATGATAAAAAAGTTCGACCCCCTTTTCGAGAATTACGGAATTTTTATTTCATACCCCCCCCCCCCTCACCCTCCCCTCCAACAATTACCGCTCACGGGTTCAGGTTATTAACTGTCACATTAATTAAAAAAAAGATTCCAGAAATCATTAGTCACCCTCCCGGATCCATCCAATACCCCTCCTCTTCCATACTTCGCTAGATCCGTCAAAACAAATCTATATATAGAAACTGCCAATGTAAACAAAGGAGCCACTCGAGTCTCGCCCGTCACCCTAATCCTCCAAGCTCCAACCAGCAGTACGTTCCCGTATCCGCCAAAGACACGTTCCAGTATTCGGCTCTAACTTCAGAGCAATCTTTTTTACAAAACGAAAGCATCGACAATTTTTGACAACAGCGTCAGATTCCCAGGCGACTGGAATATTCCAGAATAATACATAACATAGATAATACAGGTACGAGGGTGAGGCTTTACTAAAATTTTCCACACTTTCCGCTAAACTACCCCTGTGTCCCTTTCACACCCTCATAGCTCAGATGGTAACAGCTGAGTACCCCTTATCCTCTGTATGTCAATAGAAATAGCCCCTAACCCCTCTGACGCAACCTCACCTCCCTCCTTGAATTCTTCCTATAGGAATTTACAAACAGCAAGGACGCACGTATCGAGCGTGTCATAGGTTAGAATACTCGTGAGAAGGCAAGGTCGACAAAATCAATAAGCACGCAGCCAGACAAAGGGGTGTAACGATGTCGGGAAGCGATACCATCAGCCATAGAATTTCTGTCCTTGGTCGTCTTGCTGTTCCGACATAACCTATTCCTATCTGTCAGTGGCGCTGAGCGTTCAGATATCTCGCGAGAATTGCTCGGAGTCTACGTAGGGTTAAGGAGGTTACGCGAGGATGCGTTAGGGTGCGTTAATCGGCTTGACTATTATCAAATTATCTTCTTGTAATAATACTATCGTAATCGAGGAATATTCGATTATCACCATCCTACCTACTTGGTTAAATCGTAGCGACGCTCTTCTTATAGACGCCACGCGATACCTTCGCCTTTATGCGTGCGCGAGCGATACTCGTGGCCCCCGATTAGCGTACTGTGATCACACGTTGGTTAAAGCGCTAATAGATTAATTGAACGCGTGATAATGAAGTAGTTTACTGTTGTCACTAGCGACTAGCAAAGCAGCGTGTTCTGCATGATGATTTTTTTCTCTCACTTGTTATGTAGGTGGCGCTCTCTCTGGGGAAACTTGTGATTGTTTGGCTTTTTTCTCTCGGGCGCTTTAACGGAATTTTTAAGTAACGTCTTTGTGGCCCTGGGCGTCCCTACGCGACGATCGATGGTCCATTATTTTACGAAATCTCGAGAGGTCTAATATAGCCACCAGAGCTCGTTAGTTGCTCGTTCTGATTGTGAGTAACGCTGGGTATCTTTACATGGCATATACGTGACCTAAGGTGGTGTGCATATATATATACATAATAAATGTATGTATATATTTATATATATAACAGATATGTAGTATGTAAATGTGAAGCTAAATTCCGATAGGTCGATCCACAAGTGAACTCAGAAGAGGACTGGATCATAGAGAAATACATGTGTAAGCCAATGGGTCATTGAGGTATATAGGTATTAGGTATACTCACGTAATGTAATACGTATACGCTTTGGATTATAGTATGAATTTATTTTAAATATCAAATCCTTTGTATTCGTGTTCTTAGGAAACATTTAAAATCCTCTTGTATAATGTGAAGTTGTATTTTTATTATTCATTTCTATCCTTAAGTATAACAAAAAAATGTTTATTTTCAAATCTTTATCCATACGTTTAAAGCGTCTAATGGTGACGGGGCTGGAACGATTATTATGCAGGAATTGACGAATTTTAGAAAAAATTTTATATCGAATTTACTGCGAAAATTTTATTTGAATTTTCCCGCTTCGAGGAAGTCGTGTATTTTATTTCTGAAGGAGCGGCCGAACGTTACGTATAAGAACGACGGTTTATAAGCACTTTACTCTTATGTAATATATCTGAAATATTTACGTCGACTTATTTCCGTATATCAGTCACAGGCAGCAGGTCTCAGTAGGAAAGTTTAAATGTTATTATAAAATGGGTGACTTGGCAGTTATTTTTGACCTTTTTCTCTACCGTTAAATAAATCATTAAGAAAATAGCTTGATATAATTGCGCGTGACCGTAAAGAAATATGATTTTAAAACTTTGAATTTTTAACCATTCCCACGTTACAGTCTACCGCTATATACAGGGTGTCCCGGAATAAAAATATATGGAGTACACCATCAAGTGGAAGGGGATAATCCGAAGTAAAAAGTCCTGATCCGATTTTTTTATAAAGCTTTCCTCTTAGAGTTATAAACAATTAAAGCTAACCAATCAACGTGCGGCTCTACCCGCCGAGCATCCAGGAACGCGTTGATTGGTGGATAAAGGATGCTCAGCGGGTAAAGCCGTGCGTTGATTGGTCGGCTTTAATTGTTTATAACTTTGAGAGGAAAGCTCGATAAGAAAAATGAATGAGGACTTTTCGTTACAGATTTTCCTCTTCCACTTGATGGTGTATTGCATATATTTTTATTCGGCGACACCCCTTATAGTTATAATACGTTATTATTCTCATAGCAGGCAACGAGTGGGGGCAATGAAAAGGTAGTGGGGCATATGCTTGAATAAACATAAAAACAAGAAATTTAGACTCCAGCACCGAGAAGTGCTTTGGGTTTCCGGAGGGACTTCTGAAATGTTCGGTATTACGTAAATTTTCAAACTCCTCGAATTTAGATACTCTGCTAAGTACACGTGAATTATAGCTTGTAACGTTTAAGCACAACAGAGGGTTGGACACTTAAGGTATATCGTATATGTAAATTACGTATGTTTACAGAAAATAAGGGTAAAAGCCCTTAAGAGTGTACATACAACGTTGTAACAAATTGGTTATAATAAAAATAGGCATATTTTCGAAAAGGTTAAGGGTCATTGATATAAGGTACTTTAACAAGTATATATGGGTATAATTGAAATTTTCACGTGAAATATTAACGTCCCGACAGGGCCTCGTAAAATTTTATTAGATTTGTCATAAATATAAAAAAAAATTTAACACCCCAAAAAAATCTTTATACAAGGTTATAAAGAGTTTACAGTTGGTAGTATTGATTTTTGAGTCGGCAGTCCTCGGGACCAGTCGGGACCAGGAAGCTTGGAAAATATAGCAACTTCTTGTGGCTGGTACTACGACCAGTGATCCAAAGAGACCATTCCTATCTCGATAAAGACTTGCGTCACGTGGAGATTGCCGGCTGGACCAATCAAAAAGTCGAGACTTCAATCCCGGAAATTAGTTACCTTTAACGGCTGAGAATTCGACACGTTTAATCAAGATTCAATCAAGTTCCATCTCAATTCCTATAGACAGTACATGTTGAATAGAAAGAAAGAAAAAAAAAAGAAAAATCCAAATAAAATAAAACACAAAGATACGAATTTCGTAAAATATTTATATGTAGCATACAAAAGAGACTTTTTTTGTCAGACTCAAGAAATAAAAATCGAATATCCAAACGAAGGAAATGGAACCAAATCCCAAATCTTCGATTCCTTGTCTCGAGCAGGACACAACTTATGGGCGAATGCGAAAGGACAACATATGTACCAACCTAAGAAAAACGAATGAAACTACCTTTGGTATCATGTAAAACCGAAGGAACGTCGAATAGAAAACGAGCATGATGTATAAAAGAAATGCAATAAGAGTGACTTAAAATTGTGTTATATAAAATTCTTAAAAAATTGTATGAAACTCAAAGAGCCTTGAGAGCATCAGTGAGGTAATACATAAAAAAAAAAAGATATGAAATTACTGTGAAATGAATTTTTCAAGTAGGCGGATCGAGGTCGCCTTCTTTTTCTGTCATGCATGCAAAATCTTCCATTAAATTCAAAACGTCATATCCACGTGGGTTCTACCGATGTTTATATATTTATAAAGGATTCTCGATTCCCCGTCTTTCTCTCTCAAGCACCCTGACTCGCAAGGGTGCAAAAGGCCATGTGGACTCAGCAATAAGGGATATGGTCAGAAACCAGAAAGATCATCGCCAGAGATACGGGGATTGGCTGAGAAAGTGGGAGGTGGGAGTGTAACGTCTGGGAGTAAAAACGTTCTTGATTTTCAACGAAGGGAAAAACGACCCTAGGGAATTTATATTTGAGTTTATAGAAAGATTGATGGCTGAAAGACGGGCCGAACCTAACCCGACGTGAATATCCCATTAAGCCTCTACGGCTTTTGTTTTTTTTTTTCACTAACGATAATTTCCCACCGAATATCCCGGCACGTCGTGTAATGGTTATCCCTTTATTTGAGATGAGAAAGATGGGAAATCATATTTGGAGCACTCAGCCAAGATACGAACGAGGGTATTTTGATACGAGAGAAAAAATTTGAAAAAAATAATAATATTTGTAACGAGTAAAATGACACGTTCGTGGGATGAAATATGAATTTTTCGTAAAAATATTGTCATTAAATAATCTCTTACGTAATAATACGGTTCTTCGTATATTTTTTTTACTTGCCTTCGACAATTTGCTCCTTCGTAGCTAAAATCAGCGGAATGGCGCCGGAGCCACTCATTTTTCAAGTCTTTGGTATTCCGTTGGAAGCGCACTCAACTACACTAGAAATCCCGATAGCATCTAGTCACGTAGTGACTAACGCACAATCGATTAATCGGTAGGATCCACTGGAAAAATGTATCTCGTTATTTTTAATGGGTAAATTTTCAGACTTAATACGCGCGAATCGACGGTTCGTATTGCTTCGAGCTATAGGAGTGACGATTTCAAAATTCGATTATGAAATCGCACGAACACTTGATAACGAGAGATCGCTCTTGGGTTATCATGAAATCTCTCTCGGATACTTCGATCGTTCCTCGTAAATCGCGAAGACGAGGTGATTTCCGTTTAATAGGAATCCCGGAGATGGATCAGATGGAAGAGGGTAAAGAGGGGCGCCGTATATCAAATCGATATGGACCAATGAAGAAAATGTAATTTTTTTTTGTTCCCCTCTAATTTTCAGTATATTTACACAGTGTTGAGAAAAACTGTTACGTTCCCTGTAGACTACAGGTAATATATTGAGCGTACGATAAACCTCGTATATGGCTTCCATTATGACAAACAAATAAATCGATCACGGGGAGCGAGTGGAAAGTGCATAAAAAATTGAAAAAAAAAATACAAAGCAAAATACTATTAAAAATGTATTTTTCAAAATCGTCTCAATTCATTTAAAAAATTCCCCTTCGACGACTTACGAACAATGCAAAGTCGAGTCGACCCCAAAAAAAATGTCAAATCCAAGATTACACACATATCGAACAAACTATCATTCCTCAATCTCACATATCAATAAAAAAAAAAATATATCAAAGGAACGTAACAGTTGGCGCAATTTGATTGATACCGCGCGAGGCTCCAAATTCCATAAATACATGTTTATCCGAAGTAAAGGCGATTCCTCAAGACACGATTGTCAGATCCATTGGACTTACAACTCACTGACAGATACAGTCCCGATAAAAATTACGAAGCCAATATCGTCCGTTAACCCGTCCCAGGCACAGTAAGAAATAACACAAGAAACTATCACACAGTTGATCCACGTAAGCAACACGGGTAGGAATATATATATATACTAATTTTTTTTCTTTTCAATTCCAAAATATTCTCAACCGCCCGATGTGGCCTCCGATAAGCGTAACGGGATCGAACGGGGCGCGGGCCAAGTTGTTTTAACGATTAATTCGAGAAGCTAAGGATCCCCAGGACGCTCTCCCGAGGATGCCGGGATTCTAGTTTGGTTCCTAGTGCGCGGCTGTCGCGGGAGACTCGCAAGGTGTGGCGATATGATGCGATACGATGCGAAACCTGATGGCTTGGCCAAGGGACAAGTGGTTTTCACGTTTGACGGGGGTGGTCTGCCCCACTCACCTGGTAGCCGCGTAGGGTGCGCACCCACTACTACCCTAGTACCTACTCGACTAGCAGCCAAGCCACCTACCCGGCATACCTACCGAGCCGCCTAACCACCCTATATGTATACAGTTCACCTACTACCCACCCGTTCACTCAGTAACGTACTTTTGTATCTATCGACCAACTATGTTCTACGTTCTACGTTACTGTCCTGCGTAACTCTGTCAAGCAAGAGGAGCAGTGCACCTCCCACCGTTAGGAACTACTAAATTTTTCAAGATCATAAAACTCCACAAATTTTTAGAGCTGAAAAAGCTTTTAGAGGGAATTAGGTAATTTTGAGTTTACTCGGTACCGGTAATGTCATTTCATCCCCTAATAGACTGTTGGACGTGAGATAATTAAATAATATATTTACGTAACAACCCTTGTATCTCATATCTAAACAAGCCTAAATCACGTTTACGGAGATGAGACAATTATTATTTTCACGCTTAGATTTTTCTATCTCATTTTCTACCTTCTACTGGGCTGATCTCCGTCCCTGCCGTTTAACGCAGCTACGCCAAATCTCTTGCCTGACGCAACCCCTTTGAATTGCCCGGCGTGAGGATATTTTATTAATGCTAGAGCGACGCCGGGCAGGGTTACCTACATCGTAGATCCCTACTGAAGGGTCTATTCCATTTTCTCATCCTCTCCTGCAATCACAAGGTTTGGGTTAGGCGTTAAATATATTTATTGTACGGTAGCTATAGCCACTGTACAGGGTTACTGTACTATACAGGTGAATTCCGTGTGTAGCTCCGGGACTCTAGCACGTCTCAGTGATTTCTTCAGGGAACCTCTAAAGCAAGTCTAGATTCTATCAAGAACATCCTTCCACTAATTTCGGCTATTTCCAATGGTCCCGTCGGGACCTGCCATTTTGGATAACAAGATTCGTGGGGTTCGTTAAGAAATTCCTTGAAAAAAAAAAATCACATCAAATTACAATTTCGTCCAAAATTCACGAGAGTACGATTCGCAGTTTTTTGACGAATTCAAAAACCCCTCACACCTCGTTCCAAGGTGTAATTCTTGGTAGCGACCATCCGCTACCATATAACTCACAAAGTCCCTATACGAAGATTCGTTATGACATATAAAACCATTGTCTAGGAACTTTTTTCATTTTCTTCTCTCTTTCTCTTTCTATTCTTCGTCAACGTCGAAACTTGTCAAAATAGTTGGAAACATCCAGTTTCCTTCGTGCTTCCGCAACCCCCGATAAATCTGAAGTGTCCCAAGGGTCCCTATCGCCGATACTATTTACCCTCTAATCGTAGTGCGTTTTTCCAGTTGAACGGAATACAAAACAGTCGAAAGGGTCAATACGTATACGAGAACTAGTCCTGCGTAGACTTAAAGGGAGATTGTGAAATCACTAGCAGATACGATGGCACCGGTTAGAAATACACTAGGTAGGGCATGATCGATCGTCAAAGAATAGGTCACACCCCCCCGGTGCAACTTCTCTCAATTTCAAGAGCTTCCTCTTTTGTGCGAATCAGCCATTCGCCTCGAGCCATTAAATGCTAAGCCTGAGGGGGTACAAGTTGAAGAAGACGGTTGGATGAATCGGACTTGATATATCATGTACCTGATTTCGTACCACCTTCCATTAAGTACATGATAATGACTGCACTTAGAATCATGGCGTCTTCCCCACGTCTTCTTCATGATCTCATCCTCGCGAAGGTCTTCGATTAGGTTTGCATGCGTCGGGATAGTTAAAGGTAGCTGCATTTATGAACAGGGCTGTCGAAGCAAGTAAGGTCATAGACAATGACCCTCGTTCCAATTCAGGGTCTTAGAACGAGGAAACCTTGTCACGATTCTAGAAGACTGGCTGAGGTCGCTTAAAAGGCCTAGTCCTGCTGGCCAGGACTCTGTTCCGTGACTCGATTGCGCCGAAGGAAAACCTACAGAGAGAACCGTGAGCTCCTTGCCCCGCTTTCAGGGACAGACCAGGTTCGCGTGTGACTATCTACTGTCCTATTATCTTAGCCTGGTAATACCGGAAGTCGGAGTTTACTGTATTCCGAAAATAAATGTCTGTTACCTTCGGTTAGGTTAGGTTCGCTATCCTCGACAGATCTATGGTAGCAGCGAGTATTATTATAATCAGCTTGTCAGCAATAATAATTCCCCTCTTAATGTCCGACCCCCCACAAATTATTAAAACGATAATATCCGATAATGACGGAAACGCTGGAATTCCCTGTCACACGGCTGGAGGCTCTCGATCTTTTATTTTATAAACACCCTACGGGAAAGGTACTATCGATTTATGATCTGACACAAAAGGGTCGCCCTCATATTTTTCTACGGACATGGTCGACCTTCCGAGTAACCTAGGCTTTAGGGGGGTTGATGAAGGAGCACCCTAAAATCTGTCTCTTTGACGTATAAATCGATACTCGAACCCTAACCTGACAAGACCACGAAGTCGCTGGAATCAGATCGAACGTGAGACGGATTTGACCTGATTAGTTAGGAGGCAAAAGTTCGTATCCGGTTTGAACCGGAAGTTCCATCCAATGGAGTAACATACATGTCGGTGGGAGTTCAGGAAAGTCTAGAATAGCCATTCCGGTACGTGTCTCAAAGTTGGCGGTAAATTTAAACTCCACTTTGTACCCCATTCAGCATTGGACTGGTAAGATTTATTTTTTACTTTAACCCACAGTTAAATTTATCATTCGCTACGTCACCCGACTGACGTCTATGTAATATTTTGTAAACACATGTCAAATGACACGTGTTCAAGCACAAATCTATCCCTAATGATCTCTTTCGAACTTTCGTAATATCGATCAGTTATCAGCATCAGCCTTGACACTTTGTTGAAATCGATTGAGCTACGTGACGTCATAGGATTTAGTACCTGACTATTTTATTATTGACGTAATACCACCGGCAGCCAAGGTGCGCCCAAGATAAGCTTAAAGATGACGGAAGCAGAGGGTATAAATAAAAAAGAAAAAAAAAGAAAAGAAAAGTGTAGTAACAGTAAGAACGACACGTGAGAGTTTCATTGAGTAAAAGACCTGATACTAGAATTAGATAATGTCAGCTAAGAATAGAACGTTATAATGGCAGCGAGTATTATTATTATTTTTTATTAAAGATAATACACCGCAAAATTAAAGTCTATCGCTAGCAAGAGAACAGACAATAATTACTCATCTTTATTTATTGGTACAGCGTAGTACGATATTTCTGATAGCATCAACGATTCAGGTCATACCCTGGGTCAGAGATACGAGCCTTTGGATGCTGCGGATGATGTTCATCCGGAGGCAAAATATAACGACAGGGAATCCAGAAGTAAAGATAAGGTCGCCCTGGCTACCATCTCATCCCCTGGTAGAATCATTAAAAAAAAGGCACCCTTCATTCATCTTTATATCACCCTAGCCAATGTATCAAAACAGGGTGCAGACTACGTTGATCGACAAAAGAAAACCAGGCTCATTGTCCGAACATTCAAAGATGCGTGATACATGTCCCACCAGTTTTCAGGATGACCTGGTTTTGTACCCTTAACAAGTAAAATAAGGGTTGTCGACTAGTTACGTTATGAGGAAGAGTTGAATAGGGTTATGAAACAAATTTCAAAGTCTGTTAGAATTTTGAGATTAGGACATCCGGTACCCCTTGCCCTAGATGTACTTGCTGGGGATGATCACTCATGGGAAAAAAAAAGAAAAAAAAATTATACTAAGGGATGAACCGGTCCCAAAGGAGCTTGCCGATCTTTCATACATGAAATTCGCAGAGTTTCTCCCTCACATGGGTTTGTCACTTTGACACTGGGGATCGTGATGATCAATTGGCATATCTGACAGTTTGAAGTTGCGAAAGAAACAAAAAAGAAAGTACATGTCCAGACTGAATTAACTTTCTAAACGGAAAAAAAAGAAATAAACTTGACCTTAATAAAAGATGGCTGGATCGATCGCCAAACTCACGGCTATGCATAAGAGTACATAGTTCATTTCCCAAGGTTCCCTATATGTATGAACCTTCAGAAATATTAAAAAGCTACCAATAAAAATAAACATCGCTCCTGAATTACCGTGCTAGCCGAAGACATAATTAGAAAAAGCAAAATTAAGTAACTATTCTGGGAATAAAGATTGGACCAGAATATTCAAGATCAGTCCAGTGGTAAAACCTTGAATAGAGATCTAAATAAATTAAAATCACTTTTACTTACACGCACTCGTAGGTATAGACACATAATGGTCCAGCTGTCTACCGTTGGATGGTTGTTCTGTAAAAAAGAAAAAAAAATCAAGATAAAAAATCTTAATAAAAAATACATCTGACATCCAGACCACCGACAACCTCAGTTCCTGAACATGACCCGCTCATGAAAATAACAAGCTGCAGTCAAAGACTCTTTGAGTAATCAGGTAAGGATATAACCAAGAGCGATGATGATTATGAGTATCGGTTTGATCTAGATGGCACAGGGTAATCAGATATCTGATAACAGGTTAATTGTAGAAATCTTGAAAAAAAAGTGACTGCATGCAAGTTTAAAAAATCTGCACCGGATGCAAGGCTGATTCGATACAAGAGGATTGAACGAATAGATGTCAAAGTGAAAAAGAAGGAAAAAAAAATGTGAAAGAAACATTTAAAAAAATAATAAAACCCGCAAGATACGTATCGGCAAGGGATGAAACTTTCTATATCAGTTATTTCTTCAGGCGTTCGTTACAGGCACAAGCTGTGCTATATTATTTCTGCAGCAGACATTTCAGCCCGCGAGGGAACCTTGGATAGTCCCACACGGATGCAACACCTAACCAAGGGTGCCGTAATGTAGGTGAGACAGGAAGGTCTGCACGAGAGTGAAGAGCTGCTGACGCGGTGGTGTAGCTTAAGCTGCGACCTAACGCCTAAGAGTAGAGCCGATTGGTCGATGAAACCCTGCCGATGAGATGCGCCTATCCACTCTAAACTATCGTCGGTTAAAATATATTATGCAACGAGTTCATATTTCACGATGGATCAAGAAGGGACGACGGGATTAAGAAAATGGGATCAATGAAAATTTTAATCCGAGATTTTAATTTTTTTACCTAAATTCAAAAATAAAAATAATTTCTATGGAAAATCTTACAAAAATTCTATCCTTGTCCCATTCGTCTGACCTGCACTGTTTCGAGGTACTGAAAGCTTGTCCGACCGTAGGCAGACCCTTACCACTAGATCCTTATCATTATTGACCCTGATAGTACATCCTGTACGGGTATGTCACGTGGTGACGTATATGCCTGGTCTGTAATATTGAGAATCATCGTGGCATTCAGGAAGAATGTGAAATCGAATTGAAGCGGGTAGGTCACGACGTGATTCGGAGTATCTTTGGCTCGCGAAGGAAGAGAGTGGAGGGAAAAAAGAAGAAGAAAAAATAAAACTTCGAGACAGCGTGCCTTCTTGTCTCTCTCTCTCTGTCTCTCTTCTTTATTTCTTTTTTATCTCCAGGGAAACGCAATCGTCGAAAGTACTCCTTGATGTGTCTAGCTACCGGCGTGTGGAATTTTTACTCTGGCTGCGGACACACAGCTCCCGGTGACGAAATGGGACGAAAGGATTTCTTTATCCGTAAGCTCGAAATGGTCACGTTGGCGACACAATGGCGGAGAAAGAGGAAAAAAAGAAAGGCAAACCTCTTGCGCCTCTTCCTACGTATGCGACTGTGTATAAGAGATAGGAAAAATCAGACGGGCAGAATGAATCAGCCTGTCTGACCTGATAGTAATGTCTGTCAGGCTTACTATTTTATTATATACGTACACATGTGTGTTTAACTCTTGGTTACTAAAAGCGAACTGGTTAAAGCGGTTTGTTGCTGATCTTTCTCTATCTCCATCTCTCTCTTTCTCTCTCGCTCACGGGTTATGTATACGCGGTGGAAACAATAACGCTCTAATTGGGCCAATAATAAAATAATTGTTAGCGCTTGAGAGTCGTCTGGCTTGGCCTGACTGTGCATTCCGTACTGTATTTTTCTCTGCAGAAAAGCCTGCAAAAGAATTGCGCAACGCGACGCACTGTCACGCCCAGAGCCTTTCGAGTGGTTCTGTCAAATTGGCAAAATTCGTATAACAATATATCATCGCCCAGAACGCCCTATCGTTTCGACGCTCGCGATAGTAAACTTCGTCACGAATTACGTCATGCGTCGAGTAAATTCCCCGAGAACAATGTCAAAGCGTCCAATCGATTGAACGAAATAATATCAGTCAGAAAAGTGAGTCTGAGAAAGATATGAAATTTCATGAATTTTCAAAGCGATAAAATCGAGCTAGAATTTTCATGAGAAACAATTTTTTTTTAAATAAAAATAACAATTCCTTTGTAATTCCTTTCAATACCGACGTCAGATACAACGAAACACGTGACTATCCTTTCGCGACTAACTTCGCACAAGTAGACCGGTCGGAAGTTCGAAATTGTCTCGAAACATTTGAATTCGACCGTTACGCTTCTTCCGAGGCGTCCGTAGCGCCGATAAAAGTCACACGGCTGTTGGAGGATCTAGAAAACACCAGTTTATCTGTACGAGAGAGAGAGAATGACTGTATAAGAAAGAAAGAAAAGGTACTGAGAAGTCGGAGATCGTGTCATTTGACCGCCGGGTCGGTTCTTTTAATATCTTATTAATTTTCACGAGTCTCCGGCGTACCATGCGCTTCTAACGAGTTACGCAATTCACGTACGGCTCCCCCTTCTGTCTCGCGCGGCTTTTTAATCGGAATAACGAGTTGTTTTTGTCTGGGAAAATTCGTGGCGCGTCGTTATCTTAACCGTTAATAACACGGAGCTCTTTTATACACGTGGTAGAATAGGACGAGCTGTCGGCTTAATTCTGTGGGAAAGATCGTTCCACCAAAGACCCGCAAGTCAATTGACGATTATGCTGCTCGATACGTCATGCTCTAGGAGAACTGTTACTATTACTCGACACGCACTGCTATAATACTTCGTACCAAACGTTGATGTCTTAATAAGAATTAATTCTACTGAACGTTTTCAATACGATGCTCTGCTTTGCTTCTTGTTTATTTTTTTTTTCTTTCGTATACTGTGTCGTGCATTCTCTATAGTCACCATTGTTTTCGTAGCCTTTCTTCAAGCAATGAACACAATATACTAGATAGATATACGTATAATGTATGTGTAGCATTGAAATGTCCCTGTGAGTCAGCCGATATAAAATATTGAAAGTACCAATGTTCGAGAATTTCTAATCACTTGCTTTTAATGATTTTCTTCGTGAATCAAAAAAGTCCTTACTAAGAATTTAGGAAAAAATTTTTTATGTAAAAAAAACCAAAAATGTTTAATATTATAAAACTTTGCACCATCTATACTGTGAATTTTGGTGATTAAAATTTTTTAAAACACATCATGCCCAGCATCCATTTTAATTATTATTCCAAAGAAGTATGTCGGGAGCGTAAAGATTTTCGGGGTCTCCTTGCACGATGCAAAGTGCCGTTTCCCGCCGATCGGTGTCAAGTGGTGTTCGCTTCTTTTTTGCAGAAGGAGCAAATCAAGGTTGTCAATCTGCATAACAATCGATACGTAAGCATTTAGCGTGTAAAACGTGTCCTAAAGTTTTTTTAATGGCGAATCAAAATAAAGCCACGTTCAACATCATGACGGCTGAGTTTTTGAAAATTGGGAACAGGCTAGGCACATTACATGATAAAAGTTACGAACATTTGTTGTCCGGTGAACGAAATAAAAAATGTCAGCAAAGAGAATATTTAAATGACGTTGGCCAAGAAAAATGTCATTTCTGAGAATGCTAAGCGCGTCTGAACGTGTCCCGTGTACGAGGGTGGCTCAACGTAACATTTTGAATTTAGGAAAATTTTCCTAACCGTACAAGAGACACGTAGGTCGGCATATTCAAGCGATACTCTACTTTGGTTTTAAAGTCTATTAACTGGTACGATATTCTCTGCATAACATGACTGTTTTGTGAGGGTGTTAGACGCTAGCATAACTCCCTGTTGATAAACATAGATCTCACTGGCAAAATGCCATGCAGACGGAATGTGTGTATATACCTGCATAACAGCAAGTTATGATATATATTTATATATATATAGCGACGTAAAAGGAACAAGACAAACTACTCTTAGATTTAATAGTGAACGGTGTTTAAAAATTTTTTAAATCTTGGTCATATACTTCATAGTCGAGAACCTTCGACTTGACTTTTTAACGTGAAAAAATAACGTCATCCGTCAACGTCAGCCGCTCCCGGTAGCGTCGTAACATTTGAGAAGCCTCACCTTGCAAAATCTTTAATAATCGTAAGAGACTCACGTTTCTTAATATTCTATATACCATACGATACGGATACTGCCTATATTCACCTTGAATACCATTAGAAGGTTACATTTAGGAAAAGTAGTCTCGAACGTAAGGAGAGATTGTAAAATGAATTTTTCAAAATAGACGTACTGCAAATAAGAACGAAGAAAAAAGAAGTTGCTTATATTTTCTATTAAAAGTAGGTAAATGAAAAATATTCACTCTGGTATCTTCTAATTTTCTTTGTCCGAGGGCGCCACGTGCTTTGCTCGTCCCTGACAATTCAGCTTCTGCATTAGCTCACGTATTTTTCAGCACGTATGAACGCGGTTACCTATATAAATGCATGCACACGTAGAAATGGGGTGGCTCAGGAAGTACGAAGGGTTAGAGGAGACGATTATCGACCCTCAGCAAGGCTTATAGTTGCAATGCAGCCGGTATAGGGTGGGTTTCGCTTCAAGCTAGTCTCCCACCCCTGGGGTAGAAACGTGGAAGGTTCGAGGCGTAGAAGAACGTGCGTGGAGTTTCGAATGCGAACACGAAGATTCCACGTTGCCCGGATACTATCCAAACTTGTAAATAAATATGCTGGTCGTCGAGAAGAGTAGAAGCTGATCGATAAAAATTATAACGGCTGTTTATATATCTATATAAGTTTCATACGGTACGATATCAATTTTCATTATGGAAGCTGTCAATTTTATTAGTATTATCATACATAATCGCTAAGGGCCCTACGAGTTAATCTGCTGTTTACTTGCTCTCTTTTTCTGGTTGCTTTTTATTTTTGTATTTCTCTCTCTCTTTCTCTTGAAGGCAACGGCACGCGCTTAGTACGGATGACTCGTGATATTTCCGTTATTAATTATTTATGACACCGACTGACAGCGGCAAAGGTTATTGGCCAGGAGAAGAGTCTCCATGCAAAGTGGCAAATTCGGTTAAAATTTGACACTACTGTGTTCTCGTACCTTCTGTAAGTGAATCACGTAGGAATTTACCATGAACAAGGGTTGACATGAGGTTCATTAAATGCAAAATAGTTGTATACAGTTGATTATATAAGCCTATAGTGTTTGGGTACCTTGAGCGAACAGAAAGAATTGGTAGCACAGTTTCGTTTATGTTGAAGTGAAAATGCAATTGTCGATAAGGTAGTCGAGCTAGTCTCGTTGTTACCGACGGAATCTCAGATGGTCAAAGGATCGAAGACGAAAATATTCTCGGAAACAGTGAAAAAGAAGCAAAGTAGAAAGACAAAAAAAGGTGGAAGAGATGCGTATGCATGTGAATAAAGAAGTCTGGAGTTCTGACTCTGTGTCGCAATCGGTCTCTGCTATTTTTACGTTAAGAGCGTCGATTCGAATGACAGCAAAACGTAGGTGGATATGGCAACGCCAGAAAGAATAGTGATATTCCAGAAGAACCGACCAACCTTACAACGATATTTTATGAGTCTAGACGTTTGAAATTTAAGGCTAATACTATCTCCAGCGTCGAGCATTATCACCCAGCTGGTCGCGTAACCTTTCCTTTGTCCAGACGAAATTAGCTAACCGCATATATCTGAGGATACTAAAGCGAGACTCTTTGTTGAAAAGAGAGAAAGAAAAAAAATGCAAACAATTATATGCATACCTACTTTTTAAAAACAGTCCTCTATATTTTCCCCGAGACAACTTTGCCGATAATTATATCTGTCGCCAATGGTACACCTACTCGTCGCCTTGAATATACAATTCGTTCACTTGGTTTTCCGCTAAGCAAACCGTGGCTATGCTCGTAAATACCATAATTTCTCACGGCTAATTACATCTCATCAAATGGAAAATCAATAAAATCGAACACTCACCGTACTCCTGAATAGGCGATTGTAAGGGCTGCAACGGAGCCGCGCTCTCAGCCGGCGTCACCGTGAAACGTTCCGGCATTTTATTTTCTTCGGGGTTTCTCCTGTTTTCTCTCTCTTTCTTCTTTTTCTTATTTAATCCTTACTCTGCTCCTCTCTCGACTGTTATCTCTGCTACTTTTTGATTCTCCACTGTTCCACTCTTAAACAAATTGAAAATCTCCCGCACTTTTTCCTTCGACGATTGGCAAACGCGGTCTCCATTCGCTGCCACTGACCAGTTGGCGCTGACGATTGTTCAACGCTTGTAAACTTAAACTCCTATGAACAATATGTACCTACTAACACACCAGGTCTAACAGTTGCCTTTGGTAACGCAAAGTGAAACTGTAGTAGCTTCACGCTAGTTGGCTGTGCTGTACGCGCTGTCGACACGCGACGCACTCATGGCTTCAGACTGATTATACGTATCTATATATACATGCGTGAACGCGTATGCACAACGTTCCCTTTGTTTATATATATATATACATATATATAGCTGTCTGACTACGTATATGCACACCCGGCTAGGGTGCCCGCACGTGTGTGGACCAATATTACAGGACTAACATACGTACATATCCTGCCATATGTATTCGCAGACTGACGCTGTTTACTGCTGCTCTTCAAGGATAGGTGGCAGCAGAGAATGGAGCTTTCCGGGAAGGAAAGCTCAATCGGATAGGTAGGCTGGCATTCGCGGACTTCTTTCATCTGCATGGTCGAGAAGTGTCCTGAAAGTAAATCTTCAAGTTATAAAGAACATCCATCACGGTACATTGATATTCTTTTACGTATTTTTATGAAAAATTCTTTACTCTATCATTCGGCTACATATGGAGGGCGATTGTTGTGGAAATTTGAATGGATTTTTTCACATTTTTTCTTATAGATATCTTGCTCCTGGGGATAATTTGGACTGTTCCTGCAGGACTATGGTTTAATGGAATGGTGCATTGCGTTACGGTATGCCGAATAATCTTGAAACGAAGTATACGATGTAGGCTGTTAATTCTTGTTGATACTGCAAATATTTTGTGAGTGCATTTGATATATGTACAGCGAGAAGGATCAATCCTGGATTCTGTGATATGTGATCGTGTGACTTGACTCTGAACTTATACTTGTGTTTTGATTTAATTCCGTTACGTCCTGCTGTGCTTATGGAGTACATGAAAGTCTACGAACTGGAAGATATGCAATTTATTCGGTGACCTGCTATTTATCTTGGTATTCAGTAGGAGCATGTTTATGATGCTTTATTTCGAGGCTTTTCTCCACTAGAGAAGTTACCGGAGTATTTAGCTTTGTCTTTGCTTTAACAGCTGATCGGCACTTCTAGTGAACTGCAGTTCGATTGTCTGAGGTAAGACGTTGTTAAATTTAACTACGAAAATACGTAAAAGTTTTTATAATGTCCAGAATGGTCTGGTATTAATTGGCTGTACGTTTTATTCTCTTATTATTTCCCAGCATGATTCCTATAAGGGCTATGGATACTGCTTGTAGGTTAGGTATTGATTCGCTCTTAAATCGTAAGCGTACGAATATTGCACGAACGTAATTCGTCTTTTCGCAGTAACTCAACTGTTTGAAACGTAAATGGATAATTTTTAATCTTTATCCTTTGATACTGAGACCGGTACATCTGGACCACTTTAGTAACTCTAAGTCGGTAAAAAATCTATTTCGAATCCTATTTGCATTGCCAATTAATTTAAATGAACAAAGAAGCGAGGAAATTCAAGATCTGCTACCAAATGGAATTAAGTTTGTATATCCTCTTTCAACGATGCTTTGTCGAATACAAAACTGTTATTTAAAAAATATATGATTGCTACTTAGTACGATACACTTATTTGGATGACACGCGTCTACTTTCTTTTGAATCTGGTTAATCGAGTATGATGGATTTAAATGATTCCATATGCAGTTTCTTCGAGTTATAAAGTTTAAATAATTGTATACGGGGTATTCTAAACTGATGCCTGATTGCACAAGGTATTGCCGAGTTTGAGATAAGCGCGGTTTAAAATTACCCGGCGCCATAATAGAACAACCAATTACGGATGAGGTACAATGGAAAGTATGATGCTACAAGGGAAATCCAGCGTCTCTGTTGGTAGCACTGTTGTTACGATGGTAATGGCCGCCCTAGCAATCTATGAAACGTACAGTACAGTGCGGTACATTTGGAAGCAGCGTCGAGACAAAAGTGTCTCTTGTTTTCTTACTATTCCGTTGTGAAAATTCGTCAAGCTGTGGCCCCAACCGCAAGCCATGGGCTCCAAGAAGCACAAAAAGCACAAAC
>JARPRH010000073.1:838780-889076 GCA_031763665.1 Calameuta haemorrhoidalis | reverse complement strand
CTACGAAGAGCAATGGGTATTGCACCCATTGGCGGCCCTGAGCCAATGGACGTCGATCCAATAACTCATAATTCAGCAATTGGAACGGAGAATCCTTTGATGCCATCGAATAACACTAATCAGGTTCCCCAGAATTTATTACCCACGCCCTCAGCTATTCAACCTGGTACCTTGCTGAACGTTACGACTCAGCAAAATCAAACCATCAGTATAGTAAATGCAGGACAACCTCCAATTCAAATACAGATTGGTATGCAGCATAATCAATCCAGTACTCTATTGAGTGCAGTGGAAGCCTCTGCAGTACCGGATCTCGAATCTGAACTTCGTGAATTCCTCGAAAGTGATCCCACACTAGGACACTCGCCGCTACACGATGATAAGACTCTAGAGGATATATTATCTGAGTCGTAACCCATAGACTCGGACAATGGCTTGATGTAATCTAAATCTCTAGACTTAGGCTAGGCTGTACATTTTAATATTTTAAATATATGAAGGTCACCTTCAGAAACTAATCAATAAAAAAAACTTCGAATGTTCCGCAACTTATGTAATTTATTCATTATCGACGTTTGCATTGAATTTCAAACTTTTCTACTGCGTGTTCAAAAATTCATATTATAAGGTCGGCTGTTATTGATTTATATTGCGTGCAGGAAATCAATTTTATGAAAATCTACCAGAGCTTGTCGAACTTTGTTAATTAAACTCATTTTACATCGTGAGAGATTATAAATTGGGTTGAGTCATTGATTTATGTACCATTAATATTTTTTAAGCCCCGTACAACATTTTACATCACATTGGTGGCACGTACATTAAATTTATCAGTCACATCTGATAGAAAAAATCCTGAAACTAATTGTCCAGCTGATAATTACCCACAGAGAGCACTTAATTACTTTGACTATGTACAAGATATTCATTGTAATTAAAGGTAATGCAGTCTGATAACGGGTACTAATCAAAAGAAAGATCATTATGCAGAACTAACTTAGGACTCATTACAACACTGTGCTTTTTCTATTGGAATATTTTTTGTACAGTTTGAAAATAAAGTTTGTTCCATTTCTAACAGTGCACCTTGTAAGTTTGACTTAAGTTTATCAGCGTAGAAATTATTCTAGCATCAAAAAAGGGACGTTACAATAATGTCATGTTACAGTACAATAACATATGTATATAGAATCCTTAAAGAATTCAAGATTGCGACCAAACTTTTTTATACCCAAGGAAAAGATAAAATGATTATCCAAAAAGAATAGCAATGCTCATACTACTTGAAAAGCAAATTGGGTATAGTCAACCCTAATACGTTACCATGGATAAACCTTCCTACCCTTATTTTACTGTTGGATTGGTAAAAATTGTATTTATATCTGGCTCTGGTTCAGGTTAGGGCAGCACGGTTTTTCAATGTGTAATAAATGTAAAAAAAAAGGCCTTTACTATAAAAAACGCCTGAGTGGTTTTGCACCCTCGAATACGTAGATCTCAGAATTTAATGCCACAGTTTTTTGACACGTTCCGTTTTCATCGGTTGCCTCGCTCTTCGCTTTGAAACTTTCCAGTACCTTCGTATCTGTTTGGAATTTATAATATAACCAACGTCTCTATCTCGCAGGAGAATGTTATATAATTTTTGTGAATCGTATAAATCTTACAGGATGTTCCGTATAATTTTACACTCAGTACGCTCCGCTTTTGGACTGGTAGACGTATGGTGGGGATGTTCATTCAAAAGCTTGTTTACTATGTCTCACCGGCGGTCCTCAATGCGACGCCTTGCCAAGGGGTTGTATAAAGGCACGCCGGGACGCCGCTCTCTTGCTATTTTTATCACGCTCTCGAGGAGCTACGAGAAGCTGAAAGTCCTCGGTGTGAGTATTTATTAATAGGTGAACGTTTAAAAGCGATCGAGCCATTCTACTTGGCGTTTTCTACTTTAACGTTTTTTCAATAGAAACTTACCCTGCTCGTGCATACAGGTCTGAAGAAGGAAAGAGTGAATGAGACAGCATTTTATTGGAAATAAAAATTATTGCTTAATAAATCGTTTGACGGACACAATTAATTTCCTCGAGTTAAAAAAATTGTCTATTATTTAAAATCAAGCACTGATTCCAAAAAAAACTTGAGCCAAAAAATTGTATCGATATCGTACAAAGACTCGCTGATCATTCTTCTTGGAAGGGTCTTAGGGGGTTAAATGTGAATAATTATAGACGGATATTTTTAGACCGGCTTTACGAGGGGTTGGAACCCTCGGCTTGAAGTACAACACTTTGAATGTAGGGTGGTTTGGTAAGGGTAGGTGCTTGCTTTAACCCTCGTCCTTTCGGAACTTGAATAGGTACACCACCGCAACCCATCAGCCCCTCTTATTAGTCTTAAGAGATGAGAAACCAAGGAGGATTCAGTTTTGCACTTACTATTCTATAAAATTGCTACAGGCTGTGGAAAGAACCGAAAGTTACACGAAGTATACTTCTTTTTAAATTTTTCGTTAGGATCCCCTGGAGTATGCGGAGGTGTCTTATTTTTAATATATTTACGTATAGTGCAAAACTTTTTAAATAATTTGTTTCATCTTCTCTTAATTAATCTGACAGTTTTTTTTACTCATTTTTAAAGGAATTGATTTACGTTTTATAGTGTCCCATATGTGGTATGTCTAACCGTCTTAAATATCCTAACAAATATTCCTCTTCTCATAATTTTAAGCAATTGTGGTATGTTGCGAATTTTTGGTTATCAAAAAAATTATTCCACGGGGAGGTCGAATTTTATTATTGTATCTGTACAACCTTTTGGGCAAGTTCAATCTTCAGAGCTTACTGGACCAGTTACGCCTACGGTGCACGCTTGGCATTTCGAAGGTGCTAACTGTCAGGAACATCCCCTACAAAATTAATCACTGTCTCACGACGAGAATTTAGTAGAAGCACGTGGTGAACAAAATATGAAGTCTCACAATACTACCAAACGCAGCCTCCACCTTCGGGACACAGTCACCCCGTGGTGGTCATATTTTAGGGGTAGCGAAGTGATCGTAGATTTTCGAAAGGAATCCAGAATTCGTAGTGAGATCGTAAATAGTAAAAGCGAAGTTATACGCAGAGATAGAGTCAACAGTTCTATTTTTTTTGGATCAAAAAATTCTTAAGAGAATCAAAAAAGTCAATCCTATAGAATCGTAAAATTTGATACAGGATATGTCATATTGGGTAAACAGTGTAAATATATTTTTTTGCATATTTGAAATTTAAAAAATTTTAATGGGTAACGAACTTGAGTCATTCGTACCATAACCTAAGTAGCCTAACTGGCAGTCTGTTCAACGATGTCAAGACGTTTACGACGTGGCTAGTTAAAAAGTTGAAATTACGATGCCATAACGAAACCTCGTTAGCATTTACTGCCTCTTACTGTTCTATTATGTGTACGAATTAGTGACAGAGTGAAAGTGGATAATAAAGAAGAAAATCGCAGTTACAGATGACGGGCATAAGGAGGAACAATAACAGTGAGTAAAAATAGAATTGCAGGTTAAAGTCCAAGAGAGGGATTGTAGTAGGTACTGTATTGCTACTGTGATTTCGTCGTTCGTGAATTCCAGGGAATTTAATTAGGCTAATACGACTGACCTGAGCCTTACTTTTTCACGTGGATAAAACTCCAGGGAACTCGGCCTCTATATTAATTTATTATTAAAACATATCTCCCTACTTTCGCCATAGTATTCTTGGCTCTCGATACAATATCAAACTAATTTCCTCAAATATAAAAAGTGGACTGTGCTAAATTATTTTATTTTCTAAAAAAAACCTAATAAAATATCAAACGTAAGTTTACGATGAAAAATTATTTCTTAAATTCGATCTTTTTATCATACTCTTCAGTATTGAATATTTAATACTGAATAAAAATTTAACAGAGCTTTGTAAAAATACGCAAACGTGCATACGCTTAAACTTAAAAAAAATAATTCCTTAGAAATGCAACGTTACATATTCTACTTTAACATTCGCAATACTTACAGTTATCAAAGCTTTGTGTCCAAGTCCCTTGTGCGATTATCCAACCTCTGATTTTACGAGCTTCTATCGTTTGAGTCTGAATAGCTCAAAGCAGAGAAAAATGGCATCGATCCGGCCGAGTTCGCTCGGCCTGAAAAACATTAAGCTCTATGGTCCGTAACGGAATAGAACAGAAATGCCCGGCTAAATGCCATTGTAATTACTGCGACGTCACGTTTATAAACCACCAGTACAGGGTGCACAACCCATAGCGATGCACCCTGGTGGCAGAACAAATTCATTGGCACACATTGTACTGCGAGTACGTTACATAACCTTGAAACGTGCTATTAACAGAATTAAGTACAATTGACGTTTCATTTACGGTGGCACAACAAAAGCGGTATGTGGCTATTAAAAAAAAAATATATATAATCTCACTAAAAGAATTTCGTGATTGTTACAATGAAAATTTAATAAAATACCCGCGAGCGAGCACGACTAACCGTTTTCGTCAAACGAATACAAAATAACCGCGCGCATTTTCATGACAGTGTTGACGTTACTATTAAGCCGTTGGCACGGCGTATACTGCGTTTAATTAACTTTTTCGTCCAAAGCCCCGTATATTTCAATATACATTCTAGGCCGTGTCACGGTACAGTTTTTAAAAATTCTCGATGAAATATCGTCGACGATCGGTTTTACTTTCAATGGAAACTGATCTGTCGATTCTTTGCTGCTCTCTCCGATATTTGAAGGTTAGAAAACTAGAACCTCGATAACATTGAGTTCACTGAATTTTTTTTATTAAACCACCAACACATGTAGATCATATGCACTTTCGATATTATTTAAACAGTGTGGATATGACTCTGCTTTTATAACGCATGCTGCGTGTGCGTAACGCAGGGAATTGAGTTTTTAACTGTAGTAATCAAACATAATTTTCAGTTATGAAACCTCGAGACTCCATCTTGTTCGATATATCGATTGGACATTTATCGTTCCTGTCAGATCGCGAGAGAAAAAGAAATCGTACTGCTACGTGCTGACTTGGTGCATTAATTTGAACGACCATTTGTATCGTGAAATAAATTTAGTTAATTTCACTCGTGAAAATATGGCTACGGTATATATATATATATTCCTTTCCTACCTTACAGTTCCCTTCGTTTTACTTCGTTACGTGGGTAGATATTTTTTCTTCCTCGACTTCTTTACTTCTCTCTTTGTTCCTCGAGAATACTTGGGGTTAAAATTTCACGAGAATTTACCCAATCGAATCTATTAAAACTTTGACTGTTTGCTTTTAGAATATCTTCTGAATTGATCTACACAGCATGCGTAGACAACGAGATTGCGAAACTTTACGAGGGTAATTTGTACTTTCGACTGAATCATTTTACTCGGATTACGTGTATTCCATGAAAAGATATGTACATACTATATAGATATACAAATAAAATACAGTACATAAGAGCGGTCCATGAATCTTTAAAATTTTACGTAATGAAAATAGTAGGAAGGAATGAATCAAATTATGAAATTTGAATTGCGCACTAAACGTTAACAAGGGATGTAGTAATTTTCTCTGTATTACTTCAAGGAATCCAGGAAATAATTATTTACCGGATATTTATACCGGATACGCCATACTTGTTTAATTATTTCACGTGACAATCTGTGACCATGTACCGTTGGGACGCTAGTAATATACTGGTAAGTTCAGATTCTACTACCGTGTAGTCTAACGAATCTGGTGGCGGGAGATTTGAATTAAATTGAATTGTGTAGATCACTTGAACGTTCACCAAGTGTGTATATATATATTTATATGTATGTATGTATGAATACCGGAAACGAATAGAAATCAGAACGCGGTGAATCCGCAGCCCTGAATTCTCGTTAAAGTGAGATATTGCAGTGTGAATGGAGCAACAAAAAAAAATGGTTGAATGTCCAGCATAACGACACACAATTTATTTTGAATTCACGCGGACGAATCGCGGGAAAATATGAATCGTACCGGAATACGTTCATTTATAAAATCTTATATGGTGCGTTTCCGTTCGCTTCGGATAAAACGGATTAAAAATGATAGCGCTTTCCGGAATCTGTTAATCCCATTGGCCAAAGTGATAGGATGAATATATATCCCTAAAATGCACCCTCGATTTCTTTTTTTTTTTTTTTTTACGAAATTAACGATTTTCGCTAAAATCAATATTTTACGTAATTCACTTTACGTAATCCGCCATTATTGTTCACTACTGGTGTAGGATTTTATTATCGTTAATCGCTTCCATGTATTTACGTAATTTACCATTTTGCACATTACTTCCGAACGTTACGATGTAACAATTTAAAAAAAATTTATATTCAATAAAATCATAGGTAACTTTTAATCAACCATAAGGTTATAATGAAATTCCAATGTGCATCGGAATTTTGTTATTTCGTCTAACGGGAAATCGAATTGTTTACGAACCATTGTTTATCGACCGAGTAAGAGCACGCAGGATCGTCCATCTGGTATAAATGACTGAGAATCGATTATCCTGTGTCAGATTGGGGAATGAACTTTGGTAATATCAACTATCGGAATATATATACTCGACTCGATAAATCAGACGGCTGTAAGGGACAGTTCGATAGGTCTAGAACAAGTCCAGAAGCCCGGAGTCAATTATAAAATTGCTAAGTCAACAATTTCCTCTTTGAATTTCGTAGGAGATAACGACGCGTCGCAGGAAAGTCAGCCGTGCGTGAGCGAAATCGAGCGAGCGACGATTGTAAAAAAAGTCTTTTCAAAGAGAACACATTTTCCGGAGAAACGACCTCGAGAAAAATTTTTTTATCTTCAAACTGCAAACGACTCCAAAAATATAACGTAGAAGTGCAGTAAAGTCGATTGAGGTTATGTGCGGGTTGCTCGAACTCGTGACACTTTAAAATATTGTTCAGCTGGAAGATGTATATTTTTTTTTTATTTTTACCACAAACCCCGTGTATAATGTGCATATATGAATAAATACTGAATGCTAAATAAGCAACGAGATGGGTTAACCTAATTATGCACGCTGTCGAGGTTTAATGAATTTGTTACATATTGGATATTGGCCGAGCGGCAGCACCAGGGTTGCTCCATGGATACCACAACGTTATTGGAAAATATTAATGAATTTTTTTTCTTTGACTTTTTCAAAATTTAACGCAAGCACTTTGTAAGTACTGTATTCATTCTATGCAAAGTCAATTTCCTTGGTATTATCTTGCTGGTCGTCACGGTCCTTTTCGGTGTCCTGGTTAAACGATTCAGGTTCGTCAGGACGAAGGTGATTGATGAGACTTTTCACGGAGCTTCGCTTGTCGCGTGTTTGGATTTTCGCAAAGTCTCCCGAAAATCCAATTAAAATCGCCGACACCTCGGATATCCTCGTAGGAATTAATTTTTGGCTCCCCGTAAAATCTTGTTGAAGTAACCCAAGTGATTTCGTAACATTTAATGGAGAGTCGTGCTGTCTTAATGGCGGCTACGGACGATTATAGAAGTTCGAGGAAATTCGCGAAAATGCTTCCTGAAGCTTGTGGTACTTTCGGGAGTGTAGGAGGAAGATGATAAAATCAGAGGCGACTCGGTCGTCTAGATTTAAACAGTAAAAAACCTTCTGTAGCTCAGGTGTAAACCATAGAAATTTAATGGTGAATCCCATAGGGTGAAAATCGATTTTCTCTGTAATTACAACGAACACGAGCAGGCTGAAAGTCGTCGCGACGCTTTGCGTCGACTCCCCAGTTTCCGTTTAGGTTAGGTTAGCATCAGGTATATCGGTATAGTATTTCGATGGAATTTATTTTTTTCCCCTTTTTGTGCATTTTTCTTTTCTTTGCTCGTCCGCCTGACGATGCTAATCGTATCGTCTTCACGGAATATTGCTAACGCTTGCTCTGGATAACGAGATAGGAAGGAGACAACGGCTACGACCTGGTCCATGCAGTTTTCACAAATCCATTGGAAAATTTTAACTTCCGGTGTTGCAAGTTACGGTACTTTTTGAAAAGCGCTGTAATTTGAGTTTAACTTGAGTAACTTTGAGTGCTTTCGAGAGGATCGGAGTTACGGAGATTAGAAAGTCGAAGAATAAAAGAAAAAGAAAATTCAAGGATTTCCTATTGCACGGTAAGTAATAGTAAAAATATATAACAAAAAAAACTGCATCGAAAAAGAAACAAAGAAATGCTAATTTCATCTGGACCATTTGTGACTACGAGGACGGCATATATTTAATGTACTGGAATCCAAAAAGAAACCTGGAGTTCCCTTTCTCCTATATAGATCTATAATTAATATAATTCTATAGATCCTGATAACTTTCAGCAACAGTTCTGATAATATATCAAAAAAGGGCATCGAAAAAAAAATTTCAATTTCGCGACCAGGATTCCAAAATCCAAAGCTCTCATGTCCTACTGCAGCAGGACACGTAACTAGATGTAACCAATCATGCTTCAAAAAAAAAAAGTATCAATTCGCTCCACAGTGAAAAAAAATGTCTTCCACATTTCTAGATAAAATAACGTGACACCACCCATCCGTTTTGTCTTCCGATCGTAGGAGAGAGCTCTTAAGTTTTCTCCCGCAGTAGTATCCATGCGATGGTGTCAGCCCAGAGACAGAGCCAGCATCTCTCGTAGCCCCGGGACGCGACGATTCCCCTGACAAAGGGAAAACAGCCATTTACGAAGTCTCATGAAACCGGAATACCTAAACGTGGGAATTTGAATTTCGCGGTATTTTCGAATGGGTTTCTGGGATGTATACAGGGTGTAACTTATCTAGGGTCCGATTAGAGGAGCCCGTATTACTATCCTAACAATACCTCGTTAAACTGGAATATTGCGTTGGTACGTGCGCTAGCTACGCTGCAATATTATTATTATTATTCCTACAACAACAAGTATAAATAGAACCAGCCGTATCTTCAGTGTCACTTTACGGTCAATATCTGAAAATGGATATTTTGATACCAATACAATACAAGTCCCACCACTGTCTACGTTTTATCTCTATTTATATATTCGCTCGTCCACGTAGCTTTTATAAGATGACACGTTTCACTTTTACCACTCAGAGTTCGAAATACAAGCTTTTCCGAGGTCAAAGAGTCCATGAGCTTTCCCAGGAGAAATATGATAAGGATGGGTCTACCAATTGGTTCAAACTTAAGGCTGTACCACGTGGTGATCCAGAACACATGGACCAGTGACCCAAGTCCCTTTTGGCTCATGGGATAGTCAACGTGGACGAAATATTAGACAGGGGTTCTTATCAGTTCCCCAATAAATCCTCTATCAAGCTGCCCGACCTTTGACCCCACCCGGTAATTTCTTTTGCACGGTAATACATATCTCAGAAATTTGACAGTCCTCTTATTGGCCTACGTCACTTCCAGCCTCCGTCAGAACTCTGTGGATTGGTCAAGTTTATCTTTGCTATATAAATTTCCCTAAATTATAATTATAGCAGCCGGAAGTCTTGGCATTGGATCCAGACACCTTCCGGTATGTGTAATGGTCATAAATTAAATTAATTAATACGCTGTACGGGTTGCTTATCGGGTGACGGTTTAGGGGTGAAGCAATTATCGTTAGCTATGAGCACCTGGACCAGTGCACGACCTAGTAACAGGCTTGAATAAACAAACGACCTGTGGCATCCTAACCCTTCCACAGCCTGTTATGCTCATCGATTGCATGGATATTTGAACATATTGCACATTTGATTACGGTCGTTTCATCCTAACATGGTTTTACGGAGGTTTTATCAGGTACTTATCTAGCCTTGGTTATATCAGCCAATTAACGTAGCTCAATTATGAGGTTATCTCAAAACTGAGATTATTACAATGGCTTTTTTTCAGGGTTATTAAAGGTACGAGAAGAGCAGCATCCTGGACCAATCGACTCTTTGGAACATGACTGCTGCCTATACATTGCCCAGGGGACAAGTTACGTTAACAGATCGTACAAGGAAGGAAACTGGCTACATTTATCAACGCCCAGCCTCTTCATCGTTCAGAAATATACCTTCAAACTGGACCACTTTTTTTCTCTCAAAACTTAGCAAGACTGTACGAGGGCGGAGCTTGAAATTTTTTACACAAACACAAACGGGCATAGATACGTATCTCAATAACCGTAAGTCATTTTGGTTGGCAGTGCTTTTACCGTCCTATGATGTTACCAACTCCCAGCATCCCTAGTCTCCCTTTAAATGTCAATCTGATACTTTAAGGAGGATGCTTGAATTTCCTTAGATTTTTCATGCACTTGGGAGTCTAGGTTGGTAGTTGGTAAATTATGAATTTTTTAAAATATTTTCATTTTTTGACAGGTGTGCCTGGTGACAGCTGGTACCATCGTTGGATTTTGAATGAGGATTTAATGAGGTCCTAAGAAATCTTCTTAGAGTAAGACGCGAACTCGTTTAGCATTCTTCTCACGTCGAAGTGCTGACCTCCGTTATCGGAAAACGTTAGCCAGTATCTCCTGGGAAGTTCAGCCTCAATGTAAGCCACCAGGTTGGCTGGCGTTACATTACCAACCACGTCACCGTCGGCAGACCTTAATACCTATGGATACGAGTCCTCGCCGCTTATAATGTAGGTCGGCCTCGTTTGATTAATACCTAATGTCCATAGGAGGATTGATTAGAACGAGGTAAATAATAGAATTGCTTTTCACGAACTTTAAGAATTTTTAAGTAACTCAGCTAAGTTCTTATAGGTCACTTAAATTACAGATTCCTATGATGAATACCTAGCACGTACTTCTAACGTTAAATTTAATGCAGCTAAAGAACGCGACTTCTATTGTACGGCAGAGTTCATAAATATTTACAAGATTCCTTTCAGCAGGTACAAAATGGAGTGCTCCTGTACAAGACACGAGGCTTTACACTTTGCTCAGAGAGGAGCAGACTGAAAGAAAGCAGAAAGTGTCAAAGCCACGTCTGGATGGAATAACGAGAAAGCAAAGGAGAAGAAGGAGACGACGAAGAGGATGGAAAGTAGGCTAGGAAATATTTGAGGCAAATGAGTAGTAGTAAAGGAATTTCTATGTAATACAAAAAGTAGATTACTCACATCATTCCTTATATATATATACTACCTCATTCATCCAATTTTTTTTTAACACTGCAACGTCGGTATTCTTATTCGAGCAATTTTTTTTAGTTCTCAACAAAAGAAATATCCCAGCAGACTCCAGAACGAGCGACCAGCCTCCCGTTCTAACGAATATCGCGCCACGTGTATTTCGTAGCTGAGAAAGGATGTGAAAAGGGGAAAAAAAAGTTCCACGGAACTACGTCACAACATTTTCCCAACTTTATCAACGTCGTAATATACTTGACTGTGTCATTATAAATACAGCGTCGTACTACCCCGTATCGAGGGCACAGCGAACTAACACTATAAAAAAAGGTATAAGCCGATTTATCGTCCAGTGAAAATTCGCCAGTAAACATAATAGCAAGCAAAATAGAAATTCAAAGAGACAATCTCTCGAAAGTATCTAAGCTGTACCATAGCGATAGGAAACATGTTCTACGCAAGTATCCCTTTTTATCGTCGGGATGTGTTAACAGGGCGTCGCGACGATGAGCGTAACCATCCCTAATTCATCCGCATCGCTACACCCGTCACGTATACAGCTACGATCATTTATCGCGTCTTTCTTTTTCCTCTACTAAAGAGAATCATTTGCTCTACCGTACAGCAATTGCTACCCTTAACCGTATGGTGTCATATCTACTCCCACTGATAATTATTCCTGCTACTGATATTTACGGCCCTTCAACACGCTACGTATTTGTGCTCGTGTGAATGCAAGCACATCCGGCAGAGCTCAGTATGTTATGAATATTGCGTAGGCAAGTAACCGCGGTCGAGGTCGTCGCTTCGGGTATTTACCAGGGAATTAACTCAGCAGCGGTCTCGTCGCTTGCGACGTACGACCGTGCTTGTCGCTGGGAAACGTGGCTGTGATCAATAGCCAGCAACGTGAAAGGAAGCAAGTGGGTACCCACCTGCCAACGTTCAACTACCCACAGCTACGTGCGATAGCGTAAAATCGCAAATGGACACGAGAAAAGAGCTTCACTTCAGGTATAAAGTGCATTGCTAGTTTTCGAGCTGTCAGTAGTGAAGCAGACGCCGAAGCGAGAAAGTGAGGTTAGGATTGAGATTAAAGTTTAAGAACTGATCAGGTCACGATTCTTTGATCTCGTATCGATGTAAATAAAAGAATTTCTTTTTTCTCAATCTTTATTTAGGACTGCACGTGTGTTCTGGCTTAGGGCGAGTCCTGCCCATTGGTAAAACTCTGCTCGTATCGGCTCACTCGAAGGTGAAACGAATGTGGCTAAAATCGACGGGTATTCAAGGTTCTAGCATAATTTTCGGGTTTCTCCTACTCTCGTGGGATGGAAACTGCCTGAGGAAATGGGAGCCATTATTAAGCCAAAACCACGGATATTAAGCTCGAGGGGGGAAAAAGCCGATAAAGCACAGTATGGGTACTTTGAATTTATTATTATTATTATTTATTTTCTCCTTTTCATCTTTATTCTTATACCTACCACTTATATTCTGATCTGTCTAGCTACGTTCCCTGCTGTAGCTTCTTCTTATCAAATTCTCATTGAGTGGAAATTTTCTTCTACGCCTTCAGCTCTTCGCTCTTAGCCTTAAAGAATGAAAAAGTATCGCGAAAACGTGTTCTACATAGGCGTCTTTACTTTACTCGAGAAATACGATATTACTCGATACTCTCTTTGCACTTTAAGCATACAAACACACCGACAACTATTTTTATGTATCCAATGTAAATTCCTATTCGCATGAAACGGTATAACCAATCGCAAAGTCAATCCGAACTCGATTCGCCCTCGTAGTGATTGCAGCGGCAGTCCGCGACCACGTAATTCATATAGATATACACGGAGTACAGTCGACCGTAGTGTATCTCGTAAAATCTGTATAGGGATATAAGAAAATTAATTTCATTTGCATATTTTTTACATAAAGATCCTGCTACGCCTCATCATTCGTCTCAAGGACCTAGAAGCTATCAGGAGGAATACGCATCGATTCATCCTGAAGATCCTTTGTGATCCGAACGAACCCTGACCTCTTGCGGAACCATCCTCGACTTCCCGTTCTTAACTTAAAGGCAGGATCACTCCGTGAAATTGTTCAGGAATATCAAGTTCCTATTTCCGTCGCACAATCTCACCGCAATCCAGTGATTCCTCAAGGGAAGCCATCCGCACGGGTCGACGCACCAGGTACTTTGAGTTCATATCTGTCCCTTTGAATTCCCTGATGATGACTGCCTTTTCTTTTTTCTACCTCGTAGCAATTCCTGACTGAAACCGAGCACGAGATTACACATGGAACATCGCCGTGAAGATCTTGGCGAACATCGCGGGATAGAAGAAGAGAAAGGATCTTCTCGACTGGCAAAGAAATCTTTGTCCCAGGATCCTGCAATTTCAAGAGTTAACCAAGATGGTGATTCTTGATGAGAAAATTGCGTCGAGTGCAACGCCGTCCGTTTTCTTCCTCTATTCTTTCTGTGTCCCATTCGCTATTTTCACCGAGTGACTACCGTACCCCATTCTCCCGTGCGTATTCGTTCCGTGATAGAGCACGCGTGCGCCGCGGCATTGGGGGTGCAAGCTTGGCTCGGCCGGGTCGTCGAGACGCCGGCAGAGCGGCGTCGGGACGCGAGGTTCGCGTCTGTCCTCGGAGAAACAACCTCGCATCTCTAATACCTGCGTGTTTCTCGCATCAGTCCTGTTAGTTGACTTGTACACTGTCGTGTATCGTTTCATGAAATTGTCCGTCGGGCCGGCGAGTTGTCTGCTATACTTTTTTTTTTATTTTCACTTTTATTCCCTGTCCGAGAGTGTTTCATTCGACACACGTCCTACGGTAGACATTCTATTTCACGACGGTATTCCATTGGCTGACTGTAACGTCGAGATACCACCTGACCACCAGGAGAAGATACTCGTCTACGAATAGGTTGGTGAGTAATCACCAATTTGTTTTTTAAAAAATAACCTAAGACAGTAATAACAGTAAGCGAATCGAAACAAAATTTTTTTTAACGTTTTATTAATTATGTTCTTCATTTATTCTATTCGCTTTTACCATACGGTCAGAATCTGCCTGTCAGAAATATTAATTAGACAATGGGTTTGATCAATAATTAATTGAATTTTGGGTAACAGTGTTACCCGTGACGTTGGTGTTTGATTAACACGAGCCTTCGTGAATGACTTTGTTATGTTTAAGGTATAACAGAAAAATCAATGGTTTCGCTTGTTATTGTTTCCAGTGACATTACGTAGGCAGTTTTAAATTTACCGCCATACGTACTTTCAAATTTAATGAAAAACAAATAACCGTATTCCCGTCCCAATCACGTATGAAGGGCTTTAGTCTTTACAGCGCGAAACTTTAGAAATTGAGATTTATTTTTTTTTTTTGAGTTTCGTATCTATCCAGCTGCTAGCTTTCTCTGCCTTTTTTTTTTAATGAACTTCTTTCATTCTCTTTGTTCTTTTCAACCAGTCCTCTTTGGCAATTCAAACCGACGCCACCATATCGTACTTGTCAAACTTTATCTCTCTCTTACTTTTTGACCAGTTCTGACTGCCTTTTTTTCGCTCCCCCACTTTTCTATCTCTCTCGCTCCCAGAGTTTCACAACTTTCCATCATCCCATTTCTCATCTCGTTCGTTGTCCTCGGTAAATTAAATTTGGTCCAAACGTCGAGTCGACTTGAGCGCCACTGTGACGTACGTAGGAACCATTGAGGAAGAGGATGAGGAAATTACATTGAGCACAACATTCGCATTGCATATAACATGGTTAATTAAATTCGTAAGACATTCAAATCTCCCGCCAGAAAGCACTGATTATAATTACAATCTAAATATTCGTTTCAATCGTTCCTGGAATGAATAATTTTTCATGGGGATATTAAATTTTCATATTTTCTCCGCGACGGAAGGTTCTTTATTTTTTTAATCTGAACAAATTAAATTCCCTCGCATCAGCTACGTATATCCACGTAGATTTATCTATATAGACTGTCATATAATTTTGTGCAAACTGCGCAGACAGAGCGTAAGAATGATAGAGGACGAAACTTTGCTTAATGGAATCACCATTCGTTCTTGGGAATTCTTATCTCGAGATACGTGTCACTTAAATTTCCCTGTTAAGTAGCACCCGGCTAAATTAACGGCCCTACGGATATTCGAAGCTTAGAGAACCCTGTAATCGTCTCGTTACTCAAGACCGGCGTAATATCCTGCATACGTAGCAGCCAGATCTAACGTTGCAGAAAAAAAAAGCATCAAATTCAATTTTCACTTTTCACAAAACACCAATACTTTCTTTTTCTGTGACAAAAAGCTTTGATCGTCCACCTTTATTATCCCTGCGATATTTCAAGTGACCCATATCGCCTCTGTCGATAAGTAGAAATCTACCTAAAATTTGGGCTGAGTGGTAATTTTTCCCATAAAATAAACATTACCTAACCACCACCCATATCATAATTCATATCGTTTTTTATACCCAGGGACTTTTTGTCCCTGCCCTATTATTATCCATAGTTCTCTTATCTATAGGTATACTACCCTGTATAGCTGTCATTGTCAGTCTTCAATGCTAATGTGAACTATTGATGTCTGACATCAATAATATCATTTACGTTGAGATTGATTAATCGAATAAGATATGGGTTGCTTATGGTGATCGTGTAGAAAAAACCTTACACGATTGCGCAAGACTCCAAGCCCATTTTTCAATTTTCCCTCTTATAGTCCAATCTTCGAATATCATATGCGTGTGTCCTTAAAGTGTCTTCGGGACGTCTTCCTGTCATGTCAATCCAAAATAATACCAAAATGTACAAAAATACATTTTTCAACATATGCGTATGACAGATATCATATTTTATCTCACATTTATCGTATTACTCATATGGAATCTATATTTGTATTAAAATTCATAAATGGTATATCTATATATAATATAATCTACTCACTAACTGAACTTATCGCTCGATACCACCCGTATACTTAACAAACGTTAATACTCTGCAAATCCGTCGATTCGTAAGCCTATTATTAATTACATTTCACAGATACTAACCTATATTAAAGTCTGAGTTTAACGCTCGAAGCCTATAGTAGACTTAATAAACGTAAATGATCTATCACACGTTTATTACTGCAACTCCGAATAAAACCTCAGTTCACACTACCGTCTTGAGTTTAGGTTGCCTTAACGTTTCAAATACGTTTCCGTACGTTAAAATATCTAAAGTAATCACGTTAACGCTTTTAGGAATGAAACGTGTTTATTTCCTGTCGAGAAATTACTTAATGTTTAACTACTGCCATAACCTCACTTTCGTCTGATCTTCACGCCATCAACGGCAACAGCTCTAAGTAAGTACGTTACGGGTTATGGACTCGTTACGCCAAATGGGACTGGCCTAATCTGTAGGAGATAAATCGATCCTGGACTCTTAAAGAGGGTCAAAGGATAGTCGAATTTACGAGGATTTTGCTAAAAAAAATTTTTTTCACAATAAGCGTGTCTCAAGGAGTTACAAGGGCTAGCAGGTAGATTTGTCAGAATGAAATATTTTTATCAGGAAAAAAAATCTATTAGGACTTTTTCGAAGTGAATTTTTTCGTACAGATTATTTATATGTACACGTACGTTGTAATGATTATTACATACACATATATCGCCTGGTAATGGACGCTCGGTACATTTTATCTATAATATACTCTATGTATATATATATTTGTCTAAATTTATTCTCAAGCGATGCCACCTGTACGGGGTGTCTGGTTGATATAGAAAATCGAAATTACCCAGAATCTAATAAGAACGTTATCCGCTTTTATGAAAAAGCAATTTTACATAAGTATCCGGTACCGCCTTTTAGAATCTTTCATAAAACAGAAAGAAACGCGAAGGGCGAGATTAATAGGTAGACTTAAAATAAGAGGGGAAAAAAAGTATATTACAATGTACAATCAAGTAGTAAACTAAGCAACCTAACCTAAAAGCAAACTCGTACGAAACACATTGCTCGTCCCGTATTCAACGATTACCCAGAGTGCACCACTCTCGAGATCTGCCGAAAGAACATACGCTCGCGTATTAACGTGTTAAGTTCGTTATACAAGAGTCCACGGAAAAGAGCAGCAAATTGGTTATCGATCGATTTTTTTTTCTCCCCAATCGCCCTCTTTCCAGCCCGTTAGAGGATACTCGTAGTCGATACCTATAGTTCTTCTCGAGAACAAGGCCAATATCTGAACCCTCTAGATTTGGACACCCTTAACGAACTTGCATTGTTCACCGACAGAGTGCCGACGTCTCTTTCTCTTAGTTCTATTTTTACCTTCGCCTCTGTTCGTCTATCTTGATTTATCTTATCACCTTCCACGCCTTACGAGTATCTCAGTAGCCATCTTGCAGGCGGGGAGACAAGGCTGAAAAGTCAAATAAAAAGGTTGGCTGCTGTCATTTCTTTGCGACACTGAAAATTTGTCTAGCCTACCCAAGTGGGATTACCAAGCAATGATCGATCGGTCGGTGTGTACGATGCTTAAGCTTTTCCAGCATTAAGTATCGCGTGAGACGGTTTTGTCTCGAGCTAACGAGATTACCTGGAATAATCTTTAACGCTGCGACCTATCTGATAAGGAGGCTCTGAAGTAAGCTGGAAATCAGATCCAGCAGGCGTTAGGTAAGACCGAATTGTAACTAGGGTCGTGTTCGAGAATGAGTCTTAGAGCTTGAATGAACGTAGCTACGTATCTATGATTACGAGACACTCTCCAGCATCCATAACCTCATCTTATCAGCTTTCCTCTACCTATTGGTACAGATCCAGTCTCCTTTATCCAGCATCCGAATACTGCTTCCGTTCCATGGAGTCATATAGGGAAGGAGTTTCTTTAGGTTGGTACTTTTCAGATGACGGTAGTAGAACTCAAAATCGATTGGTACCCCTGACACTTTATCGAGAGGAATTCGCGTCTCTTTGCATCGTAGATGCTCTTCGTCAATGTCGTCGTAAAAACTTTCTTTCTATTCGTCTGTGTTCATCGGGTCTACTCTGTACGTGTAGTCGTTATCAATATCCACAGATCCAAGTACGAGTGCGTACGTACCTTAGGGAAATTGATAAGAGACACGAAGTGCTCAAAGTTTTATTTTCTTCAAGTTTTTTCATTACCGATCAGGCTAGCTCTATTCAGATTTTATCCCGCTCTACTTATATTGCTTGGGAACAACTCGCCAAATTTTTTCCTTCCTTATTGCTTCATTATGTTTCGTTAATATTACTCTTAGAAATTCTATTAAATATTTATTTATTTATAATTCAGGAGATAAAATCGATGGGATAATCTTTACGGTATATATTGCCAATTGGCAATTGTTATTTATTAGGACAACAAATGCAGTCTGCAAAAATAGTTCATCTTACTGTTGTTAAGTACTTGTTAAGTGTCAAATAATACATTTTTTTGATTATTAACTAACTTCACTCGTAACTCGTAAAATGGTCGATTCTTTATTTTGCTGCTAACCTCACGTCCTACGTTTTTCTCGTAGCGTTCGTAGGTACCGTATTAATCGAGATAGGACTCCTTTGGGACAATGAAGGATTTATTCGATCCGAACCTTTTTCGATACTGTTATTTACGCTAGACATCGTGTAACTACAACGTTAACATGGAAAATATCGATCTTACACAAGAATGAATTCAGCTCAATGGTCTTACGGATATTACCAAGACGTACGAGTCTGCAGATAAATCGATCGATTCGTATGCATAGTCAGTGATAAGAAAGACTTATCTGGTATTAGCGTAAGCCTCAAATGTCGTAGATCAATCTCGAGTTCAGGAGAATCTTTTGCTATAATATTAAAGGGACATGATAGCAATTGTAATTTCTTCATTGTAGCTCCGATAAAAAGATTCAAAAAAGATTAAAATGATCCCAATTTAAAGTTGAGAAAAAATTTTGATTATAAGTTCACTAAACATTTTTTTTATCTAAGGTTAACATTGGACCACCCGGTATATTCGTTTTCAGTGATCCGAAAGCTGAAAGATTTCTAGGGATGATTAATGTACATTAAACGAGCTTTCGTTAATGTTAATTCTACCTACCGCTTTGTTAACCAGCAGCATTTATTACCGACAATAGGTAGGAATCTGTGATACCCGTAAAATATATATTAATGACTTTCCGCCAGGCATTAGGAAATTACGAAGTGGTAAGCAGGGTAACGAACGATGGGCGGGAGCCAAAAAAAACGGGCAGACGAGGCAGCGAAAGCGAGTGAAATATTATATGTCCACATACAGAGAAGTACCCATCGAAAATCAGTCATACGGAATAAAAAATGATGGATTTTCCGCGAATAAAGCTACCGGATGTCATATTAATCCTCGACGATAAAAATTCAGCGTGAAAGGAAATTGGAAGTAAGATATGACGCTTCGCCGTCTACCGTGAAATTGGAATAACTTTTGATAAGGATTTTTGCCCCACTGCGTGGTGGGAAGGCTAAAAAATATTTTCCGACCAATAAAACATGCATTAACGCCAAGCTCGAAGGCAAGTAAAAGAAAAGCATCGCATTAAGATGCATTTTACCAGAGAAAGGTTTGACGCGTAAATAGACAGAGTCGCCATTTCCAAGCCTGCTGATACATTTACATAAAATTTCCATTCCCAGTGCAAGGTTCTATACTCAACTTCTACGTACCTATTACCTACCTTACCATACTTAATATACATACCATAATATATATATGTATATCCCACCGTAGGTCTACATAACGTTGGTACACATTTGGAATGCTGCAGAGTGCTCGTTTTCTAACCTTTAAATTTTATAGAATTTACTCCATGCATATTAGCTGCTTTTAACCTTCACAGTAATCCTTACTAATGACTGAAGGATCAAGCTAACATTATCCTTAAGTTGTAAACTAATACGGTATCGTCCAACCTTACTGTTTATTTTCCACTTCTGCACTACGAAAACACGACGTTCTCTGTAAACGACTTAATATGGTCAAAGGACAGACCGTACTAATTACTAAGGGCAACTGTGTACTTTGTGTAATTGCTGCTTTTTCACGGGTCTCGTTAATACATAATGGTCTTCTCAGTATGGGTCTTACGTATCGATCGACTCTTATCTCGCTCAGGAAAATCCTAACGGTGGGTACAGGTCCGTATGTGCTCTGAGAAATTATCCTTTATAAAATCATCCGTATAAGATTATGAAATCAACTCGTGTGGTGATTTTCCACTTTTATGTCATATGTGAGTACGAGTTTCATGGGATTATAGGAATATATATAGTGTTTGTCATTTACCACCTCAGAATTTCTAATTCGATGCAGATACCAGAGGGTTTGCATACTCTGGGTGTCCCTCATACCGCAACTGGTATGTCAACATTTCTGTCTGGCAATCCTGACGAGCTCGCTCGGAAATCCTTTGAGGATTAAATCAAGTTCACATAGCGCGTCTGTCAATTTTGGTCAGTCTTGCAATTCATGGCGGTGGTACAGGATTCGAAGGATATTCCTGGATAAAAGCTTGGATGCAGTCGCAACAATAGAATATTTGAGTGCTGCAGTGCTGGGATAAATCCTTCTGTACGAAGTGAAGGTTTTGCGTTGTAGGTTTAAAAAAAAAAGATAAACTTTTCTCGCTCCGTTGGATTCATTGAATCTAGCGAATGGTCGTTCCTTCTTTTCTCTCCATAGAGACCATTCGCGCGACAAGAATTGAAAGAAACGGATAGAGGTTGCCCAAGAATGCCATTGTGATGATTTTCGATCATTTATAAAGCACCTTGTGGCGTTTGTTCTTGCTTTTTTCTTTTTTCATTTCCCACGTGAGACATCAAGCGTCGCGTAGATTGCGTGCGTACTTCCGGTGGTCAGTGTACATACAATATGTCTACAGGTGTCTCCACTGAAAAAAAAATTATTCGAGGAAAGTATTTCTCCTGTCTCTTGTTTCTCACGCTATTCAAACCCACCAAATGGATCTTCCGGGTTATTTTTCTATTTCTTTTCTTCAGTCACTCGGTTACCCTGGGTCTTTTAGTTCATTTTTCTCTTCTTCTTCTGCGTCAGTGTCACTTGCTCCTCGCAGCGAGACTCCTACGAGGCAACCAGGTATCTAAAGTAGGTGGACGGGTTTGCATTAGAAAATCGCAAAATACCCTGTAATGTAAAGGATGCAGGATGAATATGTTTCATATTTACCTAGAGAACATGATTTACTCACATATCAAACTAGATCCTTTCAGTCACGTATCTCCGAGGTACGACCTTCGACCTTTTACATGCTGGTCGTGATTGGATCCTTGAACGTCTGGAAACTAAATATCACGAGGTATCAAATACTTTTCACCCTCCGATAACGTTCCAATTACGATACCTTCGGACAGTCCGAGACTGGTCCAGGATCTATCCGTCACGTCGTTGAAAATAATGGCCAGAGGCTTTGGCCCAAAATGACAAACGCACATTCGGCAAGCAGGACCATGCTGTGGAGTAAAAATAAATTTCAGTCTGACCAGACTGAAGGAATTGACTAGGCCGTTTAGCGGATAATACCAAAAAAAGCCAAGAGGGTTGCTTTCATAACTCGTGGCCATAATCTTGAATTTAAGTGGAGATTCTCTGGGGCCAAATTTTATCCTTTAGTCCTGGCTATACAGGCATACGCTATAGGATGTTATAAATCCTCTTGGAGAAATCGACTTTCTCGATAACACCGGAAAGGACTGTAGTAAAGTTAACCAGTTCTGCCATTACAAAACTCGAGAGAAGCGAGTATACGAATAAATAAACTGTGTAAAAGCGGATATTGATCTGGAATCGTGCCAACGAAGCTCATCGAATATCGTGGCATGAAAAATAATAACATTTGTATCGGAAACGGACACGTCGATGGAGTTATCGTTGCATCACGTTATCACACAGACTTGGCACATAGCGACGTACAATCGACATGCTCTCTATCCATTGTTTGCAAAATCACTCCAGTGTAAATTTTCATCTCAGCAAATTTCGTATATACGCTTCGTTAAACGTCCATCTCAACGACTAGTTGGTCTTTATGATTTTCTCAAAGGATCCCCGTAGGAGAGGACAATAATTTTATGATAACCACTCAAATTACCCAGCATCCTTCACGAAATGCTCTACCAACCATACGGACACGTCTAGAGCATTATTTTGTCTCTGTAAGAACTGCTGTATAATATAAAAAAATTCCTTACAGATATATCAATGCTATATCTACTGTCCAGGTATAATAATATTTATGACCTACATCAATTTTCATAATAAAATACATATTGCAAAATCAGAACCAGGACGAAATGCAAAATTTGTCAAAATGAAATATCTAATTTTGAATCAGTCTGTACATTAGCAAAGTATCACGTGTCATGTATAATTTCAAGGATTTTTTCTCCAATCAATATTCGTTTAAATATACAACAAAGATCATGAGGTTGCAATGGTCTGATCCTATCTAAAATTGATGCGCGATAAATGGTTCCCGTGTGTAAGCGAGTCTAAGTGCTGGTATCAGTAAATTCCCTAGCCATTCTCAGACCACTGTAGAAACCGCACGGAGGTTCTACAAAGTAGCATCATACCAATCGTGAATTACCGCCTGCCATTGGATGCTCAATTCGAAAATCGATGACCGGTCCATAGTATCGTTCCAAGTAGATATAGCCAATATTTAAGTAGACGCAGCCACTTTCGTATCAGCGCCCACACATGTATCCAATCCCATAGAAATATCAAAGTCACGACTGCGCAGGATGAAATCGGCCATCGCTTCTAGTCGGGTAACCTCGTAGGTGGGTGGTAGGTAGATAGCCGGGCGAGTGGTTTGAATTGATACATTCCTGGCGTTAGAATCTTTCCAAAAATAGCCACGGCAGTAGACCCTTATTCGATAACCTACAAAATTCATGAATTCAGTATATATGCATACGTATAAATTTATACATCATTCCTATCAACATACGATACGAGTTGAAATGGCGTCAAAGTAACGGCAGCTGATTGATTGCCTTTAATCGTCATCTCCATTTAGCAGCTACCAAAGCGGCTAATGAGATAGAAATTCTGTGTCTGGAGCGAGTAAGGAGAATATTTAGAGCATGACATTGGGTTATTCGGGTTTCTGAATATTGCTTAAGGGTTTCACCATGTTATCCCATAGCTCGAACCAGTGAGTAAATATGGCCGATACCTGGCTCTCCTAACTGTTTTCACGTGTAATTCCCTCAGCAGCTTTCTGGTTCAATAAAGCAACCGGCATCTCTAACACGGCAACGCTTTCTTCGTTTCGAGGAATCAAATGTAGGAACAATAGCAGGATCACAGGGGTGGGTAATAATGGCAGGTGATCTTCGATCGGTCGATGTGTCTGTTACTACACTAGTCAAGTTGACTACTGAATAACGTAAATATCTCTTGTTAATTTTATAATGAATCTCAACATCACTCTAACAGATTAACATTTTAATGCACAACAACCGTTACCATTATTGCTATTTGTGTCTGGGGAACAATTTACACTAGTCACTACAGTTCACTTACTGACTAGTCTCTGTTTACTTTAGCGCGCGCCTACACGTTATCCTAGGAGCGCCGGAGCTAAAGTCACGTCGGACGGTAGAGTCTCTATTGCAGTTCCATGGGAACGTCACCAGTCGGTAAATTGAACTCCGAGCAGGATAGAGAGAGAATATTCCGACACTATACGAGATGGATTGTCCAACAGTGTCGCAATCGGAGAGAGGAATCTTTTCAAGAAGATCAATAGGTTCAGAATGACTGTAGTGACTTGCGAACTCGCCTGGAGACACATAACCTTACCTACTGGATTTCAAGCTTCACTAAATAAGACTTTGCACAGCCTGCACTTTCTTAATGACTTTTCTATGAGATTTCAACAAACTCCATCTCGCACCTTCGACAGGTAGCTACGTGACAAGGTAGGTAAGTACCTTACAAAGATATCTGTTCGAGTGTCAACTTTTTTAACGACCGTAGAATTTACGTAATTTGTACCTGACAATAAAAACAGTCCTTTTACGTTTGTTTTTAACATGCAAACGAGTACTTTGGACTTATCCGTCAATCTAACCTTTCCTTATGGAACGAGACACGCCTGACATAACCTTTTTTTTCTTTCTAGTAGCTTTGACTATGCTCACAGCACATTGTTACGACTGTGTAATGTATAGATATATTTAGGTATTTAGCTTTGTCTGCGCATACAAGTTCATTTGATCCTACCAGCTGCTTCTACTGAGGATACCAAGGATATTGAATCAGCCAGGGAATCAAGTAGGTACTTGTAAACAGTACAATTCTGCATTAGTAACGGCCTCGCATAGAATTTCGTGTATGGATCTATACAGCATTGTAAACTGTGGTAATTTGTTCTCGACAACTATATTTGCCAAGATTAAACTCGTGAACTTGTAAGTGTTGAGCGTACGTGAATTTATCGTCCGTACGAAAATCACAGACTTTGAGTTATTTGAGAAAAATTAAATTTGAGGTTATATCCTACGAAGTTCCACGCGTCAGAGAGCGTCTGTCTTTGAAAGCTTTACTGCGAGAGAAAATACTTTTTTTTTTCTCTTTGACGTAAGTAAGAAGGGGGAAAATGAGGAATGAAGTTAAACTAGTAAGACAAAGCGTAAAGGTCGATGCGTAAAAAAAAGGGTGGCTTCGACTTGAATGTTGCGAGAGAGCTTGTCAAAGGCTTGACTATAAATTAGTCATGAGTCCCCACTGTGTACGTACCTTGAGAAGATTAGGGAAGGAACGGCAGGAAATTACAGAGACGTACGAATAATTCAGTCAGAGTGAAAATATTATTTGACTGAAAGTGCTTAGAGATTCAGAGAAACGAGCGAATTGATTTTTCAGCTTAGAATTGTTAAACAGTAGAAAATTACGTGGAAGGTATGATATTATTACCAAGTATCTCCTTCACGCAAATTATTTCTATTATCGTTTCCGTGTACCATCATCAGGCTGGTTTGACCTTTTCAGACGACCTAACCTAAATCCCATATGAATTCCATGTAAACCCGTACTGGTACGAAATATCGTACTGAATCGAAATACGAGACATTAGCGTATAATAAACTCAGGTAATAACGAAAATGTTTTCAGAGTGCCAAGCACTTCGTGAAAAATATATTGAACGCTAAAAGTCCCTATACTGTAAATATACGCATCAAAACTTAACAGCGTGGATTCATTTTCGTGAAATGGCTCAAATCACATAAAGGAACATTTATTTCCTAAGCGAAACGACTCTCGAATGCAAGGTGTGAAATGAATTTCATATTCCATATGAAACAGTCCATACGGTAACGTGATGGGAAATATTTCCCCTAGAAAAAAGAAAATCATGAGTACAATATCTAGGGGAAACCAGAACGTACGTGATTCAAGGAATCGTACCAATCCTTAGTTTAAGAATAAAAGACGATGCTATTCAAGGGAGTCGCAACTGTACGCTTAAAAGGAAACAAAGTTCATACGAAGTTCAGTCCACGCCTGTTGCTCCGGTTCGTTCAGGTCAGCAAAGGTTATACGTACAGCGTTGTCGATTCCGTGCAGAATCTAGGCTGCAGCACTTTGTGCACGAAGAAATAGTATAAATTAATATACAGAAGAAATTCTGCCATAGTTAAATGTAACATGTTAAGTTGGCACCTGTAGGACTCCTTGAGATTGCTGTCTGATTGCCTGTTGCTCCACTTGGCAGAGTTACCAGAAAAGCCGGAGTGCCGCGCAGCAGCACGGTGCGAACCTATTCCAGAGTGCAACAGTTGGGCAACGTCACGGCTGGAACCTTCTCGCCATATTCTATCCCTGAGTATTCCTAACCTAGACACATTTTATATTTCTAACCTCCTCCAGTCTATTTTGGTATTGACTTCATTAACCTATGGATCTTTTTAACCAATGCATTCGTTCGTTCGAGCGTGATGTTTATTTTCTATACTTATACAGTAGGAGCTCCCGTAGTTTCTAGCGTCGCGATGCTCGTCCGTCGGTCCGTCACGACGTTGCGTCCTTTCGTTCTCCTGTTAGTCCCTGCACACCCCGCCGATCAATACTCACCTGCTCGAGCACGGTACACGTAGATACGCGGTAGACTCTGCATACACGTACAATTTCATAGAAATCTAACGGTAATGCATAAACACAATAGAGGTATACGCACGTAGCTCGCTTGATACCGGTGGTGAAACTAATTTATGTGACATAAAGAGAAACAGACGAGGGATATAAATGTAAAAGATTTTTTTTGATAGGAATTAAGAAATACAGAGGCATTAAACCTACTGCTTTTATATTCTCATATATAATGTACGATATGCACTCTCTTGCATTCACGTAGTAAACAAAATGGCGGTAGACTCCTTACGAAGGGTCGTGGGTGTCTGAATACTCGTGGCTATGAGGAAACTCATTGTTGGCGGGGGTGACTTACGTCACTGGGTATTTTTTACTGTATAAGGGTGTATAGGAATTTTTTTATCGTCCTTACCTACCTCAAGGAAACACTATAAAATGGTAGCTTCTCTTAGTGCTTAGAATTCTTGACTCCGGTGGTGGACGAACGATTACTCCCTGTAAATTGTCTTGATATTGCCAGTGCTCAATGGACATTCTTTTTTATTTGATCCTTCGCTCCTTCGGCGTCCCTTTTCTCAGGTATGCCAACCTATTCTATTACTAAAAGCATCGAATGCCTCTTGCGTATTTCCTTTTTTTGTTCTTATATGGTATTTTTTTTTCTTTCTCTGACCTTGCGACATATAAAAAAATCAAAAAATATATGTTTCTCATTTGGCCTCGGTGTTTATATGTTTTTTTAGTTTTACTTTTAATATCGAAAACTTTCTCGAATAATTCGTCCTGTTTACGCACTTGATATTTCTGGATTTAATGGACTTTGCTGACGCAATTTTACTTCCGTTCAATCCCACTGCTATACTTTGGTGCTGTTATCGCTTAGGGGAAATGAATTTTTTATTTTTTATCGTCTAACTTGATCAGCCTCGAGAATCACAGCCATATGCTTGCACATATATAATAATTTGGCGATATATCCTAGCGATATCTTTCCACCTGAATACACCGCGTTGCGGATACACCTTAAGCGTCAATATCTACACGTCAGGTTGGATATATATGATCTTGCGAGAAATGTCTATGTCGTATTTGATTTACGACCTTTCCTCACGTCACATCTGGAATAAAAAGTTTTAGCCTAAGTTTCATTTTTTATTACAGAAAAGTCACTGCTGCAAAGGATGCCAACTGCACGAAATCCTTCGAGAAAATCTCTATATAACGACAAACGATAATTTATCGATTGCCAATGATGCGAATGGAAAATAATTTCTGTCACACTTCTCGGAAAATTTTTTTATTTTGAAAATGAATTTCTTATCTAAAGGAAGAACTATCGTTTGCCCTTACGTCTGCGTCTCATGTACACGTTTTACGAAATAATGAATATCGACTTTTATTCTGAATTAAAATATCGTCAATTCCTCTCGGTACGTGGGCGACGTAAAAAATGAATTTTCTTTCTTATTATCACTAAAACCCTTATCACAATCACTCACGGATACTTAGCTAGAGATCGATCATCTTCGCAGGTGTGTCGCTTGCCCTCGTGAGAATAAGGGTGATCCTATTTTTAAATAATAAGAAACTACGATCGAACCAGGTCCAGGATTGTGAAATCGTATTTTCATTTAGTTCGCGCGATGAGAAAAATTGAGAAAATAATTTTGGAATTTTGAAAATTTTTTTTCCCACTCTCCCAAGCTCTGTCACTACAGAAAGAGGCAGAGACATGACGGAGTGGCGATAAAATGCGAAAATAAAAATTTACTGAAAAAAAATTTTATTTTGACAATTTTCAAAAAGTACGATGACTCACAAAATTGATGTCCTCCATACTTCACCATGTATCCTTGTATACACCTGATACTCATTCTCTGTCATGAGACTAGGGTTGAAGCCAATGTATTGATAACATACTCGACAAGAAGAGTGCCTTTCTAAGGGTAGTGAGTACCTATATTAAGATCTTCTGATTTCTTAGTAAACTTACGTTTGTGTATTCGTATCACGTAGTACAAACAAAGATAGTATACGGGGTGAAGACATCGAGACTGTCGAATAACTTGAAAAGAAAAAAAATTTGGAGACAAAAGTTGTATGGGTTTAAAGGGGCAATGGAACAGCGTACTTTAATTGAAACCCTCCATAAATAAAATTAAAGTAGGCCATTCTATCGAATTCATACAACTTTTGTCTCATTTTTTTTTATGCTTCACCCTGTAGATTGAGATTCGTATGAACGACAGGAAGTTAGACCAGAACTCTTTATTAAGTTCCGTGCGCCAAATTAGCAAATAGTTTTGCGTTTTGTATGTACATTATTTATATAGGGTGTCCCAATACTCATTGCTTCCGTGCGGCGGTAAATCCGTTTAGATAATACTGACCTAAAGGAATTGACCAATCCCGGATATTCCTTGCAAGCAGAAATGCCTATGACTTGTCAATTCCTTTAGATCAGTATTCACTAAACCGGTTTAAAGGTCGTCGTGTAAACTTATTGTTAGTCATTTTGTCTCATAATCCAGCCACGTTCTTTGTCCTTCGCTTTGTTTAGTTCTCTGTGGCTCTCCTAGGTGGCTACCTATTCCATTCATCTTGAAATGACATCGGCAGTGCCTACTACTACCAAGCTTTCAGATTTTGCACACCCGATAGGCCTACAAAGAGACAGCTGTGTGTATCCATAGCTAGATCAACAGGTAGCTCTCTGAAACTACCTCGATAAGCTATCCGAGATATGCATATAAATTCAAAAGTCTACAGAGATTATTAATAACAAGTTGAACTGAACGAACGAAGTAAATATACGTAATATGCATTAAAAATAGATATATAACTAGGTTATGTTTCTCGAGCAATATTTATTCTATGGCTAAAAGTCATCAACGTTCCCCTTTGATCTCATCGAAGCGAAAAATTAATCGTTCAATATTTATAGTGAACAAGTGTCGCGAAAATTGGAAAGTTTAACGATTTATGTTTTTTTTTTACGAACTAAAAATATTCTCGAACGAATCTTGTTGGTCGACGTCATCGCTGCTTATTCTCCACTCGATAAATCTAGTTACTCAACGCTTACACAGGGATTTACTATCAACCCGGAGGTAGGTGCAGATAACCCTGGTTTTGTAACCTCTTCGGATGTACGTGTAGTTCCGCGAACCGATGTCAACAAGGTCTGGAGAATGAGGTTTGCACAAGTGACAGTTTCGTATATTTATCGAGTGGTGAAAGACGTTGAATATTTATAGCGTGAATCGTTTCGCGTTCAGTTGCATAATATTCGGTGAGTAACGATAGTACGACTTATATAATAAAGATATAAAAGTAAGGTATACATAAATAAAAATTATATATTATTTTTCAATAATTTATAGAAGCCCGCATACGACGTAATTCCTTTGACAATGACGCCTGATTCAAATGTTGTTTTGGCTGGGGACTACGCTGGTCATGCTAAGGTTTGTTTTGAATAATGCAGTCGGTAACGACGTAAAAATACGTTGGACGTGCGCGTTTAAATTGCCGTTTAAATTGGTCCGAAGATTGTGGTAAATCCTTGGCAAGCTGCTGCATCCTCGCTCAAATCCTCTCTATTGAAATCCGTTGGTAGAGAATGTCGATACAAGCTGTGCGGAGTTTCCGTACGACAAGTTTTCCCCGTCGGAACTAATTCAGCCAGTTCTGTATCGACTGCGAGTTCTCCCTTCTCGTAACTTTTCACAGTTTCGTATTCATTGTCGCTCATGGTACGATTCCTTATCTGGAAGGACTCCTGTATTTCTATCCTTCTGCTAGGTACGCGAGATTTGAATTCTTGATGTATCTTGGTGCATCCTCCAGTCGTGCTCGATTCACAGGATTCATCGATATTCAAAGTGGAATCAGGATTCGGAGAGTGAGCCACTGTGAAAGTCCTTCGTGTATCTTGGCTCCTGAAGGATTCTGGTGACGAGACAGTATTGCTAAATCCATTTACCCTCTTCAAGTCTGGGATTGTACTTAGGTATGAATTTAGGTTATGTTTCGGCGTATACGTTACCGGCGTGGCGCTGCGATCGATTTTTGAAAATGAAGAGTCTCTTTCACATGAATCTATGACGTAAGTTTTTCCTGTATATTTACTATCCGACGTATCAGGACTCTCCGCTTCTCTTCGTAGGATCCGAGTCCTGCTGGTGTCTGGAGAATATGGATCTTCACTGATTGGACTTAGCTGAGTGGACGTTATCGATTTTTCCGAAACGCTGCGAGAAGCTTCTAGATCCTTCGTTTCGTTTATCAAGGTTCCCTTTGAGACTCTCGCTTCTTCAGACGGCTTCGTTCTCATTGCTAAAGACGAGCATTCGACCTCTTCCTTTTCTACTTTCTCCCTCGAGTAAACCATTCCTTTGGTTGCATGAAAGTCAGTTGAAATATCCAGGGTTTCTAAAAATCGCGAGGACAGTTTACTCTTCCGTGAAGAGTTCGACTTTCCTTCTATTACTGCCAGGAATTGATTTTCCCTCTCAACGGCTACGTCACTCCTCCTGCGCAACTTCCTGAGCCGTTCGCAGCCTCCGTTGCGCCGTTGAGCCATCAGACTTCTCAATGCAGACGACACCCGACTAATAAGATCTCGGATGTAAGACAACGTCGGTGTGTCACCCTCCTCCTCGGTGATCCTTGCGGACACCCTGAGGACTTCCAGAGCCTCGGCGAACCTTCCCAGCTTGACTAAAGCCTGGCCACACAATAATTTACCATGGAGCAACCATTTTTTTGAACTTGACGCATCTGCCGATTCCAAACATTCGCGAGACACTGAGAGAGCTTCATTGTACCTTCCCATTTCCAGATAACACCGTCCTATCTCATGCTGAAGCCACGCTCTGGGAAGCGGCTCCTCGATGTCCTGAACGAGTCTCTCCCAGGCACGAGCTACCGCATCCAGGTGTCCAAAGGCCAGATGAACCTTACCCAAAGTAACGAATGACTCTGCCCTGAGGATGATGTCTCCGGATATCTTCGCCGAGTAAATCATCCTGGACACCTGGTCAATGGCACGATCGTGACGTCCCAGGGATATATAAGTCAGGGCGATGCATCTGTAAGCTGTGACTCTGTGTCTATGAGGATTCTCTAAGGCGCCAGCTAGCACAAGTAATTCTTTTCCTATCCTCAAGGTCGCGTTTACATTGCCCGCGCGAAAGGAAGCTTCGAGATTCTTCGATGACAGACTGGCAAGGCTCGTAAGCTGCCTCAGCATTATCCTGGAGCGTGCTAGCTTCACAGGTAACTCCTTCCTGGACTCCGTCGGCATCTTCAAGAAATCCGTACGATAATCGAAATACTGGAATATTTGGGATACTATCGACGACGGGTTCGGACATTCCCTCAGGATGGTCAAGGCTCTCAATGCTGCAGATTCTGGACAGAGGACAGCGGAGAGTTCAGATCCGTTTCTAACTTTGGGTAAAAGACTCTTCAAGGCTCTCGACGGATTCGTCGCTGAGGTTATGACTGCCGATGTTCTTTGTGCTGCCACTGCGTGGCTGGTATCTCGAGGATAGGCACGAGCTGCTCTATGATACAATATCAAGGCTGTCTCGTAGTTGCCATTGTGATGCAAGGCGTCTGCTTCCTGGTGAAGTGCCTCGGCGAATTGCTTGTTGGTACCTTTCAAAATTTTAGAACCTCCCCTCCTCTGACAAGCTCTGGCACGTGCTTCCGCTTTCTGTACCACGTCTTTGGTGTCCTCCGCGTCGGTATCCTCCAAATCACAAGGTAAATCTATTTCTGGGAGGCTCGCGAAAGAATGACGTTTGACTTTGGTGTTTGACAGGATAGAGGACATGTCAGAGCGTCGATGCACGTCAGCTGAACAGACGCAAATTGAATGGCGACTGTTGCTGTTGTGGAAACAAAATAAAGGGAGATAATGAGACTTCTACAGAGCTGTTATTTGCTACTGACTCTCATCCTAGCGCAGCGTCGGGAAGGAGTTTTCACGTTTTCAAAGATAAAGGATTTTCTTATGGAAAACTTAAGAGTACATTTTTAATGGAGAAGACGAGCTGATTGCTCCTTGCTTCCGCTTGATTGCTGGAACTACACTTTTCGACCAGTCAGACTATCAAGCTGCGTGATAGACAACCACGCTAGCGAACAGGAAGCGTCTACCTACTCTTTAATGGATTTTCATAATTTTTACATTACTCAAAGGCACGCTGAATGTGGCGCCTGTTCACTGAAAGAACCTTTGAACACATAGTCGTAATTTTAATTCTTCTAGGACGTTCAGAACGGATACACAATTGTAACAGTTATAGGATACCGTTCAAATAATTATCACAGTAAGCTCATTATTCGTACTCCTCAAAGTTAACCCAACCGAGAATCTTTTTTGAAGGAGCGTACAGCTTCAGCATGGCTTCTCTGGCTTCCTTCTCAGGATCCTTCGGTGGGTCGGGAAGGATAGTGTTCCGCCTGCAGGATAACTTGTACTTATGATTAATGGGCTTGCATCCTGGCATTACCGTCAGTCTTCTGCGTGCCGGCACCACGTTCATGCTTCTCAGGAGGAAGTCTACGTTGGTATATAATTCCGACGGCATTAGATCAAGGATCAGTTGCTCCCTGGTTTCTATACTGTCCATACCAGTTATTTTTTCAAAATCTAACTCGTCCACGAGCTTGATAGTTCTTTCATAAAAATCAGCAAGATAATCGATCCCCAGTTTCTTCGAACTTAGCAGAGCCAGCTGCGCAGCCTCGCGAGCTTCGTTACGATTGTTTTGATCTATTTCAATTCTTATCAGAACGTGATTCGCATTTACGGTCCACTGATGAATTTCAGCCTCGTGGCTTACATCGCGAGCCTTTTTCGCATAGAAACGGGCCAGGTCGTAGCGTCGTGTTTCTGTGAGTAGTTTTGCCAACTCATGAAATAACCAAGAAAGTTCTAATGGTTCAGAAGCGAGTGCTAATCTTTTGCGAAATGTCTTAAGGGCGTTTTTCTTGTTCAATGTTGGCACCCAACCCAGTTCAGAATCTCGTGGCAATTTAGCTACTATTATACCCAGATGATGCCTAAGATAGCGCAGCTTAACACTCTCCTTCTTGAAGCATGTTAAATTCCTAGTATCTATGTAAGCCCAACTGGCCATCTTGTAAATGGCGTTTAAGCACCTCTGTTTCAGAGGGAACATATTATCTGAATAGGAATCGAAAACGTCTTTCGCACGGTTTATACGGTTGAAGAACAGCGAATAATCTCGCGACATTCTCGCTTTGTGAGCTTCCATTAAAATAAAATCAGCCTCTATCACGATATTGTATCGCCTGAGCTGCCTTTCGTGCGCCATTTTCCTTTTATAACCAGGTGACCGTGCGTTACGTATAAAACGGAAGACGTAAAAGGGTTTTCGTATACGCAGAACTTCCTGTCGGTAGCAAGTTCTCTTATACGACCTCTCCGTCACATTATACAGCTCTCGGCTACCCTTTGCGTTTGCTGACCATACGTTAGGATTTTCAAGAATGTTCTCCAGGAAGTATCTGTCCATGGCACCATGGTCCAGGTATGTTTTAGCCATGACTCTGTGTAGCCTCTTCAAAAACAATTCCAGTCTGGTGTTCGGATCGTTTACCTTCAATCTAGAATGCTCGTCGTCGATTCCTAAAATATTATATTAATCTGTATTTTTTTCATTTTCTTTTAGCACTCTTCTGCGCACCTTCAAATTCATCCTCCTCCTCGTCCAGCTTCGCTATCAGGAGCTTCCTCTGTTCCTGGACATTCTTGATCCATGGATACAATTCCATCAGTACCTTAGCTGACGTGTTTCTACCCACGCAATCTTCCGCAGTCTCGTTGCCCTGGAAGACACCCCATTCAAAGGGATATCTCCTGTGTTTCATGCCCTGGTGCGCATGGACTAGACTGTAGTCGAATTCAGCTATTTGAAATAGAGTCTCGACGCGTCGCCATTTGACACGGTAATTCTGTGGATCTGAAATGGTCAAACAGAGCAAGTTAATGAGAATCCTCTTGGGGGCAGAATCGATTTGACCACTAAGAGTCACGTACAAGAGTCATTATTTGCTGGAGGGTGGCTCAAGATTTTAATCATGTACGTGACCGATTACAGTTCGAAACGAAGAGAAATTAACGCATGGCAAATACGTGTGGATAACGGAAATGATGTAATAATTGATTTAATCAATGGATCAACGTGATAGCACGTGATTTTAACATTTGTTATAATTTTTAAACTTACCAATTTCCATGCACTTGTCCGCAACTCGCGCTGCTTTCGCGTACCTGGTGAAGTTACTGAGTGCTCTGATCCATCCTATCAGGGTTCTAATGTCCTCGGTGTCTGCCACTTCTACGGACTTCTTAAAGGCATTTATGGCGCTGACATATCTGCCCTGATTGGTAAACCGATAGCCCCATTCACGATATAGTCTCGGACCCCCGAAAACTACAATCTTCTTCTCTTCCTCCTTCATCCTTGCTCCAACCTAATATTCTTGACTCCTGAATGGCTTAGATATTCATATGAATAATTTTGTTGGATATCGCTGCGCTCACGTTGCCACAGAATATTTAGGTCAATGCTTTTTCCTTTTGCAGCTGGCAGTAATCACTGACTAATTTAAATAATTCCCATTAGAATGAAACCTTATCAGCATTTTCTTTACATTTTTCTGCGTCCCATTTTTTTCTAACCTCTTAATTTACAAAAGTCGCACTGAACTATTCATTCGATTAATCGCATTAATCACGATTCAAACTCATTGTCTACTGACTTCTCTCACGTGTAACCGTCACATTAGGTTTTACTGCTATTAAAGGTGGCGTAATAACGGAATAAAACTTAGCCTAGGTCACGTTAACCTATAAACGATATCCAACTGGATTATCTTGGAGTGTAGTGTAACGTGCGTAGTTCGTGCGTTCGCCACTTACCCTGACCCTTGTCCGTTGACCGAAAAGGCCTGTGTTTATGTAGGTTATATATATATAGGTATATATAGTGTCAATTATATTAAAGAAAGGAATGTTTTTCGAACACGCAACTCATAAAGTCTTAGCGAAGTACATTATTTATAAAAGAATTACATTATTTTTCAGGGATATACTCAAGAACTTCGAGAGGTTAGGTTCGTGTGGTCAAGAACCATCTAAGGGGATCCTCGGGATGCGGTGATGGCTCTGCTGTACAGATTCACGCAGCTGCCGGACCGCGGTGGCACGCGAGTCTTTTCCTTTGTCGTGACACGTAGCGTAGTTCGAGATCCTGAGAGAGACGTAACCAGCAAGGAACTTGTGTGTGGTTTTCAAAGATGGGCCGTGGCGTTTTCACGTGGAGACAAGGTAACGAGATTCATATGATTTTTCTTTTAAATTTTCAAGGTTTCATATCTTGGATACTCCAGTTGAATTTAAATTTTTTGAATTTCATGCTATAAATATATATGTGTGTATGAATATCTTCTGCAAGGTCCTAGGTGTCTACTTGGTATGGCGCGGTGCAGCACCTGGTCTTCGCGTTTACGTGGACTTCACGTTCACCCTCCTTAATCGTGAACACTTCTCCGTGAACGAGGGCTTCTCCGGCAAGCGAGTTAAGTTCACGTACGATGCTCCGGCTCAGGGAAACAGGAACTACATACCAGTCTCGGATTTGTACAGCAGGAATTTCGCTGATCCTAATGGAGAGTTTCAGCTGGAGCTCTCAATGGCGAATGTGAGGACCGTTTATACGGATGAAGTGAGGATGCCCACCGGAGTCTTCACAGCAGGTCAATCTAAGCCAAATAAACTGGAGACGGGATATTTTACTTTTGGTGGTTTCGATTGGAATCTGACGATCTATCCATTTGGTAATAAGGAAGGTGAAGGTCGTCAGGAAGGAAGACTCAGCGTCTACTTAGTAAGGCTTACTGGATTTGATCACCGTTGTAGAGTACGATATAGCGTTGCTCTAGGAGAAGGTGATAGAAGAATAGAATCTGGACACATAGAGGACCTATCGGATGCTGAGGGTCGTGGATTCGGATGGCATCCAAGAGTGCGCTGGTCTGAAATAGCTCACAAGGGGGTCGTTCGAGTGTCTCTTGAGATGGTGGAGGCCCGCACAATATCTGAAATCGCAGTTCAAGCTCTTGGACCTTCGGTGTTACCAGCTGCGCCCTGTTACGACCGAGACAAGCAAGCTTGGGCTATACGAGCTGATCTGCATTCAGATACTGTCAGATTGCACCTGGTGTATAAAGATATTCATAACGTACCGAGGAATCATCTTAGATATGTCAGCTGGTCGGCTTATCTTATGAGAGGAGAAGAACCGGATACGGAAGCTGCTGGTTTACCTGGTGCTCCTTTCTCTAGGTATTACGCTCAGGAACCTGCTGATGAAGGTATCATTATGGAGACTAGTCTAGGTGTCACGGAAGTCAAGGACGATCAGTGTCCCTTTCTTACTGATAAGGGTCAGTTGAGGGTCAGACTTGAATGGAACGAGAGCCATCTTCTCTTCCAAGCTACTTATCACAAGTACGATGATGTCTGCAGAGTGCATAACCAGCAGATGCGCCGCGAAATCGCTGCACTTCAAGCTGAAAATTATTCCCTTGAGAGGCAGCTATTCAGCTATCAGAAGAGTCTGGCCTATGCTCAAGCACAGCAGCAGAATCAGCAGCAAGGTCCCGGAGGTCATCTTGAGCGATCCGCATCCACCGATACGGAATATGCCTGACAAGTGCTACCGGAAGTCAGTCAAATCAATGAGGTCAGGCGTCAAACTCTTGGGATCACAGAGAGCGATCAGCGAGTCCATCAGAACCTGGTGAAGCTCATGGACCGTCGACTTAGCAACGTACAGTCACGAAGGAGTGACGCGTCCCTGAGCGGAAGTGGATCTCCAAGGCCAAGTATATTGTCATCGAGCATCATTAGCGATCAGCATCATAATCAGACTCAGAGCATCATACATCCGTCAAAATATCGTGAGTCTATTGGGAGCTTAGAGCGTCAGAAGGTTCGTGAAAATGGTCGGTCCGGTAGCGGATTTTATGGAGCGAGTCAACCCCAGAAGAGACGCAGGTCTACCCTCTGGGAAACTCTCACTGGATTAGTCTGTTCTCTGGGAGCTTTGGCTTCAAGAGCGGCCAAGATGGCTGCCCGGCGGGGCGATTCTCTTTGAATCGGGAAGACGATCCTCTCTTGCACCTGTGCTTCGTAGATGAATGATATCAAGTATCGAACGGTTAGTTTAGTTTATTAAATAATATATACAGCGTTAGCGTAACCACCTATGGACTTGATCGTGATATGGAATTACAGGATGAGGTGGCTCGACTCCCACTTTGTTCGTTAGGAACTCGATAAACTAGTGGACTCGACCGCCGGAGTATTGAATATTTCTGAGGAAATTTTGACCAATCAGTAACCAGCATTCCGATTCATGTCCATTCATTTGTCATTAATAGTGTCCACGGTTCACGAAGAGAACTGATGCGTTATAGTCTTATCGGTGATTTAGAAACTTAGAAAATGATCCTAGCGAGTAGATGTAAGAAACGCCTGAGGAACGGTACGTTCCTCCATTGACTCTACACCTATATCTACTTGTCAATTCACTAAAGAACTTATTTTCCTCTAAAGAAAAAAAAGACTTTTTCACCTATTATACTAGTCGTTCATGTAAAAAAAAGAACCTTAAGCGGCGTTTTAGTATCTAGAGCATCGATGTTAGGAGTGGGTACAAGAGAGACTCGTTCCCCCTATTTTCGGAGTATTTAACGCGCGGTAATTAACAATACTCAGACAAATCAGGGTATAAAGAGACATCATTTTCATTAATTAATAATAAATACATGCGTATATTTTAATGAGAAGAAAGAATGAGAATATCAAGGTCATTGCTGTAACATAAGAAACAGAAAAATTAAAGCGTATAATACTATACAAATGTCACATGCCTCCTACTAACATCCAATTTATCAAAAACTAACGTAAATTTTCAGATTAAAATGTCACGAAGAAAAAAAGAATATTTGAGTGACACGTATCAATGACGCTTCGTTAAATACTCCGAGCATTATAAATATAAGAAATTGTAATTCGCGCCATACATCCCTTCTCTGATTAGCAGAGCTGTATACTTTGTATATACCTGTACTAAATACTATATACGCGGTAGTCGAAAATATCACGGACGTCATCCTCGCAAGGGTACCTAACCTCTTTGAGATATTGTTTGCGAAAAAAAAATTTACTTCGGCAATAATCGGGTTCGTTCGTTGATATTCGATAATCGCGGGAAACCTTGTACCTATAAACGATATTTACAATAACGAGAAACAACACGTGTACACTTTAACATTACGTCCTGCTTGTACAATCCACATATTTTTATTATTTTTATTATTGCTGTTATTATTCTTATATACGACAATTTTTCGAATATTTTCATTGCCTGTACACGCATGCGTGCATATTAACTCATACGCACATATTCTATTACCATTCGTCGTATTACTATTAATATTATATTCGTAAAAAAAAAGAAAGAAAGAGGAACAACCTCTGACTTTATTACTTAAGTGTAACGAGACAAATCAATTTTTAGGTAATACGTTCTTTCGTCTAAGATTCTTCCTACGCACTGCTGTAAGCGTAGTGGCTCTGACAATCGCACTTTGACTTTACACGCATCAGCTCTAAAATACACACACACACAGACACGCACAAAATTATCACGCCCATCACTTTCTGCACATTTAACACGACAAAAAAAAAACGCACAAAACCTTTAGGCTAAATTACTTTGTTTCAAGACTTGCATGGTTTTTTCTTTCTTTCATTTGCAAACGAATACACGTTTTTTTTTTAAACACTTAACTGGGAGTCTTCCGGACGTTCAGCTGTCTGCGACTCACCATTATTTTGCACGTTCGGCTACATATCCACAGTTTTGGCATAAAAATTCGTTTTGGCGAGACACTTTTGAACACCGACTAGTTTCGGAAACTACCAGGGTAAGTGGTTACCGGCGGATCTTGTTTACGTTATTTGAACGTGAACCCAACCGTCACTTGCCTACGGGCTAGTCAAGCTTCGTCCTCGGGTACGGCATCACGTGGCTAATTCTCTGAAAGTGCTTGGCTCGCATAATAACTTTAAAAAAGTCACCCTCTGCTCAGTGAAATATGATGATTACGAGGACAGAGTTTCAAGAGTCTTACGATTCTTTTTTTTACAACTGTTTTTATACACTCCCCGGGTACTTCCCGTTTGTTTTATATCTTCTGTCCAACTGCCTAAACGTACGTAACACACATTTATATAGTACAATGTCAAATTAACCTAACGTAACGTAACCTAGAATATATATGACAAACTCGCGGAGGACAAATTGATTTATTTCTCAATGCATTCCGTTATTGGCATTCTCGAGGTATCGTTCGATATTTATTACGTGTCGGACGTACATATATATTTCTCTTTTTTTCTTTTCTACATAAATAGAAAACTTGCTGAAACACAAGGATCCGTGTACGCATTTCTCACGTCAATTGGTTCTGCCACATTAAAATTTATAACCTGTACTTCTCGGTAATGTTTTTTCGCCCCTTTGCGCGTACCAAAATATCTGCTGGAACATTTTACGTAAGTTTTTTTTTTTATTTATCTGTCGATCTGCATATGTATACATTGTCTACTGTAGTACGTAACGCCATGTAGTTGAGTTTTTTTTTCTCTTTTTTTTTATTAACACCGAATCTCGCGTGCAAATGTTTTCAAAAATTCTGTATCCCTGTATTATACATATATATATACACGTCATGCGTTTGGTATCTTTCAGAGAATTTTTCGCGCAGCAGTATCAGTTATGTGGTACAAATATTTATGTATTGCGCACATGACACAAATGTTATACAGTTCCTTACCGACGTTCTTTGCGTTACTTTATATCTGCGATATCCATACATTCTATTAAAGATACGAAGTACAGTCGAGCTCTGTACGACGCAATTAAATTTATTGTAAAATTCGACAATTATTATTGCTCGTGTGTCACCCTATATAAAGTATCAAGGATACGTTGTATTCGCTCTAACGAAAATGTTGCTTTTGACGATTTTTTGCTTTCCACAAGCTCAAATCCGTAACACGATTGTATATTTTAACAAAGGATGTGTCTGACAATGGGAAACAAGCTGAGACTCGAGCATGATATTTTCTGAAGAAAAGGAGCGAAGGGATCTGTTGAATCAAAGGGAAAATGGCTCCGCGGTGTATTTCAGGTCGTTGAGTACCTCTGTTCTTCGATTTGTTCCATATTTTGCAAATTGGGTTAACACGTGTGTGGTGAAGCTATCTGGTACGTTTATCTATTCTCTTGCTCCATTTGTTTCCTATTCCGACATTTTCCCGCTCTAATACGAAAACACAAACACGCTCGAAAGAGTTTTTAGATGTATACTACGATATACTTAAACCATCTGTGAGTCTGCCTCGTCTTTTATAAAATTCTTGCTATATTCATGAGTTGTTTTTACTTCGACCACATCATCCTGCTGTCCTGCGTCGTCCATTTTAAAAAAAAAAAAAGAAAATTAAAAAAAAACGGTTGACTTTGTTTCCCCTGAAATTCTTACCTGTCACGACATGAAAAATAATATTCGCCTTTGATAGTCGAATGTGCGCGGAGCTGGAGGCTGAAACTCCTGAAATTGAAAGGCTCGCGATGTCTTTAATAAAATATGACAGCGTCAGGTTGCTCCGAGGTGTGTCGAATAGTTCTCAATAAACGAACGTCGTCGATATTTTAACAAGATAAGAATAAAATAACGTCGATAAAACTTTTACTCGTTATCGGCCTCTCCTTCTTTTATTTAATCTATCTACGTTTTATAAAAAGTAACTTTACGATCCTATCGAAAAATCTCGAATGGTCGTTCTACATTTCTACGATACCGATTGGCTGTCAGTAGTGTCTGTACTGTATCGGTCTATATTTAAGTATGATGCTTCGAACGGTTACCGAGGGACTATAGCTTTCTTTTGAAAAGGTAAGTCTTCAAGAAAATGGAAAAAATCGATCTAATAACTCGAAGTAATAGTTGTGAATGCTAAGGCTTTCGCTCCCTTTGAGTAGCAATTATTGTCATTTTGTATCGTTCAGAGAGATCTTGTATACCTTTAAAACGATCCTCGAGACGTCGAAAATAGCGGTTAAGTGAAATAAAATTGTGTTCATTAGACAGACCTTCGAACGCTTATTAAACGTCCATTACGTAATTTTGTACTACACGCATCGATCGACAGTTTACCATCGGTCGTTCATAACCTTATTCACAGTAAAGAAAAAGATACGCCTACAAGAAACTTTATTGAGAAATAACAAAAAGAAAAAATTATAGCGTACTTAAAACCATCAAAAAGAAGTCGTAAGTGACGTACAATTATTTTGGAACGCGTCACTTCTTTAATTGCTTTTAATCGATGACCGAAATAAAGTCTGTCGGATACATTTGTAAAAGGTATTAAGGCGATAAAGCAGATACATTTAACCAGAAGAGGTTATAATCACGGAAAGAATAAATGTATCGGTCAAAAGTTTTAATTCAAATACCGTCAATTTGATTACGTATACGTAAATTCTAGCTTCTCCCGTGACAGTAATCAGTTATTAGAATTGCCTGACGAGTCAAAAAAAAAAGGTGGGGTTTTGTAATAAAGGAATCAAATGTCGACCGATGCCAGTCTCTGATTGTCAGTAGAGCTGTGCACTTAATTGCAAGAATTCTACCGAGGACTAGAGCAACAATCTGAAAAAAAAAAAAATATTTTACACGAGCTATCGATCACGATCAGCTGATTGGTGGATAAAAGTGTGTAGAATATAGTGCGAAGTAGAAACGAATGGGGACAGGTCGAACAGTTCAGTGAGTCGGTAACCCAGCCGAGTGGAGAATCCGGCAGTGTGTTTCGCTACGCATGCGTTGAATGTTGTACCGACGTTTTGACTAGTGACGCGCAGACGTACTTCCGTTAATGATTGCAGGTTATACGTGTTCCTGGAACACGTAACACAAGGAACAAAAGACTTCGGTAATTAACGTTGCAAATGTCATTGTAAAGACACGTATATTCCCTGTGATTAGCAGACACTCATTTGTGACGATACATTCCTTGCGAGCGATTCAGGTTGCGTCTTTATCTTTTATACGAAGTGCCTTTAACCTCGATAGCGCATTTAGACCTTTCTGCATGCCGCTAATATCTGCTGGTCTTAAAAGGATAAAGATATATATATTGAAATTTGACCGAATCACTCGATAGTTCTGTATGCAGTTTTAAAAACTGTACGAGGATAGTGTGGACTCTTTTGATACGATTGATACGGTAACGGTCGAGTGAACTTTTTTGTGCGATCACGAGTAAAACGTTTCGTTGAAAATAATTGTCTTCCGCACGGTTGAGTAATTACTTATTGACGAGTAATTGCAGTTGCCGAGAAGAGATCCTGACGATCGGAAGAATTAGTTCTTTAAATTAAATGGAAATCGGGGGAGCTGTGTGGATGTTAGTGTTCTGTTAAAATAATCTTTGACCAAAGTAAAGTAAATGACAATTTTGTGTTCCTGAGGAGTGACTTAACACAGAGCCATAAAGAATAAATAAGTACAAGATGACGTTGACCCAACGATTCAGCAACAGGCGTCTCCTTGTCGATGGTCTGGCTTTGATGTTCGGAGTAGGTGCTTGGATGGGTGTTAACGGCATTTATGTACAACTGCCCTTATTGGTAAATACGGCTCCGGAGGGATGGAGCCTACCTGCGTACATGGTGATGCTTGTGCAAGTTGCCAATTTGGGTCCGGTTTTGTACTCTTTGTATGCCAAGTAAGTGCCGGACGTATCTTATCATCTTTTGGATTCATAGTATAATTGGAATGATCATGATATAAGAGCTGTTTAACGCTCTCTGTAGCGAAAGCGGAGAACCTTTTTTATCTGTCTACCTACGTGATAGCTTGCTGCGGCGGGAAGATAACTTTAAAGCTGCGAAAATGTATTGTATCACGACTGAAAAGGCTTGATATTAAAGTTTTTCGATTTCTTGTGTCCTCATGGTGCCATAAGTTATGCAACCAGCTGAGAAATACAAGTTTTGTGGTATTACTGTTATTCTAGTCGTTAATGTCTTGATAGTAAAAATTTATGTCAATTTGGATTAACATATTCAGGTGGCATTTTATAAATTTGAGAGTTTATGATGATAATGGAGTATGACAATTTTCTGTCTTCTATACCGTATGCTTAGTCAAGTATGTTTAATTATTGGATTTGTAATCCTATAATATATTATGTCGATACAGGCTCACGACTAAGAAAATGCAATTCAATGTACAAGTATTGTTTTTATTCATATTGTCTATAATATATAGCAAAGCATTAGTGAGACTAATTAATCTTATGCTGTCAAGTTTCTTATTTGAGGATTTGTCATATTTTTGTATCATGGTAATTTGCTTCGTCACTTTCATTATTATTTCAATAAAAAGTTTCTATATTTTAGGTACGCAGCGGCACCACAAGATAGCCTTATAATTTCCACACTTCTGGGAGCATCCGCAATAGCAACCTTTACACTGGCCTTTATTTATCAGAAGACAACGATGATGTTCAATGGGGAATACTCAACAGCTCTTCTGGGTCTAATGTTTGTTACAGCAGTTGTTGGCTGCACTAGCTCCGTTTTATTCATGCCCTTCATGCGTAACTATCGTGAAATTTACCTCGTATCCTATCTAGTAGGAGAAGGTCTTAGCGGTTTTCTGCCGAGCGTCGTAGCTCTGATACAAGGAGTAGGAGGAAACCCAGAATGCATAAACTCTACCTCCCCAAATTCAGATATAATCGAAATCACTACATATTATCCCGAACCAAGATTTTCAACGCAAGCTTTCTTTATATTTCTCAGCATTGTATTATTTATGAGTTTCACCTCATTCATGGCTTTGACAAAAACTCCCATTGCTCGGAGGGAGTTAGTTAAGCCTCCTGGAAGTACTGAAACACTACCTACAGATACAACTGCGTTACCAACCTATAAGACTTCATCGGGCTGGACTATGGCCATGAGAACTTATGTCTACCTCTTAATTATGATGGCTCTCGTTTGCTGTTTAGGTAATGCCGCTCTTGCCAGTATACAATCTTACTCATGTTTGCCATATGGAAACGTAGCGTATCATTTAACTGTAACTCTTGGATCAATGGCAGGTCCGTTGGCTATGTGTTTAGGTTTTGTCATCAAGAACCCAAAAATTAATGTACTTAGTTGGCTAACATTACTGATACTGGCACTTTCGGCTTACTTATTTTATTTAGCTCTGCAATCTCCATCGCCACCATTTCAAAATACTTGGTATGGTGAATTTCTAGTTGTAATATCCTGGATATTAGTTAATGGTTTGATAGGATTTGTCAAAATGGGTATCACAACACTTTTTAGACCAGACCCTGGCAGAGGTCTTTTCTACACTGGTGTAGCTACGCAAGCAGGTTCATTATTCGGTGCTATTACTACTTTCATTATGGTCAATGTTTTAAACATGTTTCAATCCTATTCTCCATGTGTATGATATTAGGAAATTCTTTAAAATTATGTAGCTAGTGTAATATTAATAATTTGTGGTGATGGTATCGCAAGCCATGTTGTGATATTGTCAGAGAAAAGGAAAATTCTTTTGGTACAAGAGCTTCAATTTTAATGAATATATTCTTGAATTTATAGATACCAATAGGTCTCTTGTAAACCGTTGGGATTAGCGGCGGGGCACTGCTGTTCTTTTATTCATCAAAATTTGACAAACGTTCACTTCATGACAATTGTGAGTAGTCGTATCAATTTAGAGTCACTTAACAGTGTCAAGAGTGCAATCAGTAGTCTCGTTCGTGTGCTCTTAATCACTTCAGTTCAGTGACGTCTGTAGGGATCAATTTGCTATTTTTACTAAACATCCATTCCTTCGAATAGTGCAGATATATTGCGTCTCTATTACGGATTAAAATTGAGCACTTGAAAATTGAAAAACTGACACTTTTACTGCAAAGTATTTTTTGGGGCACAAATCCTCGCTATACAGTGACCGTTAACCTTATGGAGTAGTTTTACGATCCGAATGACGAGAGAATTTGGTATGTACTTACGGATTATAATGTAGATATTTTGACCTATATTCGTGTTTAGTTATACTTTAGATAAGAGTCAAGTAATGTAACTTCATTTAATAACCATAAAGTTTCGTCATATATATGTTTCATATCTTTCAGTTGATTATATATTCCTTATATATATATATATATTATTCGGAATATATATATATATATTATAAGGATTCCCCACTATTCGAATACTATCAATTAATTTTTCAAATCCAGGAACCGTATAACCACTTCACAATCATGCAAGAATTGTCTGCGTCGTCAATGGCACATATAGTTATGAACATTAATTCACAAAGAACATCATGACTCTGAATATCAGTTCGTTAGTAACCTCACAAAAGACCAGCTAGGCTTGACGTCTTAATAAGTATCATTAAATTCTTTCCTTGCGTAAGCATCTGGAGTTGGTTAATTTAAATTCAACGTAATATTAACGTTGGTATGAAGATTTTTTGTTTCAATTTGTCACGTGTATGAACTCTGTATAGCCTGCGACATGTATGAGACAGCTTAGTTTGCATTTACTGTATGACTGTTTGAACATAGACACACACGCACTATCTCCACTGATAAACTTTATTGTTAGGATTACAAACTTCAAGGAAAAATGGAAACCGTAATAGAGAGAAGATGCTCATTTAGAAATGATATACATGCTACCAGTAGTTCCATGTCCTGTCAGTATTGTGGGTAAGTCTGATAGAAATTTCTTTAGAAACTTATAAAGTTCATTTTATATTTTATTTGCACTTTGATAATGATCTTAACTCGAGTAAACATTATTGTCATAATAGCTAAAGTCATTCACAGTGATAAGTAATAATATATTATTATTCAGATGTGAGGCGGAACACCAGCCACTTGTGTGCTCCAACGTCAAAGCAAATAGTCAGATCATGTTGAATAGAAGAAACAAATGTGAAAGATGGATACCGGGTCGGCGATTGATTGTTCACGCGCTAGTTATATTTTTTGGAATATCCGCATGGATTGGTGTCAATGGAATTTTCGTTCAGTTGCCTCTGTTAGTTAATTCAGCACCAGAAGGTTGGGGTTTGCCAGCATACTTATCAGTTCTAGTTCAAGCCGCAAATATAGGGCCAATCCTGTACATGCTAACACGTAAATATCTACCAAATTTTCCTGAGATATTCTGGATTTGGATATTACTTTGTATGGACATAATAGCTATTGGTCTTCTGGCCTTCTTCTACGACAGAACATCTTCTTATGGCAATACAGAGCACAGCACGGCCATGTTTATTCTTGTATTCTTCACGGCGTTACTGAGCTGCACTAGTTCTGTACTATTTATGCCATATCTACGTGATTTCAAGGAAATCTATCTAGTATCTTATTTTATCGGCGAAGGTTTGAGTGGAGTTTTACCAAGTATAGTAGCCTTGATTCAAGGTGTCGGTGGGAACCCCGAATGTATTACCGATGACGATGGCAAAATCATACCATACGTGTCGCCACCGAGATTTCCACCAAAAGATTATTTTCTTTTTATATTTGTCATTTTATTATTGTCCCTCAGTGCCTTCAGCTTGCTGCGGTATCTCCCTATAGTAAAGAGCGAGAGGATAAATTCAAAATCGACGATGTCCAAAGAAACAAGAAACTACGATGGTGACAATACTACTAGCACTATTACAAACGAATGCAATTCTGAAATTGAAAATTATAATAGTGAGTTAGAAACTACCAGTGCTAATCGTGATTATGGAGTTTCTAATCCCCGTAGTCTTTCTGTAGTATGTAAGAGTTATCTATTTATTTTAATGGGAGCTATATGTTTCTTAGGTCATGGTTTCTTGCCTGGTATACAATCCTATTCTTGTTTACCATACGGAAACGTGGCATATCATCTGACAGCCACGTTAGCACACATGGCTAATCCGACCGCTTGTTTCCTTGCGCTTTGGACTCCAGTCCCAAGTATGAGAATTGCTAGTTTCTTGTCAATAATGAGTTTCATGGCGTCCGGCTTTGTCATTCTATTGGCTCTAAAGTCACCTACACCACCATTACAAGGCTCTGAAATTGGTACTGCACTGGTAGTTATAACGTGGATCTTATTAGTGGGCTTTATTTCTTATATGAAATTGACTATTACAACGATATTTAGACGTGAGGCAGGTGCCAAATCACTTTTCTATACTGGTATAGTTATGCAAATAGGTTCGGCTTGTGGTGCAATTCTGTCTTTTTGTTTGATTAATTACACGAATCTATTCACTTCTTATACGCCGTGCATTAACGTTTGATTTTTAATTTATAGTGTCAATTGCTCAATGTAAATTTATGATAATGTAAAGAACATGTTTCGATTAATGTGAAATTAGGCATTGTTTGTAATTAAATTATGGTTGAAAGATAATTTTAACACGAAAATTAGGATGCGTTTCCTTTAAGAGATGGTTGCATTTTTTATTTTTAGCGTGAATAATTGTGAATTAGAAATTTTTTTGCGGATTTCTCAATGGTATGTTACTGTATCATGAATGTTAATTATACTAAGCAGTGCAACCTGTTAGGACATTAAGAAATGGCAGATTGACACATGTACGTGCGAATAAATATAATTGAAGTGGTTTACTTGCGGCGCATGTATTTAGACAGAATCTATTTATTTAAAATTGACTTTGTACTATAAATATTGCATATTTTTTAAAACTGGATTAGGATATATTATACCTAAAACTAACAATGAAATTCAATGAAAATTGGGTAGTGAGGAAATAAAATTATTCATGTATTGTGATTCCTAGATGTAGATCTCGTGAAACTATTCATAGTGTAATATACATACAGAAAATTATGTATTTAATATTGTTACCATTGTTATGAAACATTGTTAATAAAATTTATTATGGAACAACGGGAATAAACTCCATATGATGTATTTGTTGAATGTAAACCTACTTAACCTACACATTCGAAGAATTTAATTTGCCCATGTTGTCGGATGTTACGTTTAATTAAAATTATAATGTCGCGGTAGATTCTGATGATCAAAATGTTATCTTTTAAATGAAAGTGTCTCTGTGGTTGATTAATATTATTAATACTATTATTATTCATTTCGTGACGTACTGATAATTTTTGGGACTTAACTTCTTGATATACAATAATTTATTATGTACTGTAAAATAGGCATGGACCTAAGCTTTCCATTGCTATTAGAAGTGTATTCTTTATCAAATACTTTGAGAGAGAAATTATCGGATTATAAATTTTCAAGACTTCATATCGAATAAGTATTTAACGCTATCAGGGAAAGTAGAGTGACTTTTGAAAATTATTCAATATCATGTCAATATATTTTGCCATGATAATGAATTGAATTTTTAAGATATTCCTCATTTTATCTCAGTTGCTTAAAAAATGTTAATCTCTAACTTACATAATCTTTTTAGACTGTTCACACGTCACAGTCTAGTGAATAATCAGGACCGTACCACCAGTCGTGCAAAACGAGTAGGTCGTCCTCAATCTTCGTTTTCCTTATTTGTAGTGAAATTAGAGCAGAAATGCTAACGTACGTGACCGTACCTACAATTATTATAATTTTGTGTCTATTGCTTAATGTCTTAATAAATTTATAAAGTAAGTGTATAAATGCATAAATTGAGCAACGAAAAACTGTCAATCTTAGCAAATCAAGTATCTAGATAAAAAAAAAATAGTGGTATATCGGTAATTTGATAGCTTAAGCAGTCCGCCATAACTGAATTCTTGAGCAGTTGAGTTTCGGGGGAACTCGGCTCTTTTCGGCACCTATGCGGGTCTGTGAGTCATGCGCTGTTCTAGATAAACAACAGAGCCGAATCGGTGCCGAAAAGAGTCGAGTTCCCCCGAAGCTCAAACCATCGACATTTAGTACCTGGCCTACTCACTGTAGCCGCAGAAAGTGTGATAAGGAATAGAAAGAGAGAGCGAATCGTGAATATCATTCTGTCCTTCTTTTGGGCAGGAGCGGAGTTAGGAATAAGGGAACCCCGCGCAGTAAAATGTATGTTTCATGATGAACTTTATTTATATATTTTATAAGTTAATTTAACACTTAATACAGCGAATCACCATTTTTTAAATAATACTGAATTATGATAGACTCAATTATGATAAACTGATTACCATTGGCTTGATTACCACATTATTGTAGTTTGACTGTAACGTACATTCTAGATGCCGTAATCTTTCACATGGTTCTTATTCTATACATTACAGTCCTGAACTCCTTCCATCGAGAAAACTTTCAACCAATAGAAAAATGATAGAAAAGGACAGAACGGTATTCACGATTCGCTCTCTCTTTCTATTCCTCATTGCGCTTTTTGCGGCTATAGTGAGCAGTCCAGGTACTATATGTCGATGGCTTTTTAACAGACTAGTTGTGATGGGACGTCAACAAACGTCAAATTGGTAAATAACAGTATTGTGGCGTCGATCTTGTTTTTACTGATTGCTTTTATTTGACTGATAGAGAATACGTGAAAACGGTATTAGTTTTTATTGAATGAAACACTGCGTATCCTCTACGGCCGTCTTGACAAAGCTTGCTTTACAATGGATAAGGAGAAATCAAATAGTCCAACACAGCATGATGATAATCAGAATGACAGTACCTCTCATATTTCTCTTCTGGATCTTCCTATTGAGGTCGGTATTTTATAT
>JARPRH010000073.1:827130-838680 GCA_031763665.1 Calameuta haemorrhoidalis | reverse complement strand
AGCATGATGATAATCAGAATGACAGTACCTCTCATATTTCTCTTCTGGATCTTCCTATTGAGGTCGGTATTTTATATTTATGTTTATTATAACTTCTTTTTATCGATATCAATATAAATAATATATTAGGCAAGAGTAAGAAATGAATTTTATATTGAATCGATTTGGAGTCTTTCTTATAGGGATGACTCATTGGTCTCAGACCAAAAAAGAAAGGATTGTATTACTGGTTTTTATTTGTTGAAATAGATTTTTTTCTTTGTGGAAGACAGCAGAGAGTTGTAATTTATTACGATTGAGTCTATTAGAAAATATTTGATTGTAGATATACATGTATTAGGATTGTATAAAGTTATTGAGTCTGTGTCACTGCTTTTCAAAAGGATGTCAAATATTAGTACTGATAAAATTGATAAGCAATTATAGATGATATACGACTGGTAAACATGTTGCTCAATTTATGAGAAACCAATATTTATCTCAATTAATATTTAAAGACTGTTCAATGCTAGCTATTCTTAGAAAAATTTGTATATTATTGCATTCATATTTCATTTCAGATCCTTCTCCATATTTGTTCCTTTTTGGATGCCTCTACATTGGTACATGGCTTGGGGTTAGTCTGTAAACAGTTTCATCAGATTTTACTTGATGATTCTTTATGGAAAGTGAGGATTAGCCAAATTTGGCCAAACACTGGTTTCCCAGTCTTGCCTCCTGGTTAGCTCAAATTGCTAGCACCTTGTGCCTTACACGACCAATAATTCTGTAAATAAATAAAACACCTATTAATGTACCCAATAATCAATTGTTGATTAACAAGCAAATTTAATCACATAGAGTTAACTTGTATTTACAATGTGTAGATTACATTGATACTAATTATAAGCTATAAATACTTCTACCTGGGTACCACACATTATATGGTCCATGCACAATATCTCTTAAAGCTTTTCAATTTTTACAACAATTAATTCATTAATCGTTTGTTTATTTATTAAAATCTTTTTAATTGTCACAATTTCTTTATATAAATAGCAAGTTGCTTATGTCTTCCAGCTGAGGATGATGAATTATTTTGGAAATTATCCTGTGTTGCAATTGAAAGACAAACATTCCTCTGGAGGAATTCTGTAGAGCGTGATTCTATGGAAAATGTGTTACTCGACAATGTACACTATGGTACAATCGATGGAGTATTACTTATGCAAGTATGTATCTAGGATTTTTTAGACTGAATTTGAATAAATATACTAAACATTGTTTTAATATTATAGGATGGGACTATTTGTATATCTGGAGCTAGGGACCGTTCCCTAGTATGCTGGACATTGCCTACAGAAGAGAACAAATTTGTTAAATCCATGGCAGTAGAACTTGCACATGAGGGATGGATTTGGGATCTAACGGCAATTGATAATACAGTATATAGCTGTAGCTGGGACAGGACTGTTAAAGCATGGGAACTTACCAACACTGGTCTCACTCACTTGACCACTTATGAGATGTACATGGCAACCAAGCTGGTCATTTTCCGCTGCTCTGAGAACGGATAGGCTGAGCGAGGAAGGCATGAACTGCTTCGTCTCTATCTCGGGTAGATAATTAAATAGTTGACGTATTTTTTTTATAAATATGTCACGTTGATTAACTTTATTTAAATAATTTTTTCAATCGGAAAGTAAGTCCTTGCTTGCTGTTACTCGCTCGGCCGACAATGACCGCGCAAATAGTTTGAATGACCTAAAAGCCATTGATCTTTTTAACGAATGCATAACATTTTCGTAGGATCGTTTCTGGAGCTTTATTGTGCGTTACCTCCTGTTCAGACTTACCTGTCTTTGCCACAGGATCTTTTTCCAAGACCGTCTTAGTATTTGATCCGCGAAAGGGTTACAGCCCTATCGCGAGGTATCAACCACATAACAGAGCTGTGATTAGGCTTTCTATGAATTCTGATTATATCTTGTCTGCTAGCGAAGACAAATCAGTTTCTGTTTGGGACCAGAGAGCTGGTAGAATTATGAAGACTGTTATGGTATTTAATTATAAATTATAGTCTGTCGTCTTAGTGAACTATATAAGTATCTTATTTCTCAATTTCAGATCTCAAAAGAATCATTCCCAATGAGTATTTCAATGAATAAGGGAATTGTCTATGTTGGGGACAGTGGTGCTAAGCTACATGTTTTAAACCCAAAGAAAGACTTTGAGCCAGTAAAGTGTTATACAACTAAACATGAAAAAGCTATAACCGGACTTCATGTTACTCCAGGTTGTCTTATTACTGGTTCCTTAGATAAAACTGTAATAATTTGGAGTCCTACTGACCCTCCACAGTATGTGGAAACTCTTACCTCACCTTATGGTGAAGTACCTAGTGTAAGTGAATTCTGAATTTAAGCCAATTATATTAATTTCTTGTACGACTTATTAGAAATTTTTATTTTATTAGATCGACTATATGAACGAAGTTCTCGCGGTCTCGGGTACGGATGGAATAAAAATCTGGAGACCAAGGACCTATACTTATGCTTTGTAACAACCACGTCATGTGAAAATTTCCTACAAGCAGCTTTATGTATTCTAACAAATGTTACAGTATAATTCCAGACATGAAAGTCCAAACAATGAAATATTGATATCGTTATTTAATAAAGGCTTTGCTAACAATTGTGTAGCACTAATTATTGAATTGAATACTTTCAATATTGAACAAGTTCTCAATTTTCATTGACGTACCTAGTGCAAAACCTATGCACAGAGCATAAGAACAGTCTAATTTTTAATAATGATATAACAGTACGAATTATAATATTTGTTAATAATATTAAAGTCATTATTGGTAAAATAAAATTGTATACAATGGCGCAAGCATCACCCATCTCCAGTTTAATGCAGAATACAAATTCTACCGCTAGGTCGATCGAAGGCGCTAGTATCGCCGGAAACGGTCGTCTGCTTGAATGTCGACCAGTTCAACTGTCTATTAAAAGAAAAGGCGCGAAGCGCCGTTATCTTCACAAAAGGGCTTGATAAGAGTTAAAAATTATTTGCAGAAATAAATAGAAACCTTTAAAAAGTTTCTTTCTGTAAGAGGAAACATTTCTTTGATCGAAATATTGAAATTGGCATGATCTCTTGGCGACGTAGTGGGGGTAATATCGAGGGGAGCTGCGAGGAGCTTCCGTTCATCTGCGAAGTCAGAGAAGGCTGGCTGCGTTCGGTGGTGCTGTTGAAAAACACGATGAAAATGGCGTGGCAACCGCAAGAAGAAGGACTCAGGCAAATTTTGTCGCTCCTCAGGGAATCGCAGAGCCCGGATACGGCAACTCAGCGCGCTGTACAAGAAGTATCCTTTGATATTTGTAATGAAATAAGATTTTTGTGCGGTGAGTAGAATGCGAACGAGCGGCAGGTCGATGCGCGGCCAAGGGCGTGCTTTTATTGACAAATTTTTTATTGGGGGAAACAGACTGCCGGTTGACTCGAGGGATTTTTCGAAAATACTTCATATCTTCTCCTTTTAAGTAATTCGGGCACGTGGATAGCCTATTTCACTGCTAACTAATTTCTGGGCTTATACGAAGAATTAGGTGCTTCTTTTCGTGCCGACGTTCCCGGCTTAGGGACATTAAATTTCGCGTTGCGTCTTTTGGCAAAGATACTCGCGGGCTCCTAACATTATGATATGTCGAAATGCTAACTGCGAATGGCGTGGTATTCACAGACACGTGCTTTGTTTTTCGTTGAATTTATTCGCGAACTCTACTAGGGCACGATTGAATATACTGAATAGTGTTGCAACTGCCAAGCAACATTGAATAAATTTTGTATTCTGTAATCAATAAGGATGTTTCAGTTTGCTGGGCAAACTTTGCATCTTTATTTTACCAATTTGTATAATTGTAATATTCTTCTCAGGAATGGTGTTTGTGTTGGGATTTCCATCTAACTAATGACATACTCCAAAGTACAAATAGTATTCTATATTTGTATAATTTATGATAATATAAAATGCATTTCTTACAAAAGTAAGCTACAGGGAATGTATTGGTTTTTAGTCTAATAAGTAATTGTTATCTTGCTCAAACTGATTATCTAGAGTAAATATATATTTTCAACAGAATATGTGTTATATAAAATTGTGATATAACACAAGTATATAGCTATTGTATTTACAATCTTATGTACTTATTGGATGACAGATCTAAATTATGGTTAACTATCAAAAGAAGCTACTTGTTTATTGTGACTTTCATTTTTCCTCGCACTGTTTGTATTATTTAGTTTTACATATTAACTGATATTTCCTTAATAGTTAATTACATAGAAATTGGAGGAGTTAAACAAATTTCCAGACTTCAACAACTACCTTATATTTGTCTTAACCAAGCTGACATCAGAAGGTATAATTAAATTATTCTTTTATGCATGCACAAAGGTCAGGATCATTGTAGATGGCACAACCAAACATATTGCATTAACTTTACATTTCCTTTATAATCTCGAGATTTTGATATTGAAATAATTATTCAAAAGCATCAGAAACCTTTAATTGACTCAATATATACACATTATTTAGATATGTCTGTCTATATGTACAAACATATATTATCGTAACGTCTCAAAATAAGTCTTAAAGAATATTAAAATGGGATAAGATAAATCATTTTAAATGTTTTCATTATCTACAATGACAAGTAATACTGTTTCTTTTTGTTTTTTGAATTTATTTCTCCTTGGATTCATAATATAAAGCAGGTATGGCATTGCATAATTGTAATGCAACAGTCTTCAGATATTGTGTGTTAATTTGATATTTAATCATATTAAGCATTTAGTTTGCAAGATATTATTAATTTTTTATATTATACATTAAGTTATCTTGTATGTATTTAGAAACTATGAACTCAATTCTATAATCAATTTTTTATTCTAAGATGAACCTACGAGGTCTCTCAGTGGTCTGATACTGAAGAATAATGTAAAAGCTCACTTCCACAAATTCATGCCCGAAGTCACAAACTTCATAAAGCAAGAATGTTTATCTGCTGTGGGCGACCCTTCTCCATTAATTCGTGCAACCGTCGGTATATTGATAACGACTGTTGCATCCAAAGGTACAGTTGCAGTTTTTCAACTTAAAAATTATGAAAAGAAACTTTTCACTTAGTTAAAAATATTCTGTTGGTGGCAGGTGAACTGACAAAATGGCCGGAACTTCTACCAGCTCTTTGTCAAATGCTGGATTCGCAAGACTATAATGTCTGCGAGGGAGCTTTTGGCGCTCTGCAAAAAATCTGCGAAGACTCTGCCGAGTTACTGGACTCTGATGCACTAAATCGTCCTTTGAATGTCCTCATTCCTAAATTCCTACAATTCTTTCGACACACAAGTCCAAAAATTAGATCACATGCGATAGCGTGCGTTAATCAATTTATCATTAATCGCACGCAAGCACTCATGATACATATTGACAGTTTCCTAGAAAACCTCTTCCATTTAGCAAATGATGACGATCCAGATGTCAGGAAAAATGTGTGCAGGTAATATGTCCTCAATTAAGGAATACGTTATCTTAATTTCAATGTTATTCAACTTAAATAAGTTGATAATGAGAGAGGTTACTTCATTCATTTACGAAAATTGATCTTATCTAGGGCTTTGGTAATGCTCCTTGAAGTGCGAATGGACAGATTAATACCACATATGCATAACATAATTGAGTATATGCTGATGCGGACCCAAGATCCTGATGAAGGTGTTGCACTAGAAGCCTGTGAATTTTGGTTGTCCCTAGCTGATCAGCCTATTTGCAGAGAAGCTCTTATACGGCATTTGACCAGGCTAGTTCCAATTTTGGTGAGTCACATCGGTAGTCCCGCTGATTAATTCTAGATAGATTATATCTCCTATTTGATTTTTTCCTGTTCGATGATAGAGATTATTTATCATGATGAGTAAGATTACCAATAACGTTATTTCTCGAAGTGTGTTATTAACTTCACACAGCAAAATGATCTAAAAATAAATTGAAAATTTCTGTTTAATACATAAAATTTCTCTACTTAGGTAAGGGGTATGAAATACTCAGAAATAGATATAATATTACTGAAAGGCGACGTGGAAGAGGATGAAATGATCCCGGACAGAGAGGAAGATATCAGACCAAGATTTCATAAAGCAAGAACGCACCACTCCCATCATGCAATCATGAACAAACATACGGATGAAAACGGTGGATGTGGAGACGACGAGGATTCAGATCCAGAAGATGGTGGAGATGATGATTCGACGCTTACTGACTGGAATTTGAGAAAATGTTCTGCCGCAGCTTTAGACGTGTTAGCCAGTGTCTTCAGGGATGAACTTTTACCAGTGTTAGTGCCAATCTTAAAAGAAACACTGTTCCATCAGGAATGGGAGATCAAGGAGTCTGGTATCCTTGCACTGGGAGCTATCGCCGAAGGTAAGTCCAATATTCTGATATTCTGGCTGTAATTTTACATTATATCTTCATGATATCACAATAATATTCCTGTAGGTTGCATGTCCGGCATGGTACCACACTTGTCAGAGCTCATTCCATATTTAATTGGTTGTTTGAGCGATAAGAAGGCTTTGGTACGTGCCATAACATGCTGGACATTAAGTCGCTATGCCCATTGGGTATGCCAGCAGCCACATGACACTTACCTCAAACCTTTAATGACGGAATTGCTCAAAAGAGTTTTGGATGGCAATAAACGCGTGCAGGAAGCTGCGTGTTCCGCGTTTGCCACTCTGGAGGAAGAAGCATCTACGGAATTGGTTCCGTACCTGGGATTCATTCTGGAAACTCTTGTTTTCGCATTTGGTAAATACTCTTTTATATGCACAATGCAATCCAATCCTTATATGATATGAAAACAAATCTTGAAATAATATATATTTACATACCCAATAGGCAAATATCAACACAAGAATTTATTGATACTGTACGACGCCATCGGTACTCTTGCTGATTCCGTCGGCCATCATTTGAACAAACCAGATTACATTAACCTTCTAATGCCACCTCTTATCAACAAGTGGAACGTTCTCAAGGACGAAGACAAAGATCTCTTTCCACTGCTGGAATGCCTCTCATCCGTCGCCACAGCATTACAATCTGGCTTTTTGCCATATTGCGAGCCCGTTTACAAGTACGACCTTATGAATTTAATGATATTTCTTTATTTGGTTGCTCAATTCAGTTCGAGGACATTATGACGTTATATAACGATTTATATTCATTGTTACAGACGCTGTGTCTCTCTTGTGGAACAGACATTGAATCAACACATAGCAAACACACAGAGTCCGGAACAATTCGAAGCTCCCGACAAGGACTTTATGATAGTTGCGCTAGATCTTCTCAGTGGCTTGGCTGAGGGATTAGATGGTCATATGGAACGATTAGTAATGAACAGTAATGTTATGCAATTATTGTATCAATGCATGCAAGATCCGATGCCAGAGGTCAGACAGAGCAGTTTTGCTTTACTTGGAGATCTAACGAAAGCTTGCTTCCAACACGTACTACCATGTATACGTAAGTTCCTTTAAATTATAAGGCCGGTCATTTGTCATTGTCTTCGATACTAACATTGTTGAAATCATCTCTTTATTTCAGCGGACTTTATGCCGATTCTTGGTCAGAATTTAAATCCAGAGTTCATATCAGTATGCAACAATGCGACGTGGGCCATAGGGGAAATATCGATAAAACTTGGTGAGTTTCGGTTTCGAATAAGGTTAAATGTATTTTGGCTTTATTAAACACATGTTTTCTTTTTTGTTTTCTTTGATTATAGGACCCGATACGAGTGCATACATTCCATTAATTTTGTCACAACTTATTGATATAATCAACCGACCAAACACACCAAAAACTCTACTAGAAAATACAGGTAAGTTAGCACATAAAGCCAAAAAGTGCTTTCTATCTTCCTTCATGTTTTCTTTTAGTCTCACCCATAATACAGTGGAGCAGACTTCACTATTTCAGTGGACTATGTTATTAACCATGTTTTGACTAAAATTGTTTGTGTGGGGTTATATTGTTAAGGAATGCTAATTGGGCTGCGCTTGAGAAGTGTGCTCCCTGTCTCTATGCATTGGGATGCTTTTCATGCGAAAAGTTAAATCTGAATATAAATGTTTTTTTAAATAAAGAAAATTAATAACATATTATTCAGATGACCAGAGCAATGAAGAAATTCCAAATGCAATTAATACTAAACAACTCACGTTAGGCTTAGCAAATACCTTAGGTGGCATTCGGTTTTAGGTTCATCTATTCTTTTTGTCAATTATTTTTGGCTGAAAGTGATGACCCATGCAGATGGACAACTCGGAGTGGTTTTAGATAACCATACGTTTGCACGTTTATCAATCGAGCAATTTATTACTTGTATTTATATATTATACCTGATTTTAGTGGTGTGCGATAGCCTGAAGATCAGAGAAGGCCCTAATCAGTACAAGTGCAACTGTAATTCTGCATGTCGTATGTGTTGTATTTAAGTTTCAGAGATTCGTTCTAGATAGAGCACTTAAGAAAGTCGAGGGATTATGGATATGGGTTCGTAATCCTGAATCAGGATTTCGCACGCTGCTACCTAATTTTTGACTATTGTTTCAGCAGCTACGATAGCACGGTATTGCCTATTTTGACTATCGATATTTCATATGTTATCACCACCTGTGTTCATATTGTCTCTCTATTGTTAATATTGATTAATTATGATTACTTGTTAATTGCCAATTACTTGAAGTTATAAGCAGCAGAATATTCGCCTGAGTTGATCGTTGGTTCGCTATCAGTTTGTCTTATTGTTTGTGTTTCCGGTCACTTCACTACACTTCACTTGACTACTTACCGAAAATGAAACGAAACCGTAGCCATAACGATCGGTCGCCTAGGTTATGTGTGTCCCCACGACGTCGCCCCCATGTTACAGCAGTTTGTCCGACAGTGGTGTGTAAATTTTTTTATTATTATCTATTAATTATCTTCTATTTTTATTAGCACTTTATTATTACGAATTATTCCTAACTCTTGAATACCTTATACCAGGGTCTCCAAAAACTCAGAATGCATGGAGATTGCAATTTTTTATTCGATAACATTCAGACAAGAAATTTTTCAATTTATATTGACTCTGCGAACAGTTGCTTTTAATTTTTTTTATACATAATTTTTTTTATACATGTATAGTTCTTTGACGGCAATGTCTTTTGCATCAAGTACATCTAATATTGATCACAAGTTAATTATATTAACATTTGTGTTGCAATTAACTTGTGCTCTGATTTTTTGCGGCATCTTGCATATATGTACCAATTTATTTTATTTATTATAACATGCAATTGTGACATCTGTCACCTTTACATTATCAATATTCTCAGTTAGTTGTTCTAAATTTCAAAAACTTGAGTTTGCATTCGATACGCATAGTCGCAATGTAAGTCTCTTTATATTACTTGCAGGTCTTAAAATTTTATCAACCTGACAATCATTTTAATATCTCATTCATCCATACGAACATTCCACTGATTTATCATCTTGTAAGATATCCAAGATTATTTTCATCAACATCAAGGGAGACGTAGTTAATTTACTCCTGAGAAACAATAGAAATCGTATCCTCGTGTTTAGCATAGTGAGACTTGTGTTGTACGTGCATTGGAAAGAAGGTGCATTAAATTAGTTAAGATAATTAGTATCGACAGTTTATTAATTTAATTAGGAGTCACAGGATAAAGACGTTTTAATTGCTAGTCAAGAAAGTGTCCTGATTACATCCTTAGCTCCCTTCGAAGAAGTAAAAAGAATTATGAATTATCCTGCTACATTAAAACTGGGTGCATAGTCCGGATTTTATTAGTACAATAAATATTTCTGCTTCATCCTCACCAAATGCAACTCATTGAGAATTGTTTCGTGTGAATGAAGCTTAAAGCGCATAGACTACTCTTGTAATATATGTCGCAGTTATTATAAATTGACCCATTAACAATCCAATCACAAAGGAGGTACCTTGATTGTATGAGAACGAAGATGGAAAACTAAAGTTTTTAATATGGTAACATTCAATGGTCGCCATATTAAAAAAAAGTACTTTTCTTTGTACAACCACAATTATCTTCACTGCCCAACTTCCATATATTTTGCATTGTGGATACAGTCATCTCTGTGAGTTTTGATGAAATCCAAAACTATGCATAAAATCGATACCCAAACAAAGATATCAGAATGATGCATGAAATCTATTTGTGTTATCTGAGTTCTATAACTGCTCTACAAACTTCGACTATGCTCCTATATTATTCAAGTTCAGTTAAGTTACCTCCTTTCTGATGCAGAACGTTCGATCATATTGGATTACACGATAGAGCCCAACTGTAATTATCCTTTACCAATAGGTGTACCTCCTTGAGGAACATCCGTGACAACGAGGAGAAAGATTCGGCGTTCAGAGGTATGTGCCAGATGATAACGGTCAATCCTGCAGGAGTCGTCCCAGACTTTATATTCTTCTGCGACGCCGTCGCATCCTGGGTAACGCCTCGTGAAGATCTCAAAGACATGATCCTTAAGGTACGTTAACCCCTTTGTTTATACAATTTGTGTAGTACCATATGCTAGACATGTTATAAATTGACTGACATATTTGTATATATGTACTGGCGCAGATTTTACACGGCTTCAAGAATCAGGTCGGTGCGGAAAACTGGAGGAGATTTTCCGATCAATTTCCACCGCAGCTTAGTGAGCGGCTTCATGGCATGTACGGCGTCTGAGCAGCCCCGCCTACTTATGGTAAGTTTACAACGTAATATCAGTGAAATCGCGAACTCAGACTAATACGCAATAAAGTAAGACAAATCTCGACACCGAATATTTTAAACTGCAACGTTTTAAGTTCCAAACGTTACGTTTCCAGACGGCCGCTTTAGGGGGCTGGCCGAACGGGGTTGGGCGGGGAAGAATAATAATGGGTGGACAGGGTGGGTGGGTGAAACCACGGCCTCTTCTCATCAACATCGTCGTCGTCGGCATCGTCGTCCTAATCGTGTCATGGTGATCGTCGGGTCATCGGCGAGCCTTCGGGTATACTAATGTTAACCGAGTTAACGTAGCTCGCTGCAACGACCGGGTTACACGACCGAGATCAGTGAGACAGAGTAGGAGAAAGGACAAAGAAACGGGTTAAGGATAAAATGAAGAAAGCAAATGGTGGAAAGAAAGTATTGGAAATGAGAAGAAGAAAAATAAAATGAAAATGAAGAGGATACCGAAGATGAAAGACAGAAAGTGGCCGAGGGTAAACGGGTGGGTGGGAGGGACAACAAGTGGGTATGGGATTGGGAGGTAGGGGTGGGATGCGGGAGGGTTGGGTGGGATGGGAGGGAGGGAGGGAGGGAGGTTTTTGTGAAGGTCACCGACCACTTTAAAGTAAAGGTATCGTACACACTATGCTGTGTCGCTATTCTTATGATACCCGTTATGTAGCAACGTAC
>JARPRH010000073.1:807059-819232 GCA_031763665.1 Calameuta haemorrhoidalis | reverse complement strand
CTAAGGCTGCTACAGGGAGTTTCGCTCGCTGGCAAGTACCAATCACTGTGTTATTATTTAATGTAACGGGGCCAGTGTTGCCAACTTAGTGCTCATGAATCACGAAATCTTTTTTTTTCGCGGGCTATTTTTAAATTTATTTACGCCACGTGTGCACGGTATTTTGAAAATCGTACAGCAAATCAGGTGTTGCATATGGTTTATTCAAAATTCGAATTAACGAGGGTAAATGTATATTCGGCAAGACAGATAGTCACGAATGGTAGATACTGAGAGGGGGCGATTAATAACTGCTTTAATTCCGTTTATCCCTCGTGTAACAACCCCATGACGATTATTTCTCTCAGGCATAACTTACACGACTGCTGAGAGAGACGCCAGGGGGTAGGGATGATAATTGATAGTCGCCTCTGGTTTTCGCGGCGTATTATATAACAGTTAGCAGAGCCACTAGTTCAACCCCTGACCCCTCGTCTCATCCTGGTGCATCCGACGAATAAGAAACCCGAGGGGTCGAGGTCGTTGCACCTCCACCCCACGAGCGACCGACAAATGACGGCCAATTTTCGCGCAATAGTAAAACTTCTTAAAACTGAGATTAAAACAAACGGCGCATCTCCCTTATAAATTATCTCCGAGCCTTGAAACTTTTATTTTATCTGTCTGCGGGGTTGCGCAACCCCAAAGAAACCAGAGAATATCCGGAGGAAGTGAATTCGAGTAGAAAAATATCAGGTTAGAATGACGACTTGCACGTTAAACTTTCCTTCAAAGTTTAACCTATAAAAAGCAATCGTACTACGTGGTTCAAAAAAAAAAAGTTCAAATTAGATATCAATAATAATAATATATTCTCGTCCCTACCTAGAATCCGCTTGCGTTACCGATTATTAACTATGTATATTTTTAATAAATTAATATCAATTTACTTTCTTTCCCAGATCCAAATATTTCTCATTCGTTTACACGGTCTAGGCATGTCTAATTTTCTCGTGGCTTTGCGCATGCGCAATACCTTCTTACGATGAGCATTGAAATCTCCAAGTCTTATCCACACCGAAAGGTTCATCCATTCTCGTTCAAGATCCTTAATTAATGAGCCTGGCGAATAATGCAAGTTTCAACAGCGTGTCCCAATCACGGCTCGTTCCACTAGGTACCTTGGTTATAAGGGCCGTATATAGATACAACAATAACGGCGCCCAGGGGACGGCAAAGCTGGGGTAACACGATTACACCCAGCATTGCAGGCCGGCTCGTTGGTTGGTTGCTTGATTTATCCGCGTGGCGTTGCGTTATTGCATTAGCGCCCCGACGCCACCATTCTCATCCCATCCTCCAGTCCTTTGCTACCCGGAGACGAGTGAGTTGCTTTGTCCAGCGTTTGTCCACCCGACCGTGAATCATTCTCAAGAATTATATCTTGGACTACGTCTCCCACGTGGTCCATATATATATATATATATATATTACATATACACACGATATCTTGCAATCTCACTTTAACGTCTCGGCCCATCCTGTGTATCAAGTACCTAGTTTATAAATTTAACTCGGAGAAAATGTATCATACCACTTATCAGACTGTACCTTGAATATTTAAAGATTATCCCATGGATTCTAACCCACTCCGAATACCCTCCAATCTTATCTTCCGCTTAGTATTCTTTTTCTAAGTAATTTAATGAAATGGAGGGGTCAACGTTAATACGACAAAGTGCCAATCTCGGGATTTCTAGTTTAGCAATGCTGACTGTTCCAGGCGACATCTCTCGGAAGAATTCGAAACTTAATCGGACGTCTCCTTTGAAGGGATGATTAACCGGAAGGGTTTCACCTTCTTTCGTTTTCTGTCTTTCTAGATAGAATTAAGAAACGTTTTTTGAATTCCAGAAAGATCTTTCACTGACCCCTCCAACGGATCTTCACATCACAGTTACTTTGCTACGCGAATCGATATATATATATATTTTATATATGTGTGTGTTTGTGTGTGTGCCCGGAAAAAGTGGGAACCAACGGTTCGCCAATGAAAATTAAAAACAACAGAAACGATCTCACGAGTCTCTCGTGAAATTCTTGTTCTACGTTTATAGTACATGTCTCGCGACGATATTTTTACAAGTTATGTCTCCTTTGTACTTCTCGGATATACACGTCGAGTGTACATCGGCCATTTTCATCGAGAGTCACGTGCTCGACTTGGCAATGACTCTCGTGAGATCGAGTGGCAATAAGAAAACGTCTTTTCAATCCCGCATCTATTTTACTTGATCTTTAATTATTTCTCTTTACGCGGGTCTATCCAATCCGAGAGCCTCCTGATGTCGTCTGGCCTTCAGTCTGAGGTCTGCGATGCTACTGTTTTTTGAACGGGCTGCAGCTGCAGTGAGAGACGCTGCTAGGCTGAGCGGATGTGGATGCGGATGCGGATGAGGATGAGTATGAGGATGAGGATGCGACGGCGGTGCAAGGCAGAAGAGACCACCTGCAGCTGCATAATGAAGAACTGCAGGATCAAATGCTGAACCTGCAGCCGCGGCCGCGGCTGCTGCTGCTGTTACGTTCACGTTGGTACCTCCCTGCATCGGGGGATGCAACCTCAGCGCTGGCAGATAAGGCGCGACTCTGCATGGCTCCAGTGCCGTGGGTGGACTTCGTGGGGCTAACACCATACCACCTGCCACACCTTTTATTCAACCATGTTCAATTTGATAATCGATTCCTGGGTCCCTCAATGTCAATATTCAGGAACCAGGGATCCACTATCATCCATATCCTTATCATTCATCTACTTTACCTTTATGAAGCTGACTCTCGTGCTTGCGACACTTGGCTCGTCTATTCTGGAACCATACTTGTACACGGGCTTCACTTAGACCAAGACGTTGACTCAATTCTTCTCTCATGAAGGCATCAGGGTAGTGAGTCTCGTCGAAGAGTCTTTCCAATTCTGCCAACTGTTCCAGGGTGAAGTTGGTCCTGGATCTTCTTTGTTTACCATTTCCATTACCACCACCACGACAAGATGAACCTGCGACATATAAGTTAAATTGAAGTGGTACCCATTTTTATTTTCACCACTGCTTCCTCTCAATGGCTAACAATTGATTGTCACGTCACTGAAGTGGAGACTGAATGCAACGATTAATTCTAGGAGATGATCGTATCTGGCAAACAGGTCCCGGTGTGATCGTATCCATTAGTTCACGGGTCATTTCTTACGACCTCGTCGCTATCATCATAAATTGATGTCTTATGAGTATTCTATTCAAATCAGCCGTTCTTTCTTGCAATTGGTTGATATTAGTGAAACGATCATTTCGTTGAATTGCAAAACAGTCGAATAAAGTCACTGAAGCGTTTCGGGTCCCTATGAGATGCCAAATATGCCTGGGGTCATCTTCAACTTTGTTTTTTATCATCGGCAAGAGAACGTGATGGGTAAATAATAATAATAGCACTTGAACTCAGTACATATGAATATTCAATTTTATCCATTGTTGTCGTGTACTTCTTGGTGGAAGTTTTTGAGATTTTTTTCTTTTTTTTTTAATACAACCGTGAGTCTTAACTATTTGTTGAATAGAGCCGCGAGCGTGCCTTCCAGTTAGGAAGACACTTAGATAATTAACGTTATGCGATTTAATTAATGGATACTTAATGTAAAGTAACTAGGGTACAACTCGTAGAGTTTGCGAAAAAGATGTGGGGATGCCGAGGTAAAGGAGGAGGATTAAGTATCTCGCGTAGAGCCCTTGACGAAGGGGCTGTGATTTATATAATTTAGTAAAGTGGCGAGCTACCGGTGTCTTATGCAGGGTCGTTAGTCACCCTGGCTCTAGTTTATTTCATCACGGATGCCTCCTTGTGACCTTGTGCTTTTCATACTTCAAATATCTTATTGGGCCTATGAAAGAACATGAAAATATCATTTTAAAAAATTACTCGCACTGCTTTGCTTATACATTCTATTATTAAAGGATTAATTTTCCTAATGAAGCATAGACTATCAAATTCCACTACTATTTAAAGATAGAGCCATATTTAATAAAAATTATTTTTTATCCCATCTCGTTTATATATTATATTAATTAGTTTCCCCAGCAAAGCGTCAATAGTCAAATTTGAGTACTATTTAAAAATTAAGATTATTTAGAGTATTATTTAACAAAAATTATTCTTCACCCCATCTTGTTTATATATTATATTATCCAAGGATTAATATCCCCAACAAAGCATCGCCAATTGAATTGGACTATTGGTCTATTGGACGCTTGTCAAAATTGCATAGGACGACTGTATTTCCGCACTGCCAATGTATCCGCATTACGCGTTCAGTTTTAACCAATTATCAGATACCTGGATAATGAAATTTCGAGGCTGCCAGTGCTCACCCGCATCCATATGTACAGAGGTTTAAAACCCTCGCTTGGAAAATAACGCGCGGTTTTCGTGTAGCCCCTACGGCTTCGATGAGCCATATGTACAATTCTACCGGGTGTAAAATGCGTTTCATCAAATTTCCACTCGTCAACGGTACATATAAAATCACACGCTGCAGCTACAGCAGTTATTCCAAACGTAGCTTAACCCCACCCGACCCCGCTCAAGACCCAAAGCAATCACACTCGGACGCAAGGGGTCGCTAATTCGATTACTAAGAGCCGCTACTCTCTCCTTCGCTTAAACTCCCTGTCTTCTTTTTTCTCTCTCTCTTTGAATGGCATCCAAAAGTGCCCATAGTCATCCAGGAAAAGCCCTGGTTACCTCCAGACTGCATATGGTGCATCGTCTCCTTGGCTTCATGAATAAACAATGACCTTTAACCCATAGATAAGATTACTCAAAGCTCCAATCACTTATAACTCAATGAGCTTAAGTGCCCAGAATTGATAGACTGACTGGAGTATTAACATTCGCATAAAGATAATATAAATATAAAGATAATATAATATTGAGGTATCTTAAAATTTTTGTATTTTATGTATTATCTTTAAAAGGTCAAGAGCTCTTCTTATCGTCATATTTAATCTATGCTTTGGAACTGCCTATTGGAAAAGCTTTCATAAATTTTTAAATAATCTATCGAATGTAGGCTCGCACGATTCCTCCCTAGTGGTGCATTTGAAAAACTACCCCTAAGCGATCATAAATATGCGCGCGTATTTGCTGACCTCGGGTCAAGCTCTATCATATCCATAGATACGCTAACTGAATGAGGAATGCAAGGCTCGTAACATAAATACATAACGTCAACTCGTAGGAGGCAAAGTGCTTCTGCTAGCCGGTCTGATCTACTGCAGCACTTCGCAGCTTCTTCCCGGATGCCATGGAGTTTAGATATTTATTATTTTACTTTTTCTCTTCTGGTTCTGCTTTTCCTTGCTGGGCGGACTGGGCTTGCTTGTTGGGCTTCGAAAGAAGGGGGCGCGCGAAGCCGTCGGGGCAGATTGCTTTTTGATTTGCGCTTAATCGCGAAAAGTTATGGACCCCCGAGAGATGACGTTTACCGTTTATAGAAGGGGGGGTGGGTATACACCATAACGCACCGCAGGGCCACATGCTGCGCATATTAAACCATAAATTCATATAGTCGTATGACACATAACCGATTTTCCTAAAGTGAAATACATTTGCACTTTGTTAACGGTTACGCTTGTATCATCAACAGAAGAACTTTGTGAATTTTATCTGGTAACAGTTGAATTTATTCAGAACCTTTTTGTCGCTTGATTAGAATTTGTTTGTACAGCTTTGAATCCGGTAGATAAATTGTTATGTACTAAAAAACTGTAATAGTCAATCGTATTGATTGGTAATAAAATTATTAATAGCGAATCAGTTCATTGTTATCTGTATGTTACTTTTAGTAAATTCTATGTATGCTTTAGGTTAGATGAAACATGATTTGGCATGTGGATAAAATAGGAGGTCAAAGGTCGTTACGTTACGGATGGTCAGCTGCTCCCAATCACTTCTGAACGTTATTGGACGATCTCGTGAATTATAAACGATCTGGAAACCCCCAGCTTGCGTGTACACTGGGTTTGTAAAGGTTTTGGAACTTCCTGGCTTCATAGGGACTCGAGCAGTTCATGGATAGCTGTCTGATCTTAAGGATCTTCCTAGTAGTGTTTGAAAAGGATCTTCCTGATTGTGTATGAAATTTTGAAAACGTTAATAATATATGTACAGTCGTGGACTCTTTTTTTTTTTAATTGGAATATACTTTCTGTTTAGTATTTTTAATAGTCGCTGGTTGACTTTTACCTTTGTTGGACTCTTCTTGTACCGATATCAATGATCTTGACACTTGCTGCGTCCCCACTTTCAAATCCCCACTTGGTTTCACGTCGTTCGACGATGATGATCTTGGATCTGCACAAGCTTCCGGACTTGGTGAACGTTCTCTGGTGATCGGCGGCGGCGACGGACTGCATCCCAATAATTTTCTTACGGAGAGTTTCAGTTCCGGTGTTTTTAACGGCGCGATGGTTTCTGTGCTTTCCTTGATCTTTGTGGTGACTGAAAGATCTTCCGGCTGCAGACGAGCTTCCGGAGACGGCGGCTCATCCTCGCCGGTTGTCTCGGCGCTACACACTTCCGGCACGGGTTCTCGGTACTGTGCGCTTCCATCTGTAGAACGTGGATGAATTATGTGAAAATTCTGCAAGACTTTCCACCAAGTAGTTTATGCACTGTTGTAGATTTTTTTAAAAATTGGATTCAATACTTTGGTCAATAAGTAAACTACGAAATAGAAAGGAACAGAAAATACAGCGTTTGACAGTTGAAGTGATTGAAAAGTTTTTGATTAATTATATATTAAAATGTAATTCGAATCAATTTTTTTAATGATGAATTTGGAAAATATGATAGTCCTTGAAGACTAGTATTTGAAATAAATGCTAGCCGTCGGCTGATATAATCTCACCGTCACGACTGATTTAAAGGAAGTGGTAATCAAAAAAAAAAAAAATACCTATTTCTCACGTATGATATGTATTTTATGAACTTTATAGAAGTCCATCACAAAAAGTGATATTTCTATAGTAAAAAGTTAACCGCGTTAAAGCAACATTCACAAAGTAATTGCTGAATAAATCTTGTTAATGCAATTCCAAAAAATAAATTTTGTATGTTTTTGCAAAAGAGCCTGTTGACTTGACAGGACTGTGCAATGTATAAAAAAAGTAAAAGAAATCATTCTCTGAATAGGAGCACCGTGTCATAAACGTACGGCAATTATTATTGGTAGCACTGTCGCTGGAACCAAGTAAATGAGCCACACTCAAGGTAATTGCGGCCGCCGCGGCACCGCAACTTCGAGTCTTGTTATCACGATTCCCGTTCGCGTTGTCGAAGCTTTTCGAGACGAACTGGGCTAGCTGCTCCATCCTTGGGGACTCACTCGTATCGGCGGCGACGACGGCGACGAGCGCTGGCAAGACGCGCCAGGACGCCACGCGTCGCGACGGCCGCCATTTGGACGCTCGCCAATCCGGGATACGGAGGCGTTTCCAGGACGCCCCAAAATACCCCTGAAACGCCCCGACGAACTCCGAAGTCTCATTAGCATTTCACCCATTTCCACCCCAGGCGCAAACTACCCCTTCCGGTTGGTAGCCAGCACCCTGTATATGTATATCACACCGTGTGCACACGTCGCACACGGCACGCTTTCCAGGGCCGTCTTTCTATCACGTGCCAGGAAAACCCGCGAATGGTCATCCTCCTGTAAAATATTTTAATTTTACTATCGAGATCTTCTGAAGAAAGTCGACAAATTATTATATAATTTTTTACACTTACCTCCCATAATCCCATATTGTTTTCATCTTCGGCCAAGAATCAGTCAAATTGTTCATTTGAAATTGTACATGAAAAATATTTCCTTTTCTTAATATCTCCACTGTAATGATCCAAACAACCATCTGTGGTCTACGCCCTGGTACAGGATCCCCTAGAAAAAGTAAAAATCATTCCCAGATGTATTAACCCGATCAATTGAAAAGGCGTCTGGACGTGTGGATACGTGGTGCGACCCTGCACGTCGTGTTCCATGTTTGCCCGCACCAAACTCGGCAATATTTAAATGGGATTGCGTTCGGGAATGTAATTGCTCGTGCAAACATTTCACATCGCGGGGCACAGCCTACCTAGTGCGATCGAGAGAGAGAAAGAGAGAGAGAGGCGATAGAAACAGAAGATCCATAGGTGGACCCTGTGAGCGTTGGCAGAGAGAGAAAGAGAGACAGAGAGAGTAGAGTAGAGCGAGAGAGAGAAAGAGAGAGAGTTGGAAAGGGAGTCGCAGGCAGCTATGGCCTATAACGCAGGCAGACGGAGCCAATCAGGGCGCAATGCGATTACCTTAACGAGAAATCCGATTACTTATTCATTCTCCTAACTCGAAATCAGTTTAACTAATCGTTTAATTCGGTCGCTCCGTAGCCGGGACTGAGCTGGTTGTCGAGGAGGAGCCTGCGGGGAAGATACCAGGGTTTGCTGTATACATATACCGAGGGTGTATCCCAGACGCAGCTATGGGATCCGAGGAAGAGACAGCGACGGATGCAGAGGATAGAAGATCTGGTGGGCTGGAGGGAGGCCTCATTCAATTCAATTACGTAATGAATTGTCGTGTCTTGAGTAAACACCCTTCCTCACCGCGACTCGCGAGTGGAAAAGGGGCTTCGCCGGGCGTCTCTACTACCTCTACTACTAGCCAAGTCGGCTGAACCCAGGGGTCGTCCACGAGGATGAGAATGCCAATGGGGTTGAGACTAGCGCTGGGTTAGGTGAGCCGAATCAATCTGCACTGCTTCTCCATTCTGCCCCTGTAGCACCTCTACGTTCCATACTCGACACGGCACATTTTGCCTGGTAACTACCTACTTTATCTGCTCCGCTCTAATAGACTTGTTGTCTTTACCTGCTTGGGTACTTCAGGCATTTACGGTTTCTACTACGTAGTCTCTGTAGGGTAATTCTGGTTTAATGAAGAAGATCAAGGCGATACGGAAGCTTATGTCAATAAATCATCTACTCGTTTACTCATTTTACTCACTTATGGAGGTACTCGTACGTTAGCTTCTTGCTTCTTATCTTCCATTTTTTTTTCTTTTTTTTATCTGACTTGGTCCCTAGTCGTTTCCCCTCGTTTTCATCCTCACACGTTATTTTCCATGCATCGTCAGCTTCCTGGTTGTGGATATTCCCAGCAGATTCAGCAAATCTTTACGAAAATTCTGATTTATACGTTTCGAGCGCTTTCTTGTGTACCTATGAAATTTGGGATGATCCTGGAAATTCGTATTTTTAGATTTGAATTATAGAAATAAGTTTACCAGTTAATGAACATCTTGAGAAACTCCTCCAGCGAATGGACATCCGTATTAGAATCATTATATTTATGTAGATATAATTTACATGAATGCATCCATTTACTGAAGCTTGCTTATTCACTGGTAGAGTTATCGTTGTTATTTTTTTATGCTATGTCAAATGAATTTTATGATAAGCGCTACTCATTACTTTTAACACTGTCATGGCATCGTTTAGATCAAAAATCAAAATTTCTGGTGCACTTTTACCACAGGTAGGGAAATAATTGATGTGATGCATTTTCTTTCTCGGTTATATCTTGCTCTGCTACTTTTGTAGATATCAATTAAAAATTTCCTGATTACGGGCTTCTTAAACATATAATAAATTACATTTATGTTGTTCTTAACCTATTCGTATAAAGATTCCTTAAATTTCATGTTACAGAATTGGAAGTACGTTGCGCAACGAAAGTCTAACGAATATTTAGAAAATATCACGAGGAATATATGTTTCGGTTGGCGATCAAAAAAAGGAAAAAAAATAACGAAAAAGAAGTCTATAGAAGACCATCCTCAGCCGTCTATCGGTTCTCCATCGAAATGTCTCGATACCGATTTCGGAAAACCATTGGCAAAACCAAGAAAACCATGGTTCAATTTCTGCAAGATTAAAATCCCAAAAAAAGAGAAACCCAGTAACTGTCCGGAAAAAATGATAAGTCAATGCAACGAGGAGAGCTTCTGGGATTATCTATTTAAATTCGAAACAAAACGTCGTCCAGATCCTTGCACCTGTAGATTGGCTCATATGCAAAAATCCGCTTGTTTGCAACAAGATCCAAGATTGTGTGATCCCAGATTCTCCATGACTAAGGGTGATGTGCTTATGTATACCGAATGCCCTAAACCTGAACCCTGCCCAGGACGAGAAGCTCAACCGAAACCGCCGCCATGCTATCGGCTACCTAAAGCTCTCACCTGCAAACTTCTCGCAGCAGAAGCTTCAAATCGCGATACTCCCAGTGGTTTGACATCTCCGTTAACCGATACCACAACAACGGGAACTATATTTCCACCGCAAGGTTACAGAATACCATTCGAGGAACTTCGACCGCAAAAGAAACGGAAAAAGCAATTCAGTTGCAAAGAAGGTATACGTGAAACGGACGTATGCCCTCCTCTTCGGAAAAAACGTCAATTTGGCGAGAAACCTCTAATTCCTACATCACAGTCTCAAGACACTGAAATAAATGTCGTTATTCCTTCCGCTTCGACATTTAAAGCGGAAGATACTTACGATCCAAAGATGAATATTAAGAAATATTCAAGATTTGAACAATTGCAAAATCTGACAAGAGCTAAAGCTGGTGGGAAATGTCCATGAAGTACTCCTGCAATCTAGTCCGTCATCATCTCGTTGTACAATCTTAATCAAAAGCAGCTCTATGAGTTGCTCGTAAATTGTTAAGCACTTATGTTAATGCAATTGAAAGTATAAAAGAGTAATTGTAAAAAAAATAATATTTATTCACGTCTTACACTGCAAGGAAATAGTGATTTTCTAAATGGCTTCAAATGCGACTAGAGTGCGTGCACATGTTCAATGCTGCGTCGGTACAGCACTTGGTAATGTTGTACGTTGTATGTACATACATTGAACGTGGCGCGCTCCGCCTGACAGTGGCCATATGAAACGGTATGCTGCGAATGCTGCCAGCAAATAGGTTATCTACGTCACTCCCCGATGTCGTTGTCGTTGTGTGTAGACCCCTATAAAAGAGGCTACGGGGCAGTCAAATGTCTCGTAAAGGAGCTTCCTCCGCTTCTAAGTCAAAACAGATCCCGCGAATATTTCAACGTCGTCGAAGTACAAGTACAGGCCGCGGTTGGACACTTGCGGAATCCGGAGTAGCAGTGCGGATAAGTGAAGCCGCGCAGACGAGTTTCCTCTCCGGTTTCCAGGAGGAGCAGAAAAGAGAAGAAGGTAAAAAAGGAAAACAGAAAGAAACAAAGGATGTGGAGGGTACCGGGAATATCGTTAGGTCCTGGACCTCTTGCCATCCTATCACCAATATTCTGGATGAACAGGCGGATTCTAGTGAGAAAACCGCGGATGCGGAAACAGTAGCTGACATTGAAAAATGGTTGAAGACTCGAACCGAATCCGTTTCCAGTATGGACCTGGACACGATCAAGTCCGAAGTCGAGGAGGGAGTAGACCGATACTTGGGCGATGAACTACCGCATGCTTTTTTGGGGAAAGACCCTGATGTCCTTTCCATAGATATAGATCTCTCTGACAAGAAGCTTACTCTGGGTTACGATCCTCTGCTGCAAGAATTACAGAGTGAGAAGCTGTTGGAGGCATGCGAGAAAGATGAATTTATACTCCCAGAATTTCAATTGGATCATTTAGATCCATTGGCACTATCACCTGATGATATGATGGTTGCTGGAGAGATTTTACCTTCAACGAGTACTCACCTCACATTGAATGTTGAAACGAGTAATAGTCCTGAGAGTTCGCTCCATAGAACAGAGCAAGACGATGGTAGTATAGAACAGGAAGATGATAATGGTACTGAGGATCAAGATCTTTGTGATAAATCTACGCAAGTAGATGTGAATGATTTACCTCCAGGAATGGAAAAGGCTATAAAGCCGAATTGCAGCAAACAAACTATACTGGAATCAGATACTGGTCATTCAAGGAACATTATGAACGTTTATGTAGAGGCAGTAGGCTCTGTGGATCTTGACACAAGCTCGGTGAGTCAATCAGTGGATGTTGAAACTGAAGAGAATTCTACAAATTACCAAAAACTAAAATTAAAAACAAAATTG
>JARPRH010000073.1:789729-800700 GCA_031763665.1 Calameuta haemorrhoidalis | reverse complement strand
AGTCAATACTAATTCAACGTTAATTTATTACAATCTTGTTCTATTATTATCGTTTAGTCACGTGAGCGCAGGTGGTTCTTTTTATTACATCTTAATAGAATATATATTGTAAAAGTCGTTGAATTAATTTTCAAAATCGATTTTTAGCATTTCGTAATCCGTACAGACACTGTATCCCGATTTACAGCAAAAATTCAGCGACAGGAAACCGACTAATAAAATATTTTTACAAAGCACAGAGAACACTTTCAAAACTGTTTACGTTGACTTCAATAACGGGTGTGACAAACTTACAAATATTTTCTCTCACAGTTTCACTTCCTTCGTAGCAACAAGTGTTACGACTTTGATATAAAACTCTCTAACCTACAACTTTGACTTTTATTTCACATGCCTCCGCATACTTTTTTCATTACCTGTACTTCTCATACACCCGTTGTGCAACTATTCACGCCGCCTGCTCAAGTAAACTACAAACCTGAACCAATTGGACACAAGCATAACGTGTAGTAAAAGTCAAACGGCAATTAGTGAAATATTACTTCTTATCGATTCATCCCTTCCATAACTACAGTTCATTAGCAAGCGGTACTATTTATTACAAGAATAGTTGATACACTTTCATGGACGATTACGATAAGATCAACCAACATTGTAATCCGACTGGATAAAGGAAGCTAGAATCTATGATTTTGGCTACTTTGTCGGCCATTTGTAAATCGAGTGAATAAAACACATTCGCGCACATATTCATATATAGATATTATATCGCACACACCACTAAACCAAGACGACGTAAAAATTCCTGATCGATGATTCTCCCTATTGTGAACGGAGCCTGCTTTATTGTCTCCTGGGTAAACTGGATCTTCTCTTTTAGAATGAATCAGCTGCCTGCCCGACGTTCTCCCCGTGACTGCCGGCCGGCATCTAAGCCTTGCATCGACATCATGGCTAAAATCAATATCAATTTATATTCTCCCCTCTGATGGCCACGGTGAATTACGTTGCAAAGTTTCGTTTAATAGTTGCTTTGAGGAACGGAGGTGCACGCCTCTTTTCGTGGGTACCGACTAATCAGGAAAGACCCGCGCTCGATCCTGTAGATCATCGCCATCTCTTGGCCTAACCTCACGTCTGTAGTCGTACGATCCTTTCAGTCGTCAGAATAATGGCCGGTTTCATCACCTCTGGAGCCTCTGGATAATTTCTGTCTAGCGGATGGATTTCCTTAATACCGAGAGATATCTTGCGAATTAAGTTATCGGGAACTTATTTGGAAGAAAAAAAACGGCAATAGCAAGACTGTCAATGAGTTTTAAAAATAAAAAATTTTAAATACAAATTTTGTGTGCATGCAACAAATATTCAACAGATACACTATACAGTTATCAGTAATAAGATTTATTATAATAATTTTTATTTAACTAACACGGCAGTTATATACTGACTATTTAGTATAGCGAATGAACTATAATTCTATTAGTCATTTACATATATTATTATGGAAACTTGGCAAGGTATCGCGACCTGATTGTCAAACTGTATATATATATATGTGTGTATATATATTTGTGGCTAAGGAATACTTTGGGGACAAATTCTTCTACGAAGACGTTGATTTGATGTCAAATGGCTGTTTTGGGGACTGACCTCAAAGTTTTTCCAGCGTACCGACTGTTTTGAGGACCATAAAGCGGACTGGCACACTAAACTTTGTTTATATTTTTTCAATGTTAGATATCTAGTATCTGTGATGGGCTTAGAAGTTTCGTTAGATTAGATTAGATTCGAATTCCAATGCTGTGATGTCCCAAGGTTTAGTTTTTTTTTACACATTAAAATGCTATTATGAACGCATCTTGATTTTTCGTATCCCCAAAGTATCCTTTGGGCACACTTATACATGTATATATGTATATGTATACACATTTTATTCATTTCATTTCATAAAGAATTTATTTCCTCCTACAAAACACGAGGATTTAATTTGTGCGCGCCCTTTCGTGAAATTCTCGAAAGACAATTAGCGTGAGTCTAGCCTAAGCGTAAGCGGCGAGGCTAGGATTTTATAAATATACGCTGTTCGGCGTATTCCAGCGTTCGACGGGTCTCGGCGCCCGCTCGTGAACCAAAAATAATCAGATCTCAGTGCAACCGGACAGCCGGCGTGTCGCTGGCTTTTGCAGATAAGAAAATGTTCTATAAACTTTAAATGCCACTTCTGTGAATATTCCAATAATAAAGGCTCGAGTGCAGTTATGTTACGGGTAGGATGGACCAAATGGTTAGTCTTAATAATAGTCGGCACGACTCTCGCCAACGATGCCCAAATGTGAGTGAAACTGATGCACGACTGGCTTGTGTGAGCTTCATGGAATTACATGGGATTTCTTGATGGAATTTCGTAGTGTCGACCAATGGGCCGAGACGCTTGGTAAGGAGCTTTGGGACCTGGCAAACACCATCGCTCGACCAGATGATTTAAAGGCTGTAAGTCATTACGAATAATTTTTGTGTGAAACCTGCATGTAAAATCTCGTGGCAGCATTTATTATGATATATATATATATATAATGCTTGTTAGCAATAAAAAAAATGTCTGAGGTAAATAAAATTATTTTGAAAAAACTTTGTTCCTGTGTTTTGTGTACTTTTTGTGTTAAATCTGTAATTTTCATTCTTAGCCATTCTAACTATAAAACAACAATTACCAATTTATCTCGGCGTGATGATGCAGTCTTTTGATGTTTTCTCCTTCAGCTTCTTATATTCGCTTAAAATTGGTTTCCTGGCTAAAACACAGCTGTCGCGTTAACAACCAGTATGACTGACGCACAGATCTTCGCCTGAATGAAGGTCACGATGTAAACGTTGTATTTACTGATAGTAACGTCGTAAAACGTATTGATAATCTATGATAAAAAAAAACTGTGCTAGATCCCGAATCGCATTCATATGTTAATAAACTAATATGAATCCTCAAACAAAGATTCTCCTTTGCCATTTAGCAATACAAAGCACTGAACGCACGAGTGGAAAAGAAATCAGGGGAGGAATTAATAAATATTATCAGTGAAAACGTTGGTCGTATGTTACGTCGTAAAATGGACGCTGTACGTTGCATCCTGTCGGTGGCTGAAGACGCAGCCGAGTATTGGAATTCCACTGATCCCGAAAATTTCTCTTACGTATCAGGAAAATATAGTCAAGTGGAAAACGAACCACCAGTAAGCCTTCCGAAAACAATGCAAAATGATTCGCATATTTACAGGTAATATTTTTAAGTATGTCTATATATATAGTTATTCGGTAGCAATGCACCACCTGAACGTGGTTCTACTATGGAAATCAAATAGATGGGCTAACTTCAGGTTGTGCGTTTCTACTGAGTAATCCAATATATTGTTAAATTAGTTATTAGTTATTTAAAAATATGTACGTGACTATCGTACATTACTCATTGGATAAATAACGTTATCGCATAACGTTTCATACCTGAAGATTGTGTCTATCGTGCGACATATGTTTCCAATGATAACTTAACGATTAAACATTTTTTTCCATAGAAATATTACCTTGACGCCAGATTCCCACTTCTACAACATCCCCGTGAATACCAGCTTCTCATCCGTCCACGTGCCGACAAATATCTATGATCAAATTCCTGAAGTAGTCAAAGCTATTAGCTGGTCCGAAGCTCTGGATGATGTTTTTCGACAGAATTATCGATCCGATCCAGCGCTTTCCTGGCAATATTTTGGATCTACAACAGGAATCTTAAGGCAATATCCTGCCATGCAATGGAGGACTGCATTGACACCTGATGGATCACCGGACGTTGATCTTTACGACTGCAGAGTCCGCAGTTGGTACATTGAGGCAGCTACTTGCAGTAAGGATATGGTTATCCTTTTAGACACCAGTGGGAGTATGGCAGGCATGGGAATAACTATCGGTAACATTAATAATACATTATTATTATCTACAGTGCAAGTAAAAATGACGTAATTAAAGTTAAATGACAAAATTAATAGCCATTTTTCATATTACATATCTAATAACTTTTATCACCTGATACAATTGTAAAGTTTGAAATTCGCACGTGAACGTATTTATGTTCAAGCAAAGAAAACCGTTGCGGCCATCTTGGAAACTTTGTCAAATAATGATTTCGTCACTGTACTTACTTATGCCAATGAGACTCGCGAAGTAGTGCCGTGTTTCAAGGATATGCTCGTCCAAGCTACCCCTGAGAATGTTGACACTTTTATCAAATCCATCGAAAACATCAAACCAATGGAATATGGCAATTTGACAGATGGTTTTATCAGAGCATTCAGTCTCCTGAAAACATACAGAGAGAATAGAGGATGCGATTCAGATACTCCGTGTAATCAGCTGATCATGCTCATCACAGATGGCGTGCCTGGCAATTTGACAGAGGTTATATTAAATATGAATATTCGTAAGAATTCTTATTGATATTTTCATTCTTTATTCTGCTATTATCTTTTCACTAGGTGTTCAAAACGTGGAACTGGCGTGACAATAATACGCATATACCCGTTCGTGTGTTTACATATTTATTAGGACTTGAAGTAACGAACGTTCGTGAAATTCATTGGATGGCGTGTTTGAATAGAGGATACTATGCGCACGTGCATAGTCTTCAAGAAATTCAGGAGCAAGTTTTAAAATACATTCCTGTCGTAGCCCGACCATTAGTTCTTCAAGGAAAGGAACACCCTGTCGTGTGGACCCACGCTTATGCTGATATCTCGGTAAGCATGTATATTCATCTAAAGAAAAAAAATGCTGTGAGAGTAAAACACGTGCGATTGTTACGCGCAATGGTCACTTAGGTATGCAAATATCTTTGTGTACGACAGCAGAAAAAAGTCTGTTGCATCATATGACAATATACTGTCGGCAGTCTTATTGCATATAATATACAGGGTGTTTCGGAGAGATCACAGATACTGGAAATGACTTCTGTTTTAATGAAACATTCCTAGTTTTTAAATGATTCAAAGTCATTAATGACAGTTAGGCGGAGACGGAAATAATAGGTACATGCGAGCTCTGAGTTTTCTTGCTATGCTTTTTTTTCACTGTACCAACGAAACAAAAGCAATGGAAAGAAATTGAAAATTCGCAAGTGCCTATTATTTCCGTAATCGTTGTCTTTTCATTGGTTATGTTTAATCGGTTCTTATTCAAAAATCTGAGCGTGTTTGAATAAAGGGAATTTTATATCCAGGATCTGTCATATATTTTCCGAATAACGCAATGCTCTTCGAGTGCACGAATTTTTGGACACCCTGTATAGACCAGCCTGCGATTCACTAGAAACTTATCCCGTTGTGATAGTGACATAAAAAATATCGCATCAGCCTTATTCTATCGTTATCATCTATTCTGTTTAAGAAAGCTGGTTAGATTATTATTTTGAAGTTCGCGCTATGTAGCTGGTAATTAAAAATAGCTTGGTTCGATTGCCCATGATATTTATAAACCTTTCGAACACACGATGAGTATTTACTTATCCTGAAAAGAGCTAACGTGTTCAAGAAACGTTTTGGATACGTTGATTTGTATATTGGCCAACGGATCGTCAGCGTGACGTTGATCAATGAAAAAATAAATCAATGTATCTTAACACAATGCTATAATTTTTTATTTTATTTATCATTCAAGTAATATAAGTAATTTTTTAGTAGTTGAATTTTATAATTGTATTATTAGTTTGATATTTGACTCTTGGTGTACGTATTACATCGCGTCCATCTTAGTGCCAGAGGTCGTGTCTCCTCTGTTGGATTATTAAGATTAGCAGGACTAAAGGAATAAATTCTATTAGAATCCGGCACTTGCCACGTGGCTGTGGCTGGTGATGGAGCACGAGGAGCAAAAATCCCGTCTCGAGAAACACCTGAAAAGGAAACGGCAAGGCGTACGAATAAACGAGGACGCCATCTACATTCAACAGGTTTACAATAAAAACCCCCGAAAGTTTGAAGCTTTTTTCTTTATTTCCATTATTTTTTTGTTCCCCCTTATTTTAGCTCCCGCACCTCGTAGTTCAAATTAAATAGGTGCACGAATTACCCAACTTTATTTACCGTAGCACGTTTACCCCCCATTCCAGGATCCCGTTGGTAAAACCCATTTGCATTATTACATTTAAGTTTCCTTAAAACTAGCGTGACCCATCAGACTGATTCATAATGCCGGAATAATCAAGTCCCGTTATACGATTTATCTTACGACTGAGGTTAACCTCACTTTGATATTTTTTTCTTCTTTCGTTACCATCATTCCTTCCTTCATAAAATCTCTGCGTATTACGGAAGAGAAACTTGACTCATTATTCCAAAATTATGAATTCATCAAGGAAAAAATCCGAAACGTGACCGTTTAACGTTACCGACAGGTTACACGGTCGTAAGTTCAATAATTAACTGATCGTTCGATTACTCTGGATTATTTTGATATTATTAGTATAGAATCAAGAGCACTTTATAAGAGATAATAATATCCAATATAATGCTTATTTTTATTATATTTAAATTCAAAGTGCTCCGAACATTTTATGATAAGCAATGAATTATGATTTTAATAGATTTTATTATTTCTTAGTTGGGAAAAGATGAAAGCGTCCGTGAGGATCCGTCGACGCTAAATACTACTACCTGGCAGGAATACAGACTCCTGACATCCGTCAGTATCCCCGCGTTTGACAGGAAAGAGAACAGAAATAATGAAACCAGAACAGCGAATCTTCTTGGCGTAGCTGGTACCGACGTTCCCATCGAATATATACGTAAATTGACTTTACCCTACAAACTGGGTGTTAATGGCTATGCTTTCATTGTATCCAATAATGGATACGTTATTCTACATCCTGATCTACGACCTGTTTACAAAGGTCGTTTGAAACTTAATTACAACAGCATCGATCTGACGGAAGTTGAAATTCTGGATGATGACAGAGGACCAAGGTATATCCTTAATAGATTTTTACTTAGTTATAAACAGCTAACTTTCTCAGAATACCTGTCCTAGTAAAATTTTTCAATTATTCATTCTTCCTGAGTTCAGAAATCCTGGTCCAGAGTTACTTGAACTTCGAGCAGCTCTGGTAGATCACAAAAGGGGCAGCATGCAGGGTATTCCTGTTAAATTGCATTACGACGATAATAGACGAGTTACTTTGGAGAAGAGAGATTATTTCTATGCTCCATTGCCAGGAACGCCGTTTGGATTGGCAGTGACTTTACCGGATTATGGAACAACGTGGATCAAGGTAAAAAAATTATAGTTAAATAAATTTGATTATTTGTTTTTTATATGTTTTTGTAATTAGGTGGGCGATGAAATCAAAAGAAATATAAACGTGAACATCACCGTATCTAATTTTTTCATCGGTGATCGTTGGAGGGTTCATCCAGGTTGGGTCTACTGTCGTTTTCACTATTTAGAGGGTCACGAGTTTGAAAGTCCTGAACAGGAATTACGGCACTTTTTGGGCAATCTGGCTAAACCCGATTGGCGATGGTCCGATCAGTATGAAAAGTATGACATGGGTTCAGATATGGAGGAGGATGATGAGAATTTGAATTGTGGAAGACAGACTCTAGAAGATGACGATTATTATTGTAATAAGGAACTTATGCAACTGCTTGTATTCGATGCAAAAGCGACCAATGAAAGCTTCTCTGGGAAATTCTATCACATTGATGCCACCAGTGAAAAATTGGCTAAGGACTATCAAATTTTCTTGAGATTCGTAGCTACTCAGAGTGGTTTAACAAGATGGCAAACGGTGGATGAAGCTTTTGCACCCAAGGAGAATGACGAAGATGCCATAGAATTTGGTGATCTTCATAGAAGAGCTGTCAATGAACCCTGGTACAAAGGAGCAATATTTCAGCATAATATTGATTCAAACAGTATTTCCCTGACAGGTACGTACCCACTGTGAACCACCTTACAATGCTGCTAATCTTTATCCGATATTTCTACGCTCATCCAGACATTACTTATTTATGGATAATTATTGAATTTTCAGTACCCTGGGAAGCGGGACAGAATGCAACGGTTACAGTATCTTTAGGAATATTTCCCAGGGATGGTGGAAAGGAAGCTCCAGCAGCTGTGGTTGGTTTTCAAATGCCAATGACAGCTTTGTATGCAAGATTCATAGATATCACCTCAAAATCCAGCAATCCAAAAATGAATTGTAATCTTGATTGGATTGATTGTTACCTAGTGGATCAAAATGGTTATGTGGTCATATCAGAAGCTCATTATGATACTGGACAATTTTTGGGAACTCTTGAAGGTGCTATAATGAAGTCAATGATACATCAGGGTCTCTACAAAGCAGTTGAATTGTACGACTATCAGGCTCTGTGTTCAGAAATTGTAAGTGGTTGAACATTCGTTCTTGTTTGTACGTACAACCAGGCGAAAATATTTCACGTATTTAATTGATCTATATCATCACAGAACATCGTTGGAGCAGCCAGTATCTTCCGCAATCCCTTCGGGTACGTGCGGCAATTGATTGGATGGTTTCTGATACGTTTATCATGGTTCGCTGCGGAATTTGTCGACCTGCCAGGAGTATTCGCGAAACCACGTCGCGAGGAAGAAAAACTTATTAAGCCAGAAATATGTGAGGTTTTAGAGACCTACCCATGTGATCAGAAAAGGACCTTATATATCATGAACCAGACTATAGGCGACAGTGGAATCACAAATGTAACGTCAAGTCGATCTAGACCCTTTTTTGCTGAAAAGGTAATACATTTTTTTCTGACAAGATCAAATTGAAAATCTAAATACGAATTTAATCTTTATTATTCAGGTTCAACACACCAATTTGTTACTCGTTGTCATTGACACTATGCATTGGTCTGATTACATAAGACTAAGTGTACTTCCGGAGGAGGTTTCACCGTTTACTTATACGGATATCTATGATGCACCTTGCCATAAGATACCACTTAATGATCTACCCAGAAGAAGATTAAGTGGCTGCTTCACGGAACATCCCTTGGAGTATGAAATAAAAGCCTGCGGTCGAGGATCCAAATTGGAACTATCCCTGCTGTTATTGTTTGCTAGTATTTTTACAATTCTATGTAAATTTGTGTGATCTATAAAATCGTTATTTTCCAAGGATCACGTTCTTCTTTCATGAGACTTTTGAAGATACAGTCAAAGGATTTTTTTGCATCTATAGTGGCTGATATTCATAGAACATGTATATAATATAATTTCGTTCCTACCTGGAGTAACGAAATTATTCTACTGTCCGACATTTGCTCGTGTTCCACTGAAGTTGTTTGTAAATTCTGTGAAACCGATATTGAGTATTCTTGAAGATACCCATAAATCAGTCAAACATAAGGCATCAAAAATAAAAACCCCTTTCAGTTACTAAAATATCGATAGTCCACATAAATCCTTTTTGAAGAAAAAAAGGAATTTCTGTTGTTCGGCCATAAGACAAATTATCGCGTTTACAAAATTACTGATTTGTAATCAGTATATCATAACATTGTATAGATCAAGGATAATTGTTGAACTAATATCTAAACGGTATACTCATGTTAAAGGAGATACGATATATATTGTGTAATTCACGTTATGTTCACTGGGTATATCTCAGAAACGGGAAAGTCAATTTTTTAGAAACTTTGCACGCACAGATAATATGTATCTGCCAAAAAGTAATTAAAATTTCGAAAAAGCTAGCTTTTTGTTACAATAGTCGTATCTCTTTAATACGTACAGATGTCGTGACCTTTAATTTTTATGGAACTGAATTCCACATACATATTGTTATCTCGATTAATTCCGCAAATAGATATACATTTGTAATATTTACTGTGGATATATATCCAATGAGAAGGTCATCAGCTGCATATTATGGCCTAAAGCACATGATACTTTGGAAGCATTGCACTATCAGTATTGCGGCCACTTGCGCGCAAGCTCGTATGCGCCAAAGATCGATAAAATAGACTCGGGAGGCCACGCCGCACAGTACGGCGCCGTTAATGTCAGGCGGAAAGCTCGCTGGTTCTCTTCTGTTCAGTTTTGTTTACTATTCCGGTGTATAAACAGCTGTAAGCCAGCCAGTTACTGGTTTCGCGCGTTATGAAGGTCTGTTTCCTGCCAGCGATCGTCTTTCTCATCCTTACGGAGATACCCGGACGAGGAGACGGTATATCCTTTAGCACGTAAGTTCACGTCAACTGGAATAAATATCCTACGTGAGGGGTTGCAGTTTCTTTATACAGAATCGAGCAGTCCTAATTGTTTGTGTGCGATGACTGACACCCTCTGGAATGTGGTAGAAATTTTAATATAGTAAACACAAAATATTGAGACAAGATTGTATAAATTTATTGCTGGAATTGACCAGCACCAGTCGTTACTGATGGTCATCGTATATAGGGAAGACCTATTTTACTTGAGATTATGTAAAAATCTTTTATACCACATCACTATTGTCTATTAACTTCTCAATGGATTTCAGGGCCAGTATTCAGGATGAATGTTAAGTTTATAATAATAAAAAATAAACCGCGCGTAACTATAGATTAATTTTCTGAGATTTTGAAGTATTATTATTATATTCGTGCGATCATCTACGAGAATTGGTTCTTAAAATATATTTGACTTGCCATCATCTGCCGTAACATAGTCAAATCGAATTTAGGCCTTTTTCTGTAAACAGTTTATCGACACGTCCGTTTCATTTATTTCTTCTCTTATTTAGCACGCATGTAATTCGTCAGTGTAACGTAGCGTCAGAGACATTTTATTCTACAGGGTAAAAACATGGGCGAACAAACTTGGATTCGAGCTGTCACAACTGGGAAAATACGTGACGAACGTCGAGAAATTTCACGAAAGTTACAAGCTGGCAGAAGTGAAGCCACGAGACGGAAA
>JARPRH010000073.1:722053-732459 GCA_031763665.1 Calameuta haemorrhoidalis | reverse complement strand
AGCCGTATCGGTCAGGGCCATTGTTTGAGAGGATAAAAAATTGTACGATAGTTGAGGCTGTTCCAAACGGATACACCAGTAACACACGAGCCACGGTTAAAGTGGTACTTTTCTAAATCCCAGTAAATCCTTAAAGAAAACTTAACGATCTACGTGCCGAGTGCGTGTATAGAAATACTATCCGACGATATATCAAATTAGAGATTTTTTTATTTATTTCTTCTTAAAGGAGAGACTCCCCTTGGTTTAAAAACCGTGTAGCAATAATCCTGTGATCTACGATTTCTACCGTGAAGAATTTTTTCTGCAATCCGGTACTTTCGTCACAATATACGTTTCACCATTTCGCTCGTGTCTCTAAACCGTGCCGTACAATTCGTATGATTCAGGACTCGGAATTCTCTGCTTGGCACCATGGACCAGAGTTCCTGGGGTATGGGTCACAGAGCCCATTTTCCCTTCTCCGGTTACAATGGAAGAGGCCGCAGGCATCGCAGGGTGTCACCCGCACGAGGAACCAGACTGGAGGCAGCCTGTAGGCCCACCCACGCCGATTTTCGTACGCCTTGTGCATCAAGGTTCCACTGACGTAAAAGGACCAAGGGTTACTTTTCATCCTGGACCCGGATTACGCACGACAGAGGTACACGGGGGTACCGATACGCTCTTGGTACCTTGGGTCATCCGCAGACGCATAATCCGCACGAGTGACGTTTGCAAGATAAAATGCGGAATTTCCAAGTGAAAAAATGCCTATGAAATTACAGTGAAGTATCGCAATTCACGCAGTGCTCAACGCGCACTGCCTCCATTACTCTCGATTCGTCATGGACTGATTGAAGCATTGCTCGAGATTGAACTTACTTATTCCATTCCTATTCCCCAAGGTAAGGCCAGTTCGGATCTCGTTAAGAATTATTAATTGAACCTAGTGTCAATTCTAATCACGACGATTCCACAGATCTCCATAACGACATCGACAAGAATTGAAGTGACACGAATCGCACGGCCCTTTTAACAACGCTTCGTGATATAGGCCAATAAACCAGACGCCGGATATCAGTACGGAATACCAAATAAAGATTACATATGTTATTTCCACGGGACACGTATTCACGATTATTACGTCAGACATTTGCATAGCCATACGGCAGGACACGTATTTTGTCGCTGTGCAAACGTCACCGATCTACAGACATATTCCTCATGCTTCTTGTAGCAGCTACTCAGGAATTTAAATCGTGCTAATGGTATGTACGTACACAGTGAGAATATCGACAGGATTCTTAATCGTACGAGAGAATCGGAAAGACGAAGAAAAAAATGAAAAAAACGTTCAAGAGAGAGAAAGAGTATCCAAAGAATCAGGAATTATAATTGCCGCTGGTCTATTCGCTCACGGTGCGTATCCATTGAGGCAATAATCGCATTAAGTAATTGCGGCAAGAGCGCCTATACTCCAAGAGCCAGTAGAGTCTCTAACGAACCGGTAACGTGAGGCAGGATTGTCAAGCCAACATATAAGAAGAAAAGTTCATGTTTTATGAACAAGTTAGCCAAACTAGTTTTTAATTAATCGTCCGGTGCAATTAAGAATCTCGAGATTCGCCTATTACAGTAGAAAAGCTCAGCCCGTAGTCGACTTGGGATGTCCACGTCGCCCCCTTGATTACAAGAGGAAGATTGCTCCTAGCAAAAAGATGGCAGCTGCTCAGCGCGTAAACGCTCTGATAACTTCATCGCCGCAGAATAGGAAGTGCCTGGGTCAGTAGGTATATATATATATATATATGTATAAGTAATACAGTGACTATATACCGTAGGCAGCAGGTGTATGAGGACCCTAATGAGGCCTGGTCGGTTTATTCGATTTTTCCTGGACAATCCAGAAAAATTAGCTTCGTAGTCTCGCGTCGGCTAGTCTCTCTCTCTTTATTATCTTTCTAATTAGCCGAGGATACCTTATACCTCACTGTACATACAAACGATAGATTATCTGTTGATGATCTCGATGAGTCTTTCAATAACGTGAAATCAATTTGATCGATACTATCTCTTACAGTGTGCGATTATACCGCATTGCCAGGTTATGTATACTTCAACCCTGGCGTCCTTCTTCTTCTTCTTCGTCCTCATTCTCTTCCTCTTCTTCTTGCTATCCGACCGGGATGGAGTAGCGGTAATCGTATGAAAGAGTATATACACATATATGTATACGTATGTTAATGGTGGCGAAACGATAAGTGCGTAATATGCCGGCGGTGTACCTCGCGACCACCGGCGTAGCGCAATAATGACGCACATCTTTCGATTTTATTATTTTAATGCCCCGTACGACCCACGCAGCTCGCATATTTATTACTGGATTTAGCGTACGGGAATATTTCATTGAAGACGTCCCTTGGTCGCCGAGCGTTAACTACCCAGCTTTTAATTACTTTGTTTCTTAGGTTAGCCAGTTAAGTCCGATTTATGCATATATCTCTTATCTTCGTATAACGGGCTGGATCGTTTGAAGGACGGTGAGAAAAAATATCGAAAAATCTGACAGCTTTTTAAGGCCATGCAGAATAAATGACTGTTTGTCATAAATAATGTAGAGCCTGTTGGAAGGCGTCGATGTTAAGCAAGCCGATAAATATATATCTGAGGAGCGTATTCGAATGAAGGGGGTATATGTGCGGCATATGTTAATGCACATACGTGGTGATACATGTTGATTTGATATCTGACATGTTGAGCGATGACTCGCTAAGCGTGTTTGATCACTGTCGTGAATACTTGCGGATGCCGGTAATTAAATTCAACGTTTTACGACTTTGATTGGCCATTTCGTTCCGTGAGGGTTTGACCGTTGAATTATTTGAAGCTTTCGGTGCCGCGTTGCGTGCGCGTGTAAGTCATATGCAGAATATAAAGTGACCATTTGGTATTCCTGAATGATACCTTCCCTGTAGGAATTGGCCACCAATCATGGGTGTCTTATACATTGTAGTATATTTGAGGTGCAACATTTTCAATTAAGGAAAAGTAGGGGGGAAGAATAAGTGTTCACGATCGCTCGCAGACCTGGGCTGCTTTTTGAATTTGATACTTGAGTAATGATCAGTCCCTGAAGAAGATGCTAATCAGGTGCAGATACCTTGCTGTGACTTATTTTGAATTTCGGTGCTCTAGGTACATACCTGTTGAGTATTCTTGTTCGGCGCTGTTTTCGGGCACTCAGGATCGGTGGGATCCAGACACGGTTTACTCTGGTAGCCATTGGTTATTCCTGATCTCTTCATATAATCCTCCAAGGTCTTGAAGGGAAAGCCAGTTTGCAGTGTCTTAATCCTCTCCAGCATCTCGGTTGGATTTAAACTGGTCCATTGTACGGTCCTACTTATCTCTCCATCCCTGAAGGAGATAGAAGCATGGAAAAATTTAATGAATATATTTATTTGGATAAATGAAAATTCGCTAAACGCCTTTGTGAGGATACTTACGGTACATGAACTGGGTAGACAGGTCCCAGTAGTTTACTTCCTTCCCAAAAACAGTCCAAAGGTGTAATAATGGCGCAGGGTATGATATTTTCAAAAATCTGCAAAAAAACAAAAATACATATAATACCAATCTATATTTATTCTAAATAAGTTTCTCATTATGACTAAAATATCACTCTTAAGTTCATTCGCTCATAAATCACGACAAAAGTAGATATAAATATACCGTAGCAGTCCCATCTCCGAGTCCGAGGGCTGTTATCATATCGAAAAGTAAAACCCAAGAAATGCCTAATCTATCACTTAAAATCAAGGGATGTCTAAGTAAAAAGAACTCACAGGGACCACCGTCACGTTCTCAGAAATAGAATAGAGGTCGCCTTCCACGGTGTTTTATCGTTTAGTAATACAGACCCGCGTCCCCCAAGGGAAGATTATCGTAGATTAAGTTTCCTGCTTCCAGGAAGAATTTTAAAGATGTCCCAACAATACGGGAGAGGGATGCGATGTAATCAAGTTCCCCGGAAAAGAAAAGAAAAGAAAAAAAAGAACCCTTAAATAAAATTACGACTTTTAAACCCAGTACCAAAATCCATTTCAAAACACTGCCCCCACCCAAATATACATATCAAAAACCGGATATACATCAAAAGCGGAAATAGTATATTAAAAGGGGAACCGACGTCGAGCGTTTACCCTCGAGGCCATTGGTCAGGTATTTACTGCGCTCGGTCACATTTGCGTATAATGACAGGTAGAGCTTGGACCACACATGACACGGCGTACAGTCGCGGCCGCACCCCGTCATTACACGAGGCTAATTGCCTCGCCGCTTATTTAGCTTAGTCCTCCTTCGTGCGTCTCCCGTACGTGGATACGTCGGTAACGTGGGCAGTCAGTATGCGTGCGTCCACGCGTATGCCTACTGTCGGTCTATATTTATACGAAGCGCATACGCACATACGAGAGCACGATATTCGCGTCTGGCAAAGGTATAGAGATGCGCCCACGTGATATGGGTGGCTGCCCACCTTGCGGCGACTCTCTGCATGCCAGCCCATCTATCATCCCGTATAAACTGTGAATTCTCCCAAGCAGCCCCCTTCCCTACCCGCAGCCCCTATTATCTTGAGCAACCCCTGTATTTCATACAGGCCCAACGGGTACAGAGAATTGCGAGCAGCAAGAAGAAGGTACATTTGTCGCGCGAACGGCAGGGAGCTTTGAGTCCTTTTCTTTTCCTTTTTATTTCGTCCTCTCGAGTAATATAAGCGTTCGCAATAATTCTTTCGAAAGGTACACACAGTTCGGACATCTGAATTACCTGGTCGATGTAGTGCATGTCAAAGTTCGGTATACTCGGTGCGTAACACATGTCCTTCAGCTTCCACGAACTGCAATATGAAAAAGTATACGGAGATTAGTATATAGAAGATCCACTGTTAACAGTACGGTACGATATGTCAAAACGAATATTTTTATGAGTTCCGATGAGTTTCTATGAAACGATCTAAGCGCGTCTATCGCTGTGAAAATTAGCCGACAGACTTTTCCGCACCCGTGACTAATCTTCTATAAAGATTTTACGATCTGACCAGGCCATTGTTCGTTTCTTCATGGATACTGCATTCGCGTGGCTCTTAGTGCCTTAAGGTGTTTGTATGCGAGATGTATATGTATATGTATGTGTATATATAAAGAGAGACTCACATTTCAAACAGGTGAACGGTGACTTGTGTAGCCGCCTTAAGAATCGCTAAGTGTTCCTTTAGCGCGGCGGGATGAAGGATATTCGCTCCGGAGTGTCTTGGTGTTTGGATGACGAGCTGGTGCGTGGAGGCGGTCGCCTCACCCAGAGCTTCCGAGGCGTACTTCATCTCCCTCTGCAGACGTCCACCTTCTACGAGTACAAAAGAGACACGCGTGCCATTTACTTGATTCGTTGAGTGACGTAGGTAAGAGGTTGAAAAAAAAAAGTTTATTTCAAATTTATTATTTATATAAAATCAACGTGGATACGTCGTTAAGACTGTTGGCTTATGAAAATGGCGTATGGACTGTACGTTTCAGTACCCCATCCTGCCGGATTTCATCGTCAAAAATGCCGACGGCGTATTGCACGTTCCGCCACGGCGCGGTCCCTCCGGACCACCCGTGTTGCTTCGATTCAGTGGTTCTCAACTTCGCCGTGCTTGAACATAGGATCCTACTCGCGATGACTCCCACGGATACTCGGATGAGAATTACTACAGGGGCCCATGGGCGGTCATAGGGACCGCTGTCTACAGATATAGGAGTCAGCCGTAGGTCCATCCTGGCTCCAGGGATAAACGAGAAGAACTTCCACAGACGTAATATCCATAGGGCGTAATGAAGCCGCTCCCGGGACTCGTCCTGTGTCTCCTCTGGACTCGACAAACAATTTTTTGTCCGAGACAACATTTCCGGGAGGAGCGTCATTTTATAACGGGTGTCCTGATACGTGAGTATGAAGACTCTTCGTTGATCGTTTCAAAGCGTCCTTGCGCTGTTATTTGATCCACGCTATTCCTTATTGTAGATATTGCGTCACTATTGAATCTACTATGGAATTCTTCTGCGAGCCTCTATCGTATCAACTTCTGAAAGGGTATCGGAGGCACGTAGAGGTTGACTGCGCGCAATGTACATACTATAGGTACAATACAATGGAGCTTCTCCTAGCGCCGGCATCGGATGAATCACGATGATAGAATGCGGGCAGCGGAGCTCCTCGTAATAAAGACACTAACTCTCTGCCCTACGAAGTAAGAAGGAGGGTAACAGTGAAAAGTACGACGAAGTGGGTATAGGAGAGAGGAAGTCAAGTAGATGTAAAAGGTGCAAGATGAATAAGGAAAAATTAATATTATGGTTGCCCCGAAGGGCGACCAAGGGATGCCGTTGCGGTATGGTATGGAGGAGAGATGCAGAGGGGAGGAGAGAGAGGAGTGAATCTCTTGATTTATCGACGGGGCGTCTCTGTAATTATTTCTCTTTCCCAGTCACTCTCGAGGGAGATGTTACCGCTCTGTCCCCTCCCGGCTACCGTAATTGCCTCGCAGGACTCTGTCCATCCCTGGTACTCCACGGTCCTCCTGAATGGCGGCCTCTCTGTCGGAAGCTCTTGGCTACTCGCCATTCAGCACCGGGCGGTCCAACATTGGCTCCATTGTTTCATTATGTTAGCATCGCGCAGCGCACCTTCGTCCTTTCTTTTTCCTTTTTCGTTTTCTCCATACGAAAGAAAAAGGAGGGAGAAACGATCTTCCCCACTCCTCGGTCACTGTTCTTCAATCCATGCTGGGTCACCGCACCCTCCACTACGCTATGAGTTCCCGTTAATCAAGTTCAATTTTCTGATCTACCCCACTAAGTGGTAATGTCTGTCACCCTAGGGTACAGTACCGAATGTACGTACATTGTGAGAAACATTTTTATTATGGGATCAGACTTAACAGCTTTGACTTCCCTTCTGGAGTCGTCTCTATTTTCAAGGGTCATGGGGCCCCGGTGAATCTACCCGTGGCTTCTGTAGGGCCCGAGAAACAGTAGAGGTTGGACTGTTTGCAAGACAAATATTTGACGGTAATTTGACATTGGCCTTGGGCATACATGAGACTTATCTCCAGAATCAACAAGACCTGGGGTATGAGTGCGTTGAGAAATTTTTTTTTTCCTGTACCGTGCCTTAGCGCCAAGAGGCAGGTGCAACCTGGTTGATGCCCGACGATTACCACGAATCATTCCCTTGTAGATTTTCGAACGTTGCTTCTCGAGTCTCCTGAGAGTTTTTTTTTCTCTTCTTTTTCCTTCTTCTCTTCCCTCGCTCTCTTTTTCCAACGTTTCTTGAGAATTCGAGGAAACGTACCTCCGGGACTTGGGGAAACTTTCAACGATTATACTAATTTAGAGAAAGGGCAAACCCGCCCTGGTGAATGTGGGGCTTTCATGGAAGCAAGACGCAGAAGATCCTCCGTTGTCTTCGAGTTTAACGGCGGTTCCGTGGACGTAACAGTGGCCTTCCGCTTGACAGAGGTCAGTTATAGGATACCGGAATGGTCGCTGATCGGCAAGGGGCTGAGCAGCCACTTCCTGAATTCCGAGACGATGAAATTGAAAGCGCTCGTTGAGAAAACACGTGCGGACAGCTTTACGGCGTGTGAAAATAAAAACCACGTGCGTCTGGCCGACTTCTTCCTCCTCGTTAAGGGTGTTCCAGCATTCCCATATGCCATTAGCCCTGCGGTTCGTGTTAATGTCGTCGGTATTTTTGGTGCCAGCGCGGTTCCCTTTTCCCCAAAGAGAATTGGGAAAAAGGCGCGATCGCTCTGGGGTGAAAATGTTAATGACAGTTGGGAGGGATGCAATTCTCTACAACTTCCACGTAGGATATACTAATTTACGTAGAGCGGAAGAAGAGCATTTTCTCGTCCACGTTCCAAGCACCCTCGTTAATAGAGATCCATTAAAATTGACGTTCCATAACCACAATCGCGCTTTGGAGCAGCCGCACAGCCAATGACATCTGGAGCGGATGAAAAACAAAGGAAGAGACGATAACCACGTTGGGGATCACTGATCTCGTCACGTCGCAGCCAACGGGTATCTTTACCTCTCAGACTTGACTGACTCTATCCATACAAATTGCTAATTAAATGGCACCCGCCGGCTCCTATAAGGAAGCAGGACGCGCAAGTATCGCTGTCCTCCGGAGTAAGATTAGTTCAGTGGGTTCTACGGAACAAGTGTCCAAGAAGTTAACGGGGGGGAGCGCTGAACAGCAACATATTCCCGCCGAATTTTTTGAAACGAACAATAGCTTTTCGGGGTTGATGCCCACGAGACGGATAGTACGAACGGGACAGGAGGATTGAAGGTGTAGGTACGGTAGATCTCGGACTCCTTGACGAAGTTGTGAGCGAGGCCCACCGAAGCCCAGTGATGGCCCCAAGCAGGCTTAGTTCAGACTCAGACCAACTCTTGGTACAGGCACTGAGACACGCAGGCCCACCGCTGGCTGGTGTGTTGGCTGGCTAGCTGGCTAGCTGGATGGCTAGCTGGCTGACTGGCTGGCTGGCGCACACAGAGAGCTGAGCGGGCCACCCACCGCGACCATTCACCGGAACCGAGCCCCATCCAATCCCAGTGGTACTCATCGACCTCCACAAAAGATCCAACTTTCATGGTAAACGGTTCAAAGTCGCGACTGTCGCAACAATCGCACTTCTATCAAGGTCGTCCCAATCGTGAAGCCGATTACTATCTCGATTTCTTGAAAAGTAAAATTTTATCTATTTTCACCTAAAACATCAAACCTAATAATTTGCATATTCCGTCACACGCGATCACAGTAGTACAGCACGCTCCTCTGTATAGCAAACGTGATCCCTGGCCCGGCATACTGTACAGTGAACTGAACTGTTGCCGGAAGTGATCCCGATCAGACCCTCGTGAAATTTCCCCGAAAGATCATTCGTGGAATACAAATGACTAACTAATTGGATCCTCGTGACGTGTACTATCTCTACAGTGTATCAAGGAAGAAAGAGACCTCGACACCGGAAGAGAACGACACCCGACTCCCAGAGCGTATGCAGACTCCCCTGCGAATAACAGTGTAGCGTAAACAGGAGATGAGATCCTCTGTTTATGCGCCCGTCCATCGGACGGTGCAACAACAACAGATTCCCGGTGGGTCTTGGGACGATCCTCTGACTCTCTTATCCCCGTTGAGGTCTTACGAGGACTCCGCGTCTTGCTCCTTTGCTCCCTTGCTCCGTTCCTCTTGTGGGTACCTCTCCTACTCCGACGCTCCCTTCCCTCGCCACCCTTTCTCTCCAGCCGGCATCTCTGCTTCTTCTGCTCCTCTCTCACTCGAAGGCATGGGGGCCTAATGAAGATGTAAGCAGTCGGTCGGCCCTCGTGTACCGTCGTGCCTTCGTCCTCTGTCTGCCCGGTCACACTAACGCCGAGGAGCCCTCCTTGTCTCTCTACAGGCCGTTACAGAAGCGCAGGACCGTCGGGACCAGGCATTATGCCAACTAATGGATACTTCGCGAAGCCCTATACGGCTTACGATATATAAGTACTCTATTTAGGGGTGTATCGGATTACGTGTAAAGCGACATGATAAACCGATCAATCAGCTACCGTAAAACCTGTTGATCGTCTAATCGATTTATTTCCTCAAGGTGATCCCTAAGTCCTCTGTAACGTTTTACCGTGGATGGGATATCTCGAATATTCGTATCTGACGCGAGGAAGCATCGAGGGACGAGTCTCCAAGGTATTCTAGGAATCCTGATAATTTATGAAACACCCTGTACCCAGGCATCTTCTTCACGAAGACGAAGCGCGAGAAAGATACTCTTGCTCTCTCAAGACATACCCGAAGCCCATGCTTCTCTCAGGTTGTGTATGCGGATGTCCAGGAAGAGAAAGATATCACTGCGTGTCATTCGCATCTCAGTGTTTCGTAAGCCGCTCGTATCTTGGACGATACAAAAAGTGAATACTCTTCTGAAAAGGCAAAGGGTTTTCACCGTGCTCGAATAAACATCTCCTGCGCATGCGTGAACTATTTAATGCGCTTGGCTACCAACTCTGTATACCCTGTGTATTATTTCTATTGAGATTGTATTTATACAAGCGAGCCCTTTGACCCCGGTGCGAAAATTCGACACAGCAAAAATTTGTCTCTACTGATCAGGTGCTGCAGGATCTTGATGAGGTTGCTTTATCCTCCCCGGTTAATCATTTACTTTAAAGTCTGACCGGGTTCTGGATCGTGCGTTATCGAGGAACAGTACGCCCGCATCTCGCGCGCAGTCACCTCACGGATATCCGGTACTGATCTCGACACGTCCATCTCGGATCTCGAATCCTGATCAATATCGT
>JARPRH010000073.1:693319-718119 GCA_031763665.1 Calameuta haemorrhoidalis | reverse complement strand
CATGATTATGAAATATTATAGCCATCCTCATCGAGAAAAATATCCTGGCTTCGGGACATTCTCGCTCTCTGTGAAGTAAGGCGCCTCGCGATACTTAATAACGTGTGTGTATACGTATAGGTATTCCGCTTATGTAGGTAAATCTATATATACATATATATATCGTACCAGCTGCGTGTATTCCGTTACTCTGAAACACGATTTCCCGAATGGACTCACATAAATTCAAGTATAAGACGGTACCCTAGGAGCATACGCACCCGGATGACTTATTCAGCCACGTTGATATCAATTTTGTTCACATTCCAACGAGACGAGGAATGCAAGTGCGTATAGCACTCAAAACTACATTACGAAGCCTCCCTTGTATATAATAATTTTTGGTTATACTTTGCCGAGTCTTTGCAATGAATACGTAGTCGATGCTTCAGAATTGATATTCTGCTCTCTTTATGTATGACTATCCTAGAGCCATCTCTTTACGGAGAATGCACATTGCCAACGTTCGGTGCTAAGGTGGAACGATGGTACAGCAGAGTACAAGGCTGAGGCTACTGGCCGTGAGTCACTGACTCATCTCGCACGAAAGCGCTACTATGGAGGCACTTTCGAGAAAAGTAGAGCATGGACCCTCCTCTCGTCGAAGGAATTCATTCTTGTTCAACCGGGCAATATTAAATTGCGCAATCGTGTAAACAATAGTAGGAGAAAAGTTTGAAGCGTCTGGGACGACGACGACGAGGATCATCGGCGTAAGATCAAACGAAACGGGCCTGAGGATAAATTATTGGACGTTAGAAAGAATCGTACAGGTAAAAAATTGCCGCGCAAATTTATTCTGACTGAGTATTACCTGGAACCAGTCCGAATTCAGTGTAGAATTAGTTTCGGATGGTTTTCGAAAGTCAGCTGGAGACCACGGAAACTGTATGGCTCAAGATGGAACTGGTTTTCTTCTCGCGGTAATATGGAACGGAGCCACCTATTTCCCGTTCCGAGAACATTCCTCTCCTCTTGCGGAGGTCACCGAAGACTTGGGGAGCGTAAAGGGGGGTCTTCGAAAGGTGATATCAACAATAATCGCCGTCACGTGCTACGCGCATTTACTATAAGACCTTGAAGGTACTATGCGTGTGCATTGGGGGATTGGTACTTTGGTCTTGAGAAAAATAGTCCGGCTACCGGAGCAGGAAGTTGTTACATCGACAATCCCGGTCGATAGTCCGACTCTTGATGTGCTGGGTTGCGTTTGAAAACACGATTTGGACCACCCGCGTCTGTGAAAGTCTACCAGGGTCGTTGTAGGAGAGGCGACTATGGAGCAGGGAACACCTTCCAAAGGCATACCTTCTAGAGGATGAAGCATTCTTTCGGGTCTCGCAAAAAAGAAAGACTATTCTACTCTTCTAGATCCAAGGTACGAGGGTGAAGAATATTTTAAGACTTTTCCTGAGAATCAGGAAGCATTGACGGGCCAGTGGAGATACCGATGCTTGAGAATCTGCAGAGAAGATATTTTTGCGTTTACCTGAACGAAAAAAAAAGAGCGGGCGATTCAAATGAGCGTACAGGCAATGCGAATCGAAGGTGAATGTCCCGGTACTTATGTCAATGGTGAGAAGGATAGCAACTGTAATTTTAATTTAACTCTCTATACCTTTTCAAGCTGGTCCAAAGCGATGGCAGCATCCGTCCAACTTGGCCTGACGTATAGATCACTCTCGTGCCTCTGTTTTGTGTTTTCCATGGCAGCCTTGCCATTGGAACTCGACGTACTCGTGCCATTTTGTAAAATCTGGGTCTGAGAACCAGAAGGGCGTCCCGCTAGGATCCCTGTAGGGCCGGACGCAGCGACCATGATCCGTCATGCATCTGCCCCCGACACGACACGCGGTAGAACTATTTTTAATTTTCACTCGACTTTCCAGAACCCGCACTCACCGAATTCTAGCCATGATCTTTCACACGCTTATGGGCAATCAGCTGAATACATCAGAGAAACGGACAGACAATCACTCTCACTTTTTCTATGGGCAGATCGACTCATGTGCTTTCTTGTAATCAGATCGCTATCACCACTCACAGCACTGTATCTCAACGCGTGGTACGTAACGTCCTGAACTCCTGGATGCGACAATACAGTAAGTATCTTTCAGGAGACGCGCACCAGTCGGCATTCAAAAAAGGCACATCTGCCGCGCGTGTCCAAGATTTCACGTTGAGCTAAACCAGTTTAAACGATTCTACGCGTACGTGACATTCGTCAGCTCTAATGCGATCGTAATAGCAGCTTGAAGATTCGTTTGTCGATTTCTTATTATTCACGGTCTCTGCTATACACGCGGTATCTCGATCTTTAATAAATCGCAGGTCGATCTAGCGGGAAAACTTATTTGAACGATCCACTGTTATTGGCGAGGCTGGTGGGAGTCGCGTGTGCCGAGACAGTGCTCCTCGTGGCTAGTGTCACAGGTGTTAAACAGTAAGACTTCTTAGGATGTGTAAGGCAGCTGACACTAGCTCCGGTATATCTAGAAGTGCTTGGAAAATCACTCGGGACTGTTCCAGATTTGTAACAGCACGACAGTCTGGGCATTCGGTTACACTCCGTCTAACCACCGTGAGAGCCTGTAGTATAAAATCGACGACGACACGATTGCCAACACTGGCTTTTACTTGGGAGCTTCTACGAGGAACTGTCTGTCTTTCTGTCACACGAGGGAAAACGTTGTCGGACACCAATATGTGCGACCGGCACTTAGAGCAGTCTAAGTCCGTACTAAGGGAAAAGCGGTGCCACATTTCTTTCGTAGCCTGCCTTCTGTGGCGGCCATAGTGGATGGCTCCCCTCTTTCGGATCAGAGCTGCACAAATATCCAGGAGCGTAACGCGTGATCGGTATGTTTTGGGCCCTGAATTGGTTCACGTCTCCAATCTGTTCTAAGGCCAAAATAAATACTAGGATTCGCACCGAACCTTATCAATGATGTCTCAAAGATAATGTTATCTGAAACAAAAGATGACACTTTAGTAAAATAAAATCTTTTACTCCAGAAACATAAATGTCGTAGTTCAGAAAACAGTACCGCTTGTATTCAATAGCAGGTGGAATACAAGAAATAAATTAATCTTACAATACCACTAAATACTGTGAAAAAAATTAATGTAAATTGAGCAATATTACGTATCAATGAAAATTTTTTTATTTCAAGAAACCGCGATCATTCTCGGGGGCCCATAATGTCCCAAAGTACATGTGTGCCAGTACCGCTGACGTCAGAACCGAATATAGTCGAGAACGGCCGAACTCACGCGAACCTGTCTCTGATTGGCTGGACTTCTCTGGCGTCCTAGGTTGCTAGGATACGCCGACTCCGCCGCAGAGAGGTAAGAGGTCTTAGCACCGGGACCACACACGCGGTACCATTTCCCCTCGAGCAAAAACATTACCCACACAAAGTCACTCTGACGAGACACGCACGATTCACAGATGCTACTCCGTAGTCTACCCTTCACACGCTGACGCTGCTCCGCACACCGTCGACGAGAACTACACGCTAAGTACCAGATCTCTGATGCAAGAATGGAGTAAACACGTCGAAAATTGAAGGTTTCGCGTCGGTAGAAAAATAACAAATGTCAACACATGCAACGGTCGAAGAGGCGCTGATGGTGAATCGGTATACAGAAGCGATGAAAATAGAAATTTTGCATAAATTTCTTAGAAGGGATTTCTCATCTCGGGAAGTCATTTTCTCTTGGAATCGCGGTACCCCTATGCACGATACCTCACGACTGTCTTGATGGATTTGCGATGATAGGTTAATCCCTGGCGTCGTTTCAACATTTCCCTGGAGCAAATGCACGGCGCTGCAATGAATTATTCGTAGACGCAATATCAGGCTAAGTACAAAATTTTAATTAAACTCAACAAATCCTTTCTTAATCGCTCGTTCGCGTGATATATTTAAGGAGCCAAAAACTATCCAGAATGCGTTCGTTAAGACTCGAATAAACGCTACCAAGAACGATTAACTTATTAACCTGTCCCCATAATATCTACATAACGATGCGACTTCATTAGGCGTTTGTGCATTTGTCAGAGTGTGGAAGTAAGTCCGATTGAAAAAGCCGTTCTTGGTGTATGTGTCTCGAACAGGAGAAGAAAAAGATAATAAAAAAAACAGACCTGATGAGATGGAAGAGAAGTAGAGAGTGTGAGGAGTGAAGGAGGTAATGTACAAACACGAGACCACCCACAGCGATGCCTCGTCCGACACCCTCAGCCAATGACGAACCATTTCACACGTGAAATTGTTGAGAAGAAAGCAAAAAGAAGTATAGTCCATCTGTTTTTTCCTTCGAAATCTCCCAAAATGCCTTGCGTGAAATACAGCGTAACTACAAAGAACAAAATATCAAGGGAATCGTTGGAAAGAATTTAACCTCAAAAATGTATACAACTCGCATGGAATGGCCAACAGTTGGTTAAGGCGTCAAGTACAGAAAACTCTTCCAGACTAGAATACCTAATTTAAAGCCACCAAGGAACGGACTTCCTGTGTTGAATCGTACAAAAGAAACGCCGCCGTCCGTGTTTGTATTACTCAATGCAAACGTTACCCAAGTCGCGTGGGAGTATCGGATCTATAAAAAAGAAATATCCCATAAGTCCACCAAGGCAAACTTATTATCATCGTAATGGATTTGATGTATAAAATAAAAATTACGGGTAGAGTTTTCTCGTTGATAATCACTGATATAAAAAATCTCTTTCATCTACATGATATAAGCAGAACGCGTTCACGCATTATGAGACGGTTGGTGCAATACGAACAGGAGTAACGGTGAGAAAGCGTCTGCCTGACGATACGACTGTAGATAAATTTAAAAAATTCTTCCATAGCAAAAGCAGCCAATCATATATTCCAATAAACCGTTACACGAAGTCCCTAGCTTTCACGAAACCTCATATTTTACTAAAGGATTTTTAAAATACAATATATCATAGAGTTCACTCACTTTATATTTACTCAGATCTCAGCCCCTCTTAGTCGGCACGATGGCAATCAGGATACTGGCCTCTACCTCGTCCCGATGGATAAGGAGCGTCTAGATGCGACTCTTAATTTTTACGACATTTTTAACTCGCCACCCGGTATTAAGCGAGCGTGTCGAGACGAGCTTTGATCTTTGCCGACTCTGTATCTACTTAATGAGTGAGGGTAGGAAGAGAGTGGGTGATTCAATGAGAGTTACGCCTGTAAGTCACTCAATCCAATATACCCAGCGTGCATTGCGGTTGCCTACAGTCGGGCGCCATTCAACTCGCGTAACGCGTGCTTACTGCTTACTTACCAACGGTGAATCACGACCGAGAGTATTTTCAGAGAAAGTCAAAGGACGTGGAGGTGGCAAGGTCAGAGCCACTCTGCTGAAGAGCACTGTCGTGATACGAAACCGTTCTTCCTGACGTACCAAAGAAATCCCATGCTTCCAATGCTTTCCTTACCGGCTGCCATAACCTAACCTTATTTTTGGTAAGTCAATCTCAGATTTTTTCCATTCGCACAGTCAACCTTCTTCATTGCTTCTTCAAGCTATTAACTTTAAAAAACCTTCTTCATGAAATGCTATTAATTGTATATCTAAATATGAATCACATAACCCCACGTAATAGACAATAGTGTCATACCGTTGTATCCTGAATCTTCCCTATGCCGTTACTCCGTGCTGGCCTCTGTCAAACAAAAATGCGCCTTTTGAAAGTCGTTTACGTACATCAGGATTTTATCTATGAGGAAAGACCGAAGGAGAATAACCGTTATGTAATTGGTAAATGTAGAAAAACGTGCAATTGCACCCCAAAGTGATCGTACATGAATAGACAAGTTTGACGTGAGTCTGTCTAGGTTATAACGGAAGATAGAAGAATGGTGCTTGGTGGGTAGATAGGTATGTACCGTCGTAATTTTTGTAGTCTGCCCACACGGGTTGGACATGCTACCCACGTTCACGAGGATAAGACTGCATCGCGACGTGCGGTGTACGCACTTGCGTGTACGCAGCTAAGCGAGCATGTGTAATTCCCCAGGATGGAGACTACTTCCTTACGCAAGAGGACGCAGTGCGTTACCTCGAGTTACGTTCACCGGTGCGTGCAGGACACGAGATATTATCAGCCACTGAGCCAACCCGGACTTCTCTGCCGGACCACCCACTTACAAAATAATAAACACGGTATGCGGGATAATTCCATCCGTCCATCTGTCTGTCTCCCTGTTTGTTCCATTTCGTAGATATCATCGATTCAAAACTCAACCGGACAAGAGGGCACACACAATTTTCGATTTTTAATATCTGCAAGGATCAAGACAACGATTCAAGCATGGAGATACTCATCAAGAATAAAGTCTAATAAATTTTCTTATGGGGTTCGTACTTTTTTTTTCAATTTACATATTTTGCACTCTTATACACAGTGTTCATGATAATATAGTTCTACCATGAAGTTCTGTATCTTCCATCAGATCATTAAGGTCCTGCCATAGATGGATGACTAATGCAAAGTCTGCCTTTACACGACTGACCTACCTTGGCTATAGAAGGCGAGTCGTTATTTGCAGTGACTGTGCTTAAGATCATTTTATACTTATCTATATCTGGGACTGCTACTGGAAGTCTGCCGTGATATTTGATCTACGATTTGATCCAGCATATCTCGAAGAGCGTCACCACTCATGTCTACCGATCCTGCGGCTCCTACGCGAAATAAGAACGACCCGACCAACGACTTCCGCTCTTCTTTCTTTTCCTCTCGCAGAGCCGCTAAGTGCCATTATTTTCGTTGACTCGGCAGATTTTTTTTATCCGACTTCTGCATCGCTTAACCCATACCGATATGGACCTTTAATTTACGCCTCTTCTACTGTCTATATTATGAGTGACAATAATTCTTTTTATCAATGAAATATTTCAGTCTCAGACTTTATTAGTTTCACTATTGTATTAAGCGATGGTAGACTTTTCTGTAAATTATTTTTTCACACGTTCTTATCGTTCGTGTTTATTCGATGCACGCGCATCTTCTGCGATTTTCTTTAGTACCTTTAGAATATCTCGCGTAGTAAAAGTACCAAATGCACTTACCTGTATCTGCAGTCTTCTAGATACTTACATCTATAATTAACGGTTAGATTGTTTTTAATACGTTTGGTCGTTATAGCGGCATTTCTATAGATCATTAATTCTAAAACAGTCTCAACGCTCTGCCGGCTCACGTAAGAGATCCAACTTACTAATTGCGGCGACGCTGGTGGTCCAAGCTATAATGAAAAGCAATATGGTCAGCCAGTAATGGCTGCCCGATAGGGTTCTCCAAATCGAAATCATAATTCCTTCGCAGACCCGATTTAGGACACGAACCAACGTTTCATATTTACTCACGTACAGCACAACCGCAATTCGACGATCGTTCGTCATCTCATTATCACTGTGTTCCTTCGTATTCCTAATAGTCATTTCTTTATATCAAAATACCACAACAATCGACCAACGTTATTTTTTTATTATCAAATATCTTAAAAGAATCCATTGAAATCGCCGATGCACGAAACGCAGTGAAACAGATAATTCCATTTTCATGGAATTGTGGTTTCCGTGGAGAACAAAAAAATTCAAGTCATTGCTGATTCCAATCTAGTGACGGTCTCTTAAAGAAACTCAATTCTTTTTTCTGCACGCCCAGAGCCATAAAATAATTTTGAAAATTTTCCAGAAAAATTCCGCCTTTGTCGGCCCTGACAGCTCAAAGGAAATAGGGACAACTTTATACGCATTTCCGATTTCCTGTCAGGGATCATAACGAGCCGGCACGCTACTTCTCTGCTTCCGCCCATTTTGAAAAATGTCTCACACCAACAACGACTCATTGTAAAGGAATTACAGCGTGACGAAGAAATACTCAATAGAAAAAAAAAAAGAAGAAGACGGCTGTCAGTGCATTTGTATATGTAAAGTATCATTTTTACCACATCTAAATATTATATCCAATCGTGAAATCCTTTTTGCTTCTTAATATTTATCATACTCTTCATAGAAATTTTTCAGGAATTTCTATGGACCGCGTGAATAAGTTACTCAAATCTGTAACGTCCTCAAGAGCTAGAATGTTGGAAAGTAAACGTTCTCAAGATGTCACACAGAAAGACGCTTAACAGCTTGTGGTCGGACGTACATACATATCTATCCATCCGGTATAAATAGAGAGAAGAAGTCACCTTTGTCCGTGAGCGTCCTTTTCAAAATTCAGAAAGTCAGTAAATTTTCTTCAACTACCTGTTCCTCTTGGCTATTTTGTTTGCGTAGGACGGGACCACCCAAGTATCTGACGCCTCGACTGTCCGCCTTTGAATTGACTTAGCAGAATTCGAGTCCGCAACCGTGTCTTAACCCGCCCCGAACTTGGTACCTGTCTGCCTTATTTCCTCATCCATTGTCCAGAACTGGTACCTCGACTCCCGTGACAGATAATACTGTCAAAAACGACAATTCTCTGGTCTTTGCCTAACTCTCAGTAAACTGGAAATTTAACCAAGGAAATTACGAGCGAGCAAAATCACCATTAAGTCAGACCTCCTGCTACCATCCAGTCCATTATATTACCCTGTTTCCTCTATCCTAAGTAGTTAACAAAGTGTACCATAAAATAATCCAAAGGAGATCCGTTCATTAGCTACCATAAAATACATCCCTAATAAACTAACCAAATTACGCGAAATAATTACTCAAACATCCCCAGCGTGTTCAAAGTCATATCGTTAATTTCATTAAAACACCAACCATACCCAAAAGCCCATAAGTGTCACATATGCATATGTTAACTTCAACTGTACAATTCCTAATATACATATTATTTTATTTCAGGTTCAATACTCATATAATAAAATGGAAAGGACTCAGCGCTACTTCATAGTCTCATTAGGATGCTTCAGGACAAGATAGAATAAAGCCATGTCTGGTGGGTACCAATCGGCAGAGATTGGAGTACGGTTCTCAAGAAAAGTGCTCTATTGTGTAAACCGAAATGATATATCACCATGGAAAGTGTCGGTGTAGGCTGCACACATTGTATACGATATACACAGTATATAGGGAACTGTTTAATATCAAAATGGTGTTGGTAAGTGACCACCCACAGTGAAGCCGAGACCACCCAACGCGTTGCGCTACTAAGGGGCCGTCTCCACTTCACAGTTTACCTTACGTGATATTATGTTACCTTTTATCCTTAAGCCGCTGTCGCGCGACTAAATTTCCTTTGCTTTAACAGAAAATATCTTTTTCTAGGTTCACATGCGTATGGACATGTAGTGCTTTTATTCAATGATCATCAAGGACCAAGGTCGTGTACTGTGATGGCGTGTAAGACCATTAGAAAAATCAGAAGCTGCTCATACGACGATTGCTCTACTTTTGCCGCATCCTAGAAATACGTATGACTGATACGTCTTTGAAAAAATATTTGGATACCGGATCTTGTATATCGGCTGTGTGATACTGATATCTCTATGTGTATAAGCATACGTAATGGTGTACCAAAGGTATGCGTGAATGCCCGAGCACTGACCAACTTCCGCGGTGACTAGTTGGGTGGTCCAATCGAACCTGCAAGCTGCGAGTTCTCGTGCAGACACATAGGTAGACATATAACTATAGATATATACATTAATGCTATAGTGGATATTCGAGTATCTGTATATTACCGTATCAGAGAAGTGTGTATGCAGAGACTTATACACTGAAACGTGATTATCTAAACGACTGATAGTGTTTAACATACGAAAGCGCCTAAACTGGCGACAGTATAATCTTGAGATATAGGAGATCGTTGTACTCGTTCGGGCAGAACGTGTTGCGCAGACTTTCACAACGGGTCTAGGTCTGCTGGAGTTGTAAAGGTGATGGGATTATGTTAATTAATTGCAAAAGCAAGAAAAATAATTCTTTATGAGAATTCCACGAGAAATTTAGTTCATGGTTATTCTTAATATTCATTAGATTGTGATTTGATCAGTTTGTTGGTTAAAAAATACTTTATTATAATTAATGGAGTATTTCTCATTTATTTAGATTCCGGGCTGCTGTAAAGTTAGGACGGTACATTGAATTGATACTGAAGTCGATGTACGTATAGAAGAGTTTCAAATGAATTAAAGAACCTCGATTCACGGATAGGCGTGTCCGGTGTCAGTCTGTCTACCTTCCCCAGAGTCCAGTCGATCCATCCGTCTGGTCAAAACGTTCCAATTATTAATTTACTTCGCTCACAAAGTAACCCACGTGCACCTGTAACATGTTATTCGTCGGAGGTAATGATGCCACACGCAACTGCCCCGTCGCCCAGGGCACTGGATGCACGTTATTACATTAAACATAAAAGATCGAAAGGAAAGTCAGCGAGGAAACGATCGGATTGGATTCTGCGCTTCCATCCTTGGAATTCTGTGTCACGTAGATAGCTTCAAACTGAAGTGGAGTTCGTCTCCGGCGGTTATCGCTGCCCGAATTCATGCACCGTGAACCGTTTACACGCCGTTGACTCCACTAAGTATCCACTGGGCAGTTAGCGTTAACGTTCTCCTGGTTAGAGGAGGATCGAGAAGAAGAGAAAGAAGAAGAAAAGGAGAAGGTGGAGGAGGAAGACGACGAAGCAGATGAATAACAAGAAGACAAGGAGGGGCCTCAAGGAGCAGAAAGTGGACAAGGTAGAACGAGATGGTTTGGGGCTAACTCGAAGAATAGGAATTGGCTAATCGGTGGGGTAGCAGCCAGTACCCGTATACACATAGGTACACGCAGGCGTCCCTGAAGAGAGAGGAGCAGGAGCAGAAGGAGACTATGAAATAAGTAGCCAGGAGCAGGAGCGCAGGCTGTTAGATGAGGCCGGTCGACGTGGGTGGTCCAGCAGAGATTTGCCTTCCGCTAAATATCGCCTTTGCGCCCTCGACGTGGGTGGCCCTGGTACCCGTGGGTATTTCATCCTTCTCGCGCACGGTCCTCTACCCGTGAGTCTGTCTCTGGCCATGATTCCCAACGTAGGAACTACACTGTATAAAGTAATGCGCCGTTCCACGTTTCCAGCTCTGGTTCGAAGGGTAGAAGAAGGAAGAGAAGGCGAGGCTGACGCGACTCGACGCGTGTGGTCCTCCCGTGGTACGACGACAACGACAGCATCTTATCCGAGCCTCCCGGATCGCTCGATCGATCAATGGAGACTCGATAAAGTACGGCATGCACGGGCGCACAAGTATTTTTCACCTTCAAGCCCGTGGCAGACAGTCACGGTACGTTTAATCCTTCTTTTTCTCATTTCTATTCCCTTCCTTACTCTACTATCTCTACCACCTTGATTCCCTCTTTTTTACCAACTTTCATTCTTTTTCTCATTCTCTTTTATTTTTTACTCTCACTAGGACTCCAAGAATTCAATGACTGGCCACGGATTCCGGTTATCATTGAATGTGGTAAAACTGAATAGGAACGAGAAACTGGCGCGTGTTTCAACAGTATGGATATCCCTTTTGATTGTCTACCATACTTCCTTTCATCCTGGGATAATTATTATTACTTGAAAATTATTGAGCACACAAGGCTATCCTGGTGCTAAACAGTCTGGATATCCGGTCTGTGTTTACCTCTGGTATTTCCTTTTCATTGTCAGTCTCTCGGTTGCGCTTTTAACGCGCAAGCTGCCTAATGCTAATGTAACCACTATTAGCAAGTAGTGAATCAAATGTAAAGTCAGACGTAAGGTAAGACCACACAACACGTCCACGGGTTATACAGCCCGGCAGATGCAGTGCCCCATAAACAGAGAGCGGACCACCCAACGCGTCAGTTCGTTTCTTCGTTTCCTTAATAACCACGATAACCCTGGCTTGTAGCTATGTAACTATGTACCTACGTGCCTATATGCCACGTATAGATAGCTTGATGTAGATACGCCCATTTCAGAAGGGCTACCTGTCTTTGGCTTTTAACGTTCGACCCTCCACCTTTTAATACCAAGCCTAAGGACCGACAAGAATGCTTTTATTTGAAATTAGCTTCTGTAGCCACTGCACAGATCATCAGCCATTAGAATGACTATTATTTATTTTATATAAAATTTTCTATTCCAGGACTGGTGACCGCGACTTCGTCAGCTCTGACACATCTTGGAGGACTAAACCGTTCAACCAAGTCAAATGCAATAAACATGGGATTCCTGTTGTGCTTCTTTTCGCTTCGCTGCCTGGCTACGCTTCCTGGTAGCTGATGTGGCTCACGTCGGGTACCATTAGATTTTTTAATTTATCGCACGTATAACCCACCCGTTGTCCAGCCCTTCGAAATTTATGTGGCTACAGGCATGCCACCGTAAAGTTCTTCATGTGAATTATTAATTTCAGACTCCCTAACGAAGCCACCAACGGTAACTGCTGCACTTGGGTATACAGTGATCTGTGATGCTCCGAACAAAGAAATAGTTTTGTTTATGGTCACTTTGGCCTGGTCCCTCGCCTGCTATGATTCAGATGTACACCTTTTCATAGCCACTCACGTGTACCTATGTACTACCTATTGGACCTTTTTTTTTCTCGTGTCATAGGGTTCTGGGAACCCCGTGGATATCTAAACGGTGGCCACCCACGTGCCGTTACCTAACTTCAAACTTCTGACGAGAGATACTTCGAGTAATCTTAAGCCATTATAATCTCCAGACGGTATACTCCGATTCTGCAGGAACTGCTTGTCCAACAGAAAATGACTTATTTAGTCTAAGATTTATAAGTAACGGAAATTCACTGAGAGTGCAGAAAAAGTTACACAGAGAAACAAAATTGATGCTCGTGCCATAGGGAGAATAATATTTATCGTATAGACTAATATTATATTTCTTAATTAAATACATTTATATTCAGGCTAATCTTATCTGCTACGATAGTCACGGTTATAAAATGCTTCACTGTATTGTCGCGCCACTTTCATAGCGTCCATATTCTTTGCTGGCCTCTCGTGATCTCTCGCATATTTATAATTTATCGTATTTAATATAAAACCGAGTAACATCAATATTAATTACATTTAAATCCAAAATAGATTTTAAGATCCTTCTATCTTTTTTTCTCACATACCGTGTTCGATACGAAATTCTTCGATATTTAAATCTACTTTAATTTTGCAAATTTGATTTCTAATAGCAAAGAATTTCCTCGTCTATTTATATCCTACAAATGCAACCATGTATCATAACGTAACATAAAATTATCACTAAACACAAGTTTTGCAGGCAATAGCTAATGTAGGTATCCTTATGGTAACTATCGGTAAAACAGAATCTTACGATTTCAAAGTGGCATTGTCATATTGATTATATCGACTTTATCCAATCCGTTACCACAATTATTCAACATTTCCGTAATCGACTCGAGCATAAAACCCATTTACAATAATAATGATCCTCATTAAAGTTGTAATCATAGCAATAAGTGTTATTTTATTTAAGGAAAAAAACTTACCGACCTATCCGATCGGACGCCACTCATTCTACACACTGGAGTTTGGATGAAGGTACAAACCGTACGGACAGATGGGATATACTCGACTGCTCATACAGATATCATGGAACGATAAGCAATACATTTGACAGAAATAACGATCTTAGTACTATTATATTTATCGATGTTAATTAGTCGGATTATTATATCAGTACGACGCAATTCTCATGAAGATGCCAACTTAATGCAATACTACTTTGCGCTTAACACTAATGACCGCCATTTTTAAAAGCTGCTTTGCGGTGTTCCTACGAAAGCGAGTGGTTCTTATAAACATGATATGATATTCTTGTAGAATATTATAAAAAAGGTTTGTGCATAATTCTACATATAATTACGTAGAAATACGGTAAGTCCTTAGTCGATATTATTATTTTCCATGACGCCGACGCTGAAGCAAAGTCATATATGTAAATATGCTACTTCTATACTTTTTCTTAATTTCTTTTATTTTATACACGTATTTATACATCGACTTGGATACTCGAATGATACATTTATATAATTTATTGATAAACCTACGTACAAGTATATTATCTTTTATTCTATACTATAGGATAGTATAGATATATCATACGGTATATTTCCATATACAGACAATATAATGAGCGTTCTAGGTTATGAATCACAAACAACATTAATAATTGCGCAACAGGGGTTATTATTGAACTCGTATTACAATAACTACATAATATCTGAATACTCTATGTATCTTGTCCCTGGAATTATTCTTAGGTGAAACAGATAATAAGAATTTTTCGTATCAGAAGTTGATCATTGTTTTGTAATAAAGTATCGCGTATGTCTCATGTACGTAAACCTTACTCAAAGATGGAAAATAATTATTGTGGAATATATAGTGGATCCAGGGATAATATTGTATGTAAATTGAAAGGAAGGTTATTTAATTTTGATTCTTCGATTTTTTAGATTTTTCCTCAAGATAACGAGTCTTGTATGCTCCGCTAGGATCGTACTTGGTCTCTAATCGTTTCCAATCATCCGGTCTCTCTTCAATCATATACTGAGAAAACTTGTCAGAAGCCACTTTCTGAGCCTCGCTACACGCTGTACAATCCGTGGCCAAAGCATCAGGTAGATTTTCTGAAACAACCAAAAGCAATTCTCATGTTACTACATAAAGTTTATTCCAGGTTGGAAGGGATAATTGGCATTATTCGTCAAAGGCTTTAGGTCGCTGTCGACTCGAGTTTCTTACTCGAACGAGCACTGAGAGCCTGAATGTAAACACAATTCTCATTATGAATAAAAAGGAGGTTGATTTAATTGCACCAGCGATCGCTATGAATATACGATCTGTATATATAAATTGGTAAAATGACGCATTGGAATTAACATACAGCCATGTCCTCAAGAAAATCATACAGATTTATAAAAATCCAGCCGACCCTGACGGGACACGTCAACTTGACAAAGTACCATGAACATATGTAGCTATACCATAGACCGTGCAATGTCTACTTGGAGTAATAAACCTGTCAGAGATGCCAGAGAATAAGAAGAGATGCACTTTCAAAGATGATGAGCCTGAACTCATCCTGATTAAATCTAATGATTCTATTAATTAATCCACATTCCAGTGTAATTGAAGATTTTGGTTACTACGGCTTCTATTTTTATATAATTATTTTTTGTAGAGTTACGTGCGTCTGAGAATAGAGGCAACAGTCTTATGACAACTACAAGACTTTTATTGGCTTTATTACTCTACTTTTATTAATGTGACTCACTTTTTAATTCAGCTGCGTCAGGAGTACAAGGATTTTCATTCAAGAGACATCCTATGTAATTATTGAGCAATCTCTCGGTCTTAAGGACAGCATCCACGTCGATGTTGTCGTACTTAGTGGTGTACTTTTTATTCTCCTCGGCAAGGATAACACCGAAAATGGCAAAAAAGACGATAAAGGTCTTCATGTTGTAGAGCTGAGATACTGAATCGGGTCTGCAGTCCTTTGTCTCTTATAAATCCTATAGTAGATCATTAGTAGAAGAAATCTATGAGAATGATAAAATTGGTAGTTACGATAACACTAATGAAAATTGTTCTTGGCAATTGCAGGAGTTGTTGGGAATATGACAAGTGAAGTCACGCAGAATATCGTAATATGGACATAGCGGAGCACAGGAAATCCTGAAGGACACATTAACCAATACTCGATGACAATGTTAAAATTCGCCTTGAGTATCATAATCTTCGGAATCAGTATCAGGAAGTTTGGCGCAGGCGAAGCAAATTCTACCAACGTCTCTCCAGCATTCCGGACAGTGAACAAAGTTACAGCCTGGTGTGGTGCATTTATGAAACTTTGGACCTTTTCTACTCTCGGGCTCAGTACAGATGAGGCACTTTTGTCTTGCGCAGGAGAAGAAGTTTAACCAGCCGCAGAACTTCGGGTAACGTAGTCTTAGTGCTACCCAGGGGTCCATGTCGCGTTCTAGAAGCCGTGCTCTAACAAGGGCTCTGACCTTGCCCTTCATGAAGCGAAAATATCCTAGTCTACGTCTCAGAGTCTCGTTATAAAGGTAGAGGACCCGTCGCTTCTCTCTTTTCCGGTAGAAGAACGAGCATATGACACGTCGTAGACGCTGTGTGTAAGCAGCCAGAAGCAGCATGATCCATATCCCAAGGTAAGTACCGTAAATCTTTGCCAGGACGTAGTTGGACAGCTCGCTGGGTCTTGGTAGACATGCCTCATTCGAGACGACTGTCTTGATCCTTTTCTTCACGTTGAATCCTTTGATGACGCTTCTTATCATGGTTGCAATCATTCCAGTCCCGCGGACATCCAGGCTCATGTCGTGACGGCCTGCTTGCATGTACTCGATGTGAGCATGACGCCTGACGAGATCCAGAGTCTCGTAGAACAGTCTGTCCAGGAGGACGAAGGTCGTAGCCGTGACCATCTCCAGGATCAACTTTCCAGTCTGGCCAACCAGATTCGCTCGCTCGACTTTGCTTGGTCTCAATCCGTAAGGATCAACGAATTTGGCTCTCTCGATCTTCTTCATTGGCAATAGCGTTAGGCTTCCGCGTACTTTTCGTCGTGCATCTATCTTCCGGAAGTATGACGTCACGTATATATTGTCAAATTCAATATCCGTCAGATACTTATCGTGGTAATTTTGAGCGTTGATGATGATTTTCAGGAACACAAAGGCAAGGCATCTTTTGATGATAGTCATTACTGTGTCGAAGAGCTGTTTTCTTACGTTAAAATCATGTAGCACAGCTTTGGCTGTGTCACCAGCTTCACGGACGTCTACGACGCTTGGTGGTACTTTCAGTTTGAACTGAAGTTTTGCATCCTTTAGACTGGCGCTCAGTGTGTTCTTGGAACCTAGAAAAAGGAGTGGAATGTTTTTCCAATAGATTATGATAAAGTAAATTATGGTAACAAACTTTTTAGTTTTGCATAGCCTTCTCCAATGCCAATATCAATCTTTCCATCCGGATCACAGATACTGGAACCACCTAAAGCTTGAACTATGTTGCAGATAAATGTCAACTTCATTGGCCAGCAGAGCAGCCATCCTGCTAGCCATGTGACAGTGTCATAACACTTATCATAGGCTTCACCAAACATGTGTCTAAATGAAATAGGTAAACTTTGATCTTTTTAATTCTCAATATTGACATGCGTATCAGCTCTATAAGATCTTACCTGCATCTGTCTGATCCTCTGCTCATCTGGTCCTCACAGCGTGCCTCAATTTTGGCCCTGTAATGAGCTTCATAAATATCTCCTTCAGATTTAGCCTCATTTTTAGCCCTCTCTTCTTTATCTTTAATCTCTTCGCTTCTTTTAGTATCATCCTGAAGTACATCCAAGTAATCATTCTCCTCGTTGAGTAGCCTCATCTCTTCCTCACCTTCCATTTCTTCAACGATGGGACTGGACAGATCCTTCACCGAGGACAAAGTGTCCTTCACCTCATTGGCGTCGGTTTTTATACCAAAGATAGCCTGGCAAAACGTAGACCCACATTTTCATCAAGATTAATTCGAAATAACGATTCTGAAGCGTAAAACGAACTTCTTGGAAGGGTTTGAACATCAAGTCGAACCGGGTTTTCGTCAGGTTGTAGGTAAGCTGTGTGGTACAGGCAAAAGTTCGCACGACTTCCTTGCCGTTATACGTCAGATTGAATATTGGTCCAGCGATGACGTAACCCAGGACCAGGGCCTTAAGGACGCTACGACCCGCGCGGCCACAGAACGCTGGAATCGTCAAAAGGCAGACACATCTCACCTGTCACGTCGAAACCCATTAGATGGTCCTTGGATAACTTGTATTCTATACGCAGGAAGTCTCGCTAAGTGGACATAATTAACCTGAATCGAGGCTGCACATCCGATGGATAATATCAGTATTAACACAGCGCCAAGAGCTAGGCTGGTGTACCTATCAAACTCGAGATCGGATATGATGACCTCATAAAAAATAACACCCAAGAAAAATCCTAAGAAGAATCCTATTACAGCCCTTGCTTTCTTATGTGTCCCTATAGGATCGTAGCACAGTCCGTATAACCTAGGAGACGTCTTTGCGAAGGACTTTAAGAATTTTTCATGAAACTGGTGAACCATCCTGCCACCCCGATTCATATTTTCGAAACCCGGCATACTTTATATTTTATTATCAACACTAATTAAATACTATAATTAGTCTTTCCGTAATTGAAAGGTGATAACGAATTATAATTCAATATATAATTGCGTCTTCATTTTTTTAATTTTTTTTTTGTTCCGATAGTCATTATTTCGCTGTTGTATCACTGTGAATTGGTCGTGTTAATTATCACAGATGAAATTTTTTCGTAACGGATGACGTATTTGGTAAATTATTATAAACGAATATGCTGAATATAATTTTATTCAATTTTAGATAACATTGTCCAAGCGATCTAATAAGACACAAATGAAAAAAAATCTAAAGCAAGGAAACGCAATTTTACATAGGTATCATCAAATTAATCGCTAATGTTATCCTGGAAGCTTAAACAGCGATACCAAGTTCCTTGGCCTCAGTTTCGTATTTCTTAATGTAAGTGCGTTCAGGGTCATAAATCTCAACGAGAACTTTCCACATTTCAGGTTTGTGTTTGTAGATGTACCTTATGACCTCATCCGAACCGTTCCTCTGTTTATCATTGCATTTCTTGCATCCAGTCTCGATGGCATCAGGAAGAACCTCTATAAGGAAAAATGAATATAAGATCTGAGTTAAACTAATTCAAAGTCAATAATACTCTGCAAAAACTTACTTTTGAGTTCTTGGCCATCAGCAGTGCAGGGTCCTTTGCTAATCAGACAATTGAAATAATTATTCAAGAGACGATCACTCTCAAGAATTTGTTTCAGATCAATATTATCATATTTGGTAGTGTATTGGGGAGCAGCCGAGACAGCGACTACAGCTGCAAAGGCGATAAGACAAACCAGGGTGATTTTCATTTTCTGCAAGAAAATTAAAACATTACAAATATTACTATACAAGAGACAGTAGACAGAAACAGATAGATATCGAGATGATGTATAAAGTATAATATTTATCAGTTACTGATATAATTTTTAATCAAAAGAGTAAGATGTATATGACACTTTTTATTTTCAGTTTATCAATGATGCTCAAAAATTTTGTTGTGTATATTGTTTCAAAAATTCAAACAATAATCCGTAATCACGAAATATATACTTGAATTAGCTTACCTGAGTATTTGCAGTAATCAGGTGCAAGTGCGTTGTCACGTTCTGCCAGGCGAGCTTATATACATCATCGGTGCAGCATCGAATTACGCAAAATGCTCTTTATAGGAGGGGACAGGGTTGACGAAGTGGGAATCTTAGCGATTCCTCTGGTAAATCCCTAGAAGACTCCCACCTTTATCTTTGTTCGCTGAAACCGACTACACAAAAAGATTCAGTCGCTTTACCAACGTGAATTCGTCCTGCCCGGCGTCTGAGGACGTGCAAAGATTTTTCTTCGTACAGTGAGGTAGTTTTGCCAGGGTTGAACTGCTCTTCCACGATATTTTTAACCTTGACTCAATGCTCTTTTCTTAATATTTTTCCATTTATGAATCAGCCATTATACTTTGGATTATTGTTTTCTCCTTCAGTTTCATTGTTGTGCATTTGATCAGTTTTCTTAACGCAATTGGGAGTAACTACAAAATAAATCGGCTACAATTTCACTTTCGTATGAATCTCAAATGCAATTTAACAATTAAATATTTCCTAAAACATAATTGAACAACATGAAAACCGGTATCGCACGCTACAATACTAAAAACCTGTAAGTGAATCAGGAAGAATAAAAGAAAATATACATATGCAAACAATGATATAATACTTGATCCGTGAAGATCAAGTACTTACCAATCATTGATATTTAATGAGACCTAAAGCAAAAGAAAAAAGGATGGCGTTCGTGGAACTCTACATTTTTATTTACTCTTGGCAACCGACAAGTTCAAGGATTAGTAAAGTATCTGATACACAGAAAAATCCAAGCTGATCGAAAACATGTTTATCTCCGACACATGGTATCTCCAAGATGTAAAAGGTTCATACTAATTATTAATGATCTTCTAAGAACTCCAAATAAGTATAAAATCTATGCTAAATAAGTCAGCTTAAGCGACGCTCTAACCTGACGTCATTGAAGTTCTGTTCTAGAACAATCAATCCCATTTATCACAGACAATGGATCTGCGATGTCAGATCCACAAAAACTTTCTCCATATGTATGTTGTATCATTAAAGACAGCTTGTATGCACAAAAGCTCGTAATTCCCTTTAAAAACGTCATTCGAATAAGGTCCAGGTCACTCGAAATTGCAAGACTCCGTCATTTCTGAATAATCTGTCTACGTATATTTCTTGACTTGCGTACATTGCCTTGACCACCCGTTAACAGGTTTGAAAACCTGCAGCAGGTTATATATATATATGTGTGTGTATGTATATCATCCTTTGGCATTACCAAGAAGACGATGTAATTAATAATAACACATTGGATATACGACAGAATAATTAGCGTAAACGCGTTCGTAGGTCAATGTCAATTAATTATATAATTAATAACTTTCTGTACCTGTTTACGAATGTGCTCACATCATTAAACAATAATATCACGTTCTCTGTGGGGAATTTTAATCTGCTCCCAGTAATCGAGCAACGCGGCATAACCTAAAAAAAAATTGCCATGCAGTTACAAAATAAATGCATGAATACTCATGTACAACGATTAAGTTCTAAATATAACCTTAGTTAAAATAGATATTTTTTTATTCAGATTACAATTTCAAATAATCCATACAAAAAATGTTAATCTTGGAAATTTTTACTTCCCCTATCGACCTCGCCTGTATGTAAAGTTCCTATGAGTCATCTAACGTTATTTTTTTCCATAGTGACGCGAATCGCCGTTGAAATGTTGACGCGAGAAGAATATTGAATGAGATAGACAAAAAAGTCAGATCGCTATTGGTATAATAAGAATTACTAAGAAAGAAAGAAAGGATCTTGCTGTACGCGAGGACTTTGATCTTGAAAGAAATCTGCCGAAAGGTATACCTTACCACGTGAGCATGACGATCCTGGCAACTTTTTTTTTATTTTTTGAAATATTAATTAATACAATTCGTAACATGAGAATAACCTGTCTTCTTGCTGACACAAGCTGTCCTTCAATTCTGCAAAATTGAAGGACGAGTGCAAAATTTTTGAGAGTCCAACGATTTTTTATCTTAATTTCGAATGACGTACAAGCAGTTTATATAAACGCACTACGAATTGCTTAGGATCAAGTATAGGTTATGGAGTTTGAGGAAAACTAGACACTCGAGGTATAAAATTGAACGGTGTTTATTTCGTACAGATTTATATAATTTCTCTTAATCGCTGAGATATATGAAAGACCGAATGATTTTTCGTGGTAGAACAATTCAAGATGAGAGTGTACGAGGATTCGCTGAGTACGAGCACAAAGATTTGTTTATAAGCCATTGACTGTAATTAATAAATAATAAATAAATAACTGCGATATTATCAGCCCTTATAACAAACGTGTAGTCGTGTGTCACTTAAATTATTCAAATTATAGTTTTATAAGACAACAAGGGATTTCTCGTACCTCCGTTTTACTCTTTTAAAATCCTAATCGTTATTATTTACTATTTGAAATTAGTTAAGACATGCTAACTCGTAGATAACGCATGATTCGTTGCACCGCAACTTATCCTGACACATTCTATATATTTCAGTAACTAATATTTTCCAACCTAAAATACGCTCACGTAACTCTATGATAGTTTGCTTGAAAATTATATTTAACCAAAGATCTAATTAACGCAATTGCTACCGGTTGCTACTTTGCACTTTATCAGGAATATCAGTGTCATTTTTCAACGGTAAGACAAAATCTGTAGCCTTTTTTTTCCCTTACTAAATGCCATACTAAACAGTTACGACGCAATAATAAAACAATAATTGCCAATTAACAAAGATTTATTAGATACACGTGCGTCTAGGTATTCTGTATGCTTAACTGTTATGTAATTTGAGTAGAAATTCAAATAAAATTGTACAATCGATTGCACGAGAACTCTTTTAAATTACAGATTCAACGTTCGAACTAAATAATTATTTATTCGTACAGAGCTTCATGATTTCGAGTACAATATCAAAAACCATCAAAAGAATGCAGTGATGGAATACAAAAAAAAAAAGAAGCATATTTAATCACCTGCTAGAGCAGATAGTGCTTAATGAACAATTTCATCGATAAACTCCAACTGCTCTCACGGTTACGACTCTCGTTTCTTGTGAAAATTTCTTTAAAAAAGAAAAAAAATAATATTAAAACGAAACGACCCTTTCGTTATTTGTCTTCATCATTGTAATATCGTTTAGCCACTAAAAACATTAGCAACAACTCGTATCTCTTGGTGTACACCTTTCGCACTTGAAACGCAGGTAACACATCAAAAGCCTCGAGTACACGACGTGTCTCTAAAGTTTCGATTTAACAAATTTTTCATCGATTCACCCTATATACATACATAGATCCCTTTCTTTACACTCATTATCCGCGATAAAATCGCAGATCCTAGTTTCTTTTGTCTACCTAGCTTATATTTAAATACTTAATAAGCGTGTGTCTGTGTTTTGTGTGTTTTCTTCCTTTCATTTTTCGTCTTCGAGTCAGATTCATTTGTCACTTGCAATTATCAATTTTACTTCGTACTTGCACGGTTTCGATATACAGTGGAAAAATATAAACAGTAACGCCTCCAGCGAGCTACGCGTAGAGAACGCTTCCTATTATGTTGCTACGTCATTGAAATAATTCACGACACAAGAATTACAATGGGAAATACAATTCGTCTGGGGGGAGGTTCATGATTTTAGAATTGCAAAAATGTACGCCTCTCCGCCAATATTATACATTCTATTGCACAGTAAAGAACCCTTTAAATTGAATTTATTTTGACGTCTCGGAAAAAAAAGTCAATGCATATATCGATACATGGAAAAAAAAAGATCATTCTATCAATTAGTTAAACGAGAAATAATTCCATACGTGTTAGTCGTGACGGATATACTTATAAGATTTAATTTCAAGTGAATTCGAAGTGAGAGAATATATTTTTGAAAGAGTGACGTATCTTTTTTTTTTCCTTTTTCGTTTTAACCTTTCTTACAATAACATTTTGTAAGGGTATTGAACACCATAATGTAATTACACTATACATGCACGCCTCTCAATGTCAGAGAATGGTGCGTAATTTTTTTTTTCCCCTCTTGTGCTTTACAAGTCTATCTCGTTATTAATTATGACTAATTGTAAGAACAAGGTACTATTCTCGTATATATATGTATGCATATATGATATATGTGCATATATATACAGACAGATGCTACAGAGCGGCAACAATTTAAATTGTCTAAATGACGTGTTACGGCGAAGCGAGACCAACCTTCTTCGTGTCTCTTCTGTCATATTTGCACCATTCTTTAGCAATAAGGAAATAGACCTCGATGAAACTTATTTAATTAAGCGATTCTGTTATCTTTAATCGCTGTAACATTAATCATACCCCATTGCCGATTATGCACGATTAACCGTTTTTACAGACTTATATCTGAATCTCCAGCGATTACGTTACATATATTTCTTACAGAGCGAGATCAGGTTCCAGAAGTTATACAAGAACCTTTTTCTTTTTCTCTTTTTTTTTTGCTTTACACTATACCAAAATAAGTATACCGTATTGAACGCTTTTACAAAACCATACCTTTTGGGAATGGTTATATTATTTATAATCATAGACTAACAGCCCTCGGTTCAATATTGGAGACTGATTATTCGATACATCATGGTCCCTCACTGCGAAACCTTGTGATATACATATCAATTTTTTCATTCTCAATTATTGTTTGTTGTTTAATTATTGATTGTTATACTCAAAGAGCTAATTGTATCTAAATATGGATCAGAAAAAAAAAAGAAAAATGTAATTATAATCCTTTCCGGTCAATAGAAAAAAATAATTTCTTTTTTTTGTTCTTTCATTATTTTTTTCACGGAGACGTTACGAAGGTCTAAGCCTTGATTACATCAGTAGCATCAGCAGGCAATGCGAGTTATTACAGAGTCAATATAGTTTTTCTAGAGCTTCGTTGCTTCCTTATCTTTAAAAATGGTAACAAACGATGTTTCGAGCAGACAGAAAAAACGTACAATAAATAAACTATACGAGAAAATAACTTAATGGAAGATTACATTGAGCAATATATTAAAATATTGTTGGGGCAGTGTCGAATGATACACTTAAAGGAGGGATTTATGGGAAGCTGTTATCATAAACACGTGTTTACTCGGAATCGAGCAATTTCAATTAGGGAATTGTCAACGCAGTGGAAAATTAATGCGTCAGGTTTCTTAAGTTTATCGCATGTGTGTACGGTAATAATGTGATAGGGAGGAAAGACCATGCTTTCTCATAATTAGCTGATATAAGGTTCCAAAATGGAAGCAGTTAAACGATCAGCATAAGCTATTAAGTCGCGACCTTTCCATTTGTTCCATACGACGATTAATTCAATTTCATATTTAATTATCCCTAGGACTTAGCTTAAATCAACAAGGGATGACTTAGAGGTGAAAT
>JARPRH010000073.1:670832-682425 GCA_031763665.1 Calameuta haemorrhoidalis | reverse complement strand
CTAAATTTACGAATATGCTTTTGCGTAACAATGTATTTGCTTGGGTGTCGGCAACCTGTCAAGTGAGACAAATGATATACGACGAACTAGTATGCGACAATATAACATAAAATTATGCTAAACTGATTAAGTATACGATCAAAATAAAAAATAATTCTTACCTGCGTAAGGTTAAAGCCGTGGTATAAGATGTCGTGCATTGCCTGCAGATTGAAGCTTTCTTCGACTTTCGTGAACGGACAGTACAGAAGATGTACTGCCGCCACTAATATGATTAACTGATCCATTATATCGCGCTACATTTAACTGATTTATTTTTTACCGAAAACACGTCCTCGCAATTAGATTCATAACGTATGGATAGAGAGAAGGAATATCAGGAAAAATATAGATCTTCGACTGCAACGACAGCGGCTCGTCGTCTGCTTCAACAAATGTGGAACCTCTTGCCAACGTGGAACAACCAGAGATCCCTAGATGTATAGAAAGTCATCCCTGAACAGGGGTTAGCCATAATAATAGATTTAGAATCGCGCCGAACTTCTAATTTTGCCTAAACAAGTTGAGTTGAACACTCTAATAGAAGCTGCATTAAACCTACACTCTTCGTGTATACAATATAGAAAAGGTAAATAAACATACACGTCACATGCATTTTGTTCAATTATATTTATCTCTAATAAGTTATAGTATACAATATTGCAAAATATTTTTGACAAAGCAGTACTTCTTGTGCGTTAAAAGCTACGCGTATATCAAGAAAAAATATACGTTTACATGTCGCCGCATAACATAATTAAATAACATTTCTTCTTTTGCATGGTGTGTTTGCAGGATGATTAACAATATTAACCAAGCAATATAATTGCATGGTAATCGCCATTTCTACGGCGCTATTGTTTCCTCGGGCATATATATCTACACATATATTTAAATGTATATGCGAAAGCTGCTATTCTTGCAAAGACGATTCGCAATCGATGAACACTGGAATAGAATTTCACTGTACGTCTTCGATATCGTACGCGTATTATGTTTCTTGTAGAATATCTTTGTGATATTTAATAACAAGTACATATATATATAGTCTTCTAAATAAATAATGCGTCCGCGATTTCATAAGACACTTGCGGTTTTTTTCTCGTTGTACAATGTGCGAAAGATCAAAATCCACAATCTATTTAAAAACGCTGTTTGAATCTTCCTGGATTCCAAAATTCATCGGCGGTGATCGGCAATGTTTCAGCGACAAGGTTCAGAATGCTTTCGTATCCCTTTTACTGGGAAACCAGAATTTCATACTCGTCGAATCCGACTTCAGCACCGCCATATGGAACGTAGAGCACCTTGTGGGAAGGTTGTACCTTTCCAACAGTAACAACACCATCCTCGTGCGTAACATGTCCAATGAATAGAGGTTCACCGTCTTCGGTTTCGCCACCAGGAACAGCATTTGGTGGAACATTTCCTCCAGAGGTTGGTATCCACGCTACGTTTCCTCCACAGAGAACCTTTACAGAGCCAAGAACAGCATATTTAGTATTCAACGTCATTCTAAATATTTTATAGAACAATTTCAATTTTAATATCATAAGCAAGTCTTTTTACTTGGTAGTCAGATTTTCCATGCTCGGCACCGCCCCATGGTATGTAGCATACAGCATGACCTGGTTTGACCTTGCCAGGTATAAGAGCACCCTCGTGATAAGCACGACCAACGTACAACGGCTCGTCGTCCTGTCCTCCTACGATAGCACCAGGAGGTACCATACCGCCGGAAGCGTCTACCCAGCATGCAGTTCCGGCTTGGAATGCCGCCGGAGCTGATGGTGCGGAAGGTCCTTGTGGATCTGTCGAGAGAGGTAAAAAACATGATTTATTTTTATATTTACATTTACACACAATTCAAAAGATTCATTCAGCGTGCAGTGAGTAGAACCAGCACATAACACTTTAAAAGTCAGATCACCTTTCATAAAAGACCCCAATTTGTTAATACAATTTATTGATGACAAATGTAAATGTGTTATTTTTCATTGGAAATTATTGTTCACTCAAATTCATTGCCAATCAACAGATAAAGAATATCCACCAAAAATTATACTAGTAGTGGCATGAAAAATAAAAGATCTAGGATCCTTTAGGCCACCACGTGAGGGTTTGGAGGATTAATAATTTTGGAACTGAGACAAGAGAAATATCTTGATGATTTCTGACCTTCCTAATTATTATTAGTTTCATTAGTGAGTCACGTTCCATGATTTGTTTATTCTGCCTAATTCAAGCATGTAGGTATTTTTGTCTTACACTGTATAAACTTTGAACATTCTTGTGAAGATTACTAATATAAAAAAAGTTAGTCAACATGTGCACGCTTATAATACAAGAATTTCATCTAACACAATTCACTGACACATGCAGCAAGTCAATACGTGATACATTCCTCATTAAAGTAGCAATCGAAAAGACATCACAGAGTGAGAAAATATATACAGATGTAGTATAGGCCGCAAACCCTGTCAAACACCAAAGTTAATACAAAATATGAAACCTATATAATTTCTATATTGTAAAAAGCACGCGAATGATTCTGTTAAATATTTTCCATCCCGTCCACAACACGAAAAAAATTAATTATTTAAAATCGAAATAGATAATTAAATATTATCAATGACATTGATAATACTGTAAAGATTCACATGAAGCAAAAGCTGATTATCAGATCGGATTACAGAAATACTAGAAAATTACGTTTACTGGGAGTTGCTGCGTTTGAGCCACCATGAGCTGCATGAGGTTCAAATCGAAGTTTCCAATTGCCCGTAGAACCCCAACCAGTACGTACACCGATATAGCTCACGCCTATAGGATTGGGATCGTGCCAGTCCAGAAGCACTGGACCACTCTGATTTCCGGTCTTGACCACAATATGGCCGTCGAGCCAAGAGACAGAGAATTTCTTGTATTCATTGGGATTCAGAATGCCCTTTCTATCTACGCGCACCTGACCCAAAATCAATCCTATTGTAAAATCTCGATACTCCATATGATCTCTCTTTTGAAATTAAAAAATAAAATACTCGTGAACCTTGTCGGGCTGCGTGCGATTGTATCTGATGACAGACGCTGAATTTTCCCATCCGCCGATCATAATTTCATACATTGGACTTGTTTCGCCTTTGGCGTTTGTCAGGGCGATATGAGCATTGCTCTTGGCCTTCACTTCAATTGATACTGCTCCACTTCTTACAGGATGAAATTTATAGGACAGCTCATCGGGGGTTTTCAGTGTTTTACGACCTTCAATGATGGTCAAGTTACAACTCTGATTATACAGTATTAAAGTGATATATCAATATGAAATAATCAAAGTCTCTGTTTTGTCAATTTTTCGTATCTTTTTTTTTAGTTCGTATTTTGCATCTGTAATCGAGTGTTGGGTTTTAACGTGCACGGATATGAAAATTATACATTCTGCAGGTAAAAAGCGAAACGTTCAAAGGTGCTAAAAATGGTTAAATATTATATTTTACATACGTCCACCGTAACCGCCTATACACCTGGCTGTAGCGATCACGCGTTAACCGTGCCGAGAAACGTCAAAATTTGTCATAAAAATTATATTGAAAACTAAAAATACTATAAACTATATCTTAAGCGTATTTTATGACATTCCTTACACCTGAGTATGCGATTCTAATGTAATAGTCTTATCGCACCAAATGTATGTTCTTCTAGCAATTATGTAAAGCGTATACTCAAAATGATTATTTGCAAACAATGTCCACCCATGTACAAAACTTTAAGCTATAATAATACATATATGGTACTAACCTTCAATGAGCCACTCGCCGCTAGCGCCCCAACCAGTGCAAACACCAAAGTAACCAATTCCAAATGGTTCCGGATCCTGGTAACTCAAAAACGGACTGCCCTCGCCTTCCTTACCCACGGTGATGTTACCACCGTTCCATCTTCAATAATCAATTAATAATTACTTAATGTCGAAATGTCATTTACTTGTAATTTTACAATAAATCAAATTATCATAGACACATACCTGATCCAAAAACCACGGAATTCATCGGAAGTTAATATACCAGGTGTTTCAACTTCAGCAACTTCCGGTTTGGATCTATTCTTACGTATTACAGATTTGCTGTTACCCCAACCGCCAATGAAGACCTGATAAAATTTTAATAATAGATAATACCAACCTTTTGATTTTTAAATCACAATCTGGATAATAAATATAAAATCATAAATACCTCATACATAGGATCTCCCTCAGTTGGACCAGTAGTAAGAGCAACGTGAGCATCATTAGCTGCTTTTACACGAAATTGAATTTGTCCACTAGTCACGGGGTAGAAGTGGTACTCCAATTTATCTTCCGTAGAAAGTGCTAAAAATGCGAAGCAAAATCAAAACAATTACTCAATCGGTAAAGAAGTTTTCAGCATTTACCCTAAATGAATTTATCGAGCATTAGAGCAGTGCAAAGATATTTTTTCAATTTAATTAAATGTGCTAAGAACAAATTTTTACTCAGAGACAGACTCAATGTTTTATGTCATTCGACGAGTACACAGCGCCACGACGTCTGGATCCGACAATTTATTTCCTACGGATAAAAGTAATCAGGAAAGTAGGACAACGGAGGCATCCCAAGGATCAATAGTGCACTTTACACTATTAAAATTCAAAATGACAATCGTGAAACATAATAGCAGTATCACTAGGAAACAGTAAAACTACTTAACGTCTTTCGTCCTGAGAAACCATTTGAAGAATTTTAACTTCAAATTAAATGCCTGCAAAGTTCGCAACGACGCAATAACAGTGTTAATTAAGAACCGGAAAAAATTCTAAATCGAGGAATAAAACTTCAGATCTTCGTATGAAAATCTGTCGACTATTACGTAAGAGTCCTACACAATACTTCTTGCTCCAAAAATCAATTAACATAACGGAAGACATTATTAAAGCAACTAAAAGCCTGAAACATTAATGTTTTGTAGGTTATAAACAAATGATGTGCTGCTATTGCTGAATTGCAAACACACCCATCGTTTCAAACGTAAACAAATCCTTGCATAAGATTTGCATGTGTAAACCGATCCGTAGAATCAACATCAGTTTCAAGTCATGGAAGAGAACGTATAAAATGTTTTTTTTTTTCGAATTCTAACCTTTCAGCGACATTTCAAAATCATATAATATATTACAAGGTCTACCAGAGATAATGATAAAGGTCACGGTCACCTTGAATCTCATCATGAATTGCTCAGACGAAATTTATAGCAATGTATTTCTTAACGAATAATAAATTCAATTCATGATTATTGACATTCTGAAGGACTATTCTGTTTCAGCATTACTCTCACGTAGCAATGCAGTGCCAGCAACATTCCCGATAAGTCTACAAATTCTTACCCGGCGCGCATTCCTTGTCACGTGGCAGACAAGTAGCGAGAGCTCAGCGCGCCGGATCTTCCTTTAAACAAACTACCGACGTTAGGTTGCATAAAGGATTTTCTTGGTTTATCTTAATTTTCGAAAGTCACCAACCGGAAGAATTACATTATCATCGCACGGTAACGAGAGACACAGAAAAATTTCGACATAGATAAATCATATTGATGATTGGTATATGTATATGTATATGAATATATGTACCGTCACGATAGAGCAATGTTCTTAATTGATATCGTAGATCAGTTATCGAGTACACAAGTACCAGTATCGCAGTCTTGAAAAAGAAATTTTTTGGCAAAATATCCTTCACCAACACAGTCATCTTAAAATCGTTATAAAGTCTCTTTCACGTAATGTTTAAATCATTCAGTCTGAATTTCCAAATTTTTGATCCAATTCACTGTATTATTTATTCTATATATAAATACACTGCGGCGACTGACACAAATCTTAAAACTGGATTATCGAAAGAAAATATAAATATATGTATGTATATATATATATACACACACGAATACCCTGAGCGTGTTAAAGATTATTTTCTGATCGCGTGCAATACCCTTAAGGCATCGTTCACAAACTGTCCGCATCCACGAATTGCTTAAGAATATCCAGATATATAAATAGTTACCTATGTCATAGAGGCCAAAGTCATAGGTGACATCATATCACTACGTCGTAATCAATATTTAAAATATTCGAAGTGTCTCATTCTACACTCATATGCAAGACCCGCACGATAGAAGGTTGACTAGTCCACAGTGAACGGTTCAATTAAATGACCAATGACGACCTCGCGAGAAACGTCATCAATATGATGTCATATTCGATCTGGTCTCGATGACGATATCAGATGTTTTTTTTTTTTTCTTGAAAAATATCTTGAACGCGCAAAAAGATAGTCAACGTACGTATATGTTCGTCTGAATTATTGATCTCGGAATACGTAACGTATAAAGTAGCGAAACACTAACAGTTTTTCTATTTCATCGAGCGCATTACAAGACGTAGAAATTACTTTGATCCAATTCTTCAAAATAATTAGCCCTTATAATGTAGAGCGCTGTAATATTTGCAATTAACATTACGTGAAAATTAGTGCTATTCAGCCAATTCTCATTGTGCGACACTCATTCTACTACGTTCTTTAACAACGGCACATTGTAAATCCCTATTTCGAATATCGAAACGACTGCAAGTCTTTAGTGACTATCCCCTAAGCGTTGAATACTTCTAACCTAAAAATCACTAGTTTATTTATAGTCATTTAGTCGAATAAGACACTCAAAGTCTTGTTAGAGAAATGCTGGCAGCAGTGGCAGGACGACAGAGCGAGTACAATGGTCCATAATATTTATAGTATTGCGACGTGCATTCTTGTTTACAATTAGCTGCACTGGAGTAACGGAATTAACGAGTGAGGACTGCGCAGTGCTATTAGAAACCTACCTTTTTATTTGTCCGTACTGTCACTGAACCCGCATAGCAACGGTGGTCTTTAGCGAACGTCATGGAATTCTGTGTCGAGTGTAAAGACAAATGCTAAAGGAGTGTCTGTAATGGTGTCACGATCGTAAATACACAGTCGAAAAATCTTTGGATTATCAAGAAAACTTCTGTTACTACAGGAACGACAAAGAAACACTTATATATGTATATTGTCGTTCGATTGAATAACGACCTAGAAAAGCTGTTAGTGTTGGTAGTCAAATTTTATTGTAAAGAAAGGAGGAGATACGCTCTCTTAAACACAAGGTTACAATTGGCTCATTGTTGGAGATCACTCGGTGTGTATTGTTATTTCTCTCGAAATTCTCGAGTCGTTCAAGAGACCGAAGGCACTGAGGAAACGAAAAGTATGTAAGTATGCGGTGATCATCCTCGAAGTAAGAAGCATAACGAAGCAACTTAGAACGCGTATTACACAAGAGCAGCGAATCGTAACGTTGGATGACGTGATCCTGACTGGCTACGCCAGCTTTACACAGGGCAAAAGGAGATCCCTCCTATGTATGTATGTAGGTCTAACACACGATTCAACATTTCCATTGGAACGTAGAGAACCTGTTTCTGATTCATGACACAGTTGACTTTGCGATATTTCGATTAAAATGAATATACGAGCTGCAGCATATATTTTGTATACGTATACCGTATAATGTTTGGTAAGAACCGGCTTTCCGCAGGGAAGGACACAAGCTTGATAAATAGCTAAACCGTTAGTTCCTTGAAAAAAATGTCTGCTAAAGCTAATGCTTAGGCTCCGTTTTTGTGTTGCGTCAAACTGCGCTTGTCAATTGAAAAACTTTCAACTTATTTGTCAACGCCATCATAAGACTAATAAATATCTAATGAAATAATTTTTCTGACTAGTGTAAACGATTATTCAGGCTTTTCTTTAATACTTTATTTGACGAAGTAATTTACTAAAATCGATTTACGCAGTTACGTACCGCTATGCAAATACATCTGAGTTTCATCAACGTTATATTCGTTTATTGATACTCAACATTCTGTGAAACTTTGCAGAAGCTGTTTTTTATCTGTGTTCGTGACAGCTTTTACGGTGGTTTTTCGTATGTATTTTTTAGAGGGTCGAAAGATCCTTGAACGAAATGTATTCGGCTGCATGGCATACCATAATTGTTGTTTCTGAGAAGCTTTACTAAAAATAGATCTACTGCATCTACCGTTGTGTTCTAAGCTGGATCACCGCCATTTTGAATGATGCTTAAGAAGAAGTAGGCGATCTTGATCGAGGCAGTATGGATTTAACTAGCTTGTCTCATAATGTAGGCGTAAGTCATTCCATTTGAGTCCGTGTTACCATTTGCAATTTACCAATCATATGAATCTATTGTACGGAATGTCACAGTTGCCTAATATTTTTTACTGTTAATGGATTCTGAAATGTCTGCATGATATGCTGCTCGTTATTTTCCAGTCGCGAAGATACGTTATGAATAGATTATCCAATGTTATACCGGCTTACTATATAAAATGCCGGCCGGCTTGTCAAACCGGCAACCACACCCCGACTATATTTAGAGGCGTTGCGCCATCCGCTCCCGCATTTCAAGTTACTTTTCTATATAAAATTTAAGATGAGACAGAACGATTGTAGTAATATTTTTTATATAAAAATCTAAGTTGGATCATGGCATTGAGGATAAAAAATTCAAAGGCTTCTATTTGGTATACTAGGAGGATGTATTATTGTTTTTCGTCCTTGGCTATGCTTGTATTTTGTGCAAAGTGAATGACAGAATGATGAGTAGAATATTTCAAAATATACCAAATCCTATTTGAAATTATATTTCTGAGGAACGTTTAAACTTCATTATATGTAGAAATGAAGATAATACTGTGTGTTTTTAACAAATCGTGAACATTAATATCTTTCTGTTATGCAACACGTAAAAAATCTGGATTGTGGTCTCCACAGTTTTTTTATAATTATAGTTTGCAGAATTACTAAATAAAAAGTAAAAACTGTAAGATTGACAGTTAACTTTGCAGCGGAATTGTTGCAAATAATTTTAATTTAATGGCGGGAACGTCAAAGTGAAAATTTGATTTTGACCGTTAAAATTTGGATTGTCATTTAATGATTCTTACTCATTCATTAATGGTTTGTCCGTGAAAATCAAAAACTTAAAATTTGCATTTATAATTAACAGCATATTTTTGCACTTCTCTATAGAAATTATCAGCAGGACTATTCTGTTTCGGATAATTGTTACTCACAGATAGCCATGTTGTTCAGTTGTGTAGTAGACTTGTTCGCTGATGAAAGAGATTCGAACTCCACGAGATTCAGACTCAAACTGCGGGTTTGTTGGCGAGTCGTGATGATTTTTCGTGATGCCAGTTGTGAACGGGTTACGCATGCGTACAAGTTGAAGCGTCACTATACGAATGCCCGCTAGTATTTGCAAGCAATTACCAGTTGTATGACTCAGAGCCTAATAACACTGCTATATCATTCTTGAAATGGATTTGAAGGTACTGAGAAAAGATTTTTTAGTGATTATTTTGACAATGTGGCATATACGCATATAATAATGGACACACATGCTTTGTTACCATTTCTGAGATCTTTAAACAAACTAACAATTAATATTTTTAATTAGGATATTTAGTTTTCTACATATTCATTGGCATACTTTACACAAATATATACAACCTGTGTTATGCGGTTAAGAAGATTACTATTACTGTTAAGCCACGTTAAGATGCATTCCTTTGCCGAGAAACACATGTTAAGAAGTTATTAGACTTGCTGACACAAAATATGCAGTGATATTTTATAATATTAACAATAGCTATATTAGCAAATATTATATAAAATTTACGCATTTTATACATTACGCATTTTACAATATCTCCATGTCACACACTGTAATTATTGGCTTTGATAATAAAGAAAGTTTGTAGTTCATGACCTTTGGCTATATCGAGTGTAACATATCCTTAGTACTTATCAAACGTGATACAATGAATAATAATAGCACACTTTAGAATACTATGACTCATGATAGTACGACTCATTTTTTCTTAATTGTAATTAACATGTTATAAGCAACGAACTATAACAATAAGTAACTTATTATAGCAATGACTATAATCGAAAACATCCGCCACTATGTATTAATTAAAATTCTTCTGCAAGTATTTTATGAACATACATCTGCATTGAATCATTAGACTAATCATTTGTAGGACAATTGGTGACGTTACCAATGAATTTTTTAATATAGTAAAGTTGCAGGCTCAGTCATCTTTGAGAATTTTAAATTATAGGAGTATTGGGTTTAAAAATATCTTTCAAAAAAATGCCCTGATCTCAATATTAATATTAGGGGACTATTCCTTAATTGAACTACCGTTACGCTTACTACATTTCAACCAATTGCATCGACTGATATCAGCCGGTGACACGTAAGCCAGTCGACGTTATTGGCTGAAATTTAATAACCGCAACCGTGGTCCAGTTACGGGATATATGCTAAAATTATGCGTAGATCATTATAATGACGTCCAAAACTTCATCCTTCACAAGATTATCCGTTTGCTGACGAATATTCGACTGATTCTTTGTGGATGATGAGATTTATTTCCTAATGGCCTTGTTCGATGATGAACTCATTCGGTGACGCCTATGTTGTGACATTGTTTGTTGTTGCTGAAGTGGGATATATTGGAGTTTGTGATGCAAGTAGAATTTTTTAATTTCATCAATATATTCTCAGTGATACCCCTTAATTTTTATGTTTGTCTGTGAAAGACCTTAATTTTCTGATCCACCTGACAGTATTTTTTTTACAGTTATCTTTTTTATATTAGCAACTTTTTGAAAGATATAGTGTTTTATAAGGTATTGACAGTTATTGTTTTCGTCTTTACGTATACAATTGTAGAATTATATTTACTTTCGTATTTCAGCAGATACGCTAATATCTTAAAATATTATGGCGGTTGAGGTTATGTAATGAAGATTACTAAAATCAATATATTTTAGTAATAAGGCTGTTCGAACAGTGCAACTTTATATCTTAATGTTCTATATCATTTTATTCCATATTTTGCTAACATTGTAATTTACTCCAATGAGAGAATATACAATTTTTAATACATTCTAAATATCAACAATGAGAAATGTTAATATATCAATAGTATAACATTTTTGCGTAGTAATTGCTTAGAAAGGAAATTCAGGATGATTTTGAATGCCTTTAAAGAAACTAAAATCACAGATTCTGGCAGATGGTCCTTTGTCTAGACCATTTAAATCATCCATATCACTTGATTGTAATTCCCAGTCAAATATATCAATGTTCTCTTTGATTCTTTGGGGATTTGTGCTTTTTGGTATAGCAGCTATTCCTCTTTGGATTATATATCTCAAAAGCACCTGGCCTGGACTTTTTCCAATCTTTTGAGCTATTTTCACCACTGTTGGATTTTTTAATAAGTCAGGCATTGTATCGGTTTTTCCTAATAATTTAACTAATCCACGAGAGCCCAGGGGTGAATATGCTGTTACAGTAATGCCTTTACTCTTGCAAAATTCCACCTGTTACAAAAAGTTGGATATTACTTTTATATATAACAT
>JARPRH010000073.1:552065-575780 GCA_031763665.1 Calameuta haemorrhoidalis | reverse complement strand
AGTCGTTTAACCGTATGCGATTAGATAATTGACAGCAGTCAATTTATTGGAACAACTGCCGTTAAGTCTTGACCCTACTTGGCCCGAGTGGACTCAATTATAAAAGAGCGAGCCTACGCACGGTAGTGCCCTAGCTGCGCCGACCACGAAATAATTGGATAACACGGAATATACACGAGAGGCGCGTGTTGTCTGCTCTCCTCTTAGTAGCGTGGACGAGACTGGACATTTAGTGTGGGACAAGAAATTGTAAGAAATTATTGTTATTTTTTTTCTCCAAAAAAAATTCACACGAAATTCATGTTCAACTAGGTGAGAGAGTGGGTTCGTCGGAGAAGAGCTACGTTACGCGATAAAATGTTATACGGACGATAACAACTGGAAAGATAACAATGCTTTATTGTTTGACGTCTCTCGATAAGTCGTGGGCTTCGAAATGGTTCCTTGGTTGCCAAATCGTTTGGCTTTCCCCGAAATGCGATTACCCTGCGACAAAAGGCCAAGTGCCTACTTGCGAGTCTCGCATCGTGGATCCGAGGTTCAAGCCTAATATTAAAGCAGCGTCGCGCGACTGGTATGCGTATAGGAAATCGTTAAGGGCGAGCGAGAAAGTTAACGTAGGAACTTCTTAATTGAGCTTTTCCGAAAGGAAGTCGAGTGTTATCCAACAGGCCATTTCGAAATGCAGTATAGGACAGGAGTACGGAGGTGGTTTAACTGTCGGCTCGAAGAGGATGCCACGTTTTTCTGACGCTGTAAAAATAGTCGCAGGCTCTGGGCGCAATCAGTGGACGCTGTAACGGCGGCGACGACGACGACGGAAACTGTCTTACCTAGAAGAATCGGAAGTGTCGTCTCGTTGCTGAGTAAAAGGAAGCTGAGAAATATTTGAGATAGCGGGTGGACAAGGTATCACGTATCAAGGGCGTCTGATAAAAAATCAAAAAAATGTGAATGGGGCCAAAATTTTCAAAAATTGCACATTTATCGGCTCTAGGAGGAGATTCTTAAAAGATACATTAAATAGGACTATTGGAACCGAGTATGAATTACTTTGTAAAAAAAATAACCAGAAACTTTGTTTCTCTCGTTGACGAGTCAAGAGAAATATTTTCAGTGCATTCGAACGAAGCCATTCAAGATTAAACGAATTCACGATCGAATGTGTGTCAGAGGGCGGTACGGAGGAGCGAAAATTACATTTAGAGTATCGATCAGCAGTGTATATTTCCTGACGACGATGATCCGCAGAATATTCGACGTGGTGCCGAAGGAGAACTTCCGGGATGCTGGAAGAGAGAGCCGCGAGCCAATAAACGGGCGAGATCGGCACGATGGCGTGGCTCGTGAAGATTTTAGCATACAAAAAGCAATGAGTGGCAGTTTAATCGAGTTTTAAGCACGATGTGCGAATATCGAGTGCGAAATTAAAAGGCTCCGTATAGATAGAGTCGAAATCGATCCCGAAGTACGGTTGCGTGATTCATCGACGAATCCACTGAGTCGCACGTTTGACTTTGGTTACGTGTCGTCCTAGAATTTAGAAGCGACTGCCCGCCGCCAGCGTCAATCTACACGGGCCTGTGAATGGGAAATAAGAAGCGACACACAAACATGGCAGAGCAAAGGACGCTGTGCCTACAGACCACACAATGGACTGGGCTCGATTGCACCGTGTATCTTCTTATTCCCTCTATTCGTTTTTTACTTATCTCTGTCTCGCTTCGCGCCCTGCCGCGAGGAGCATCCTCCGACTCTCTTACTCCCACTAGACCAGTCGGAGAAGCTGACTGCTGTAGATGGTAGGGATGGCTATAGCTCACCTCTTAGTCTTCGTTTCATGAATGAACGTAGAATCTCTTGACTGTCTTTCTTTGGTCCCGCTTCCGTTCCTCTGTATCTCTGGCTCTATCCCCACTCACTTTCATCGCTATCGTTATCTCTCTCTCTCTTCTTTCCTCTCCTTCCACATTACCTATCCTCTCTCTCGTACTTACCAACCAGTAGCCGACTGGCGTCGCTCGTCGAGCCTCCCCGCGAGCGCACGACTTATACTGCGGATATTTATTGCACCGATTCACAGCACAAATACTTCTTGGACGTCGCTACTTGGAACTGCCAGGGAATGTTATTGCGGTTAGGACGAATCAAGTGTAACGCGAACGAGCGCGGACTCTACGGTACGAGGACAAAAAAATAGTCGACGATTGCACTTCTGTGGCGTTTGTGATATTCTTTCTCTCTTTGGGATATTGTTTATTTTGTGTTCGGAAAGCCTTCTTTTTTTTCTCTCTCTCTTGTTTATCTTTCCTCTATCTGGTAATCAAACTCGCAGAGTCTGCGGAATGTACTAGAATTATTTTTCGAAAATCTGTCAATTCTATTATTCTTATCCTTTTTGTACACGCTTAACATTTCTTCGATCAGGGACTGGTGCAGCAGGTGGTCGGTATTTGGACGATAACTTGTTATCGTGACAGTGATAACGACACTGTCAGACGATTTTATTGTTACGATGAAAAATTGTATTTATCGATCAATTTTATCTGCGCTCTTGTTTCTTACCGTCTATCACAATTTATTCGTATCCAAATGCCCAATCGTTGCTCACTTGACTGGAGTACGGATCCTGATAAGATTATGCAAAAATCACAAACGATTTGTCCATTCCTCCATAATATCTTTTTATCATAACACTATCGGTATAACGTATTAAATCGTTATTCAGCTTATTTCGCAGATCAGTAACAAGACTCGTTGAGAAACTGTCCTCCTCGGTATTACGGTATCTGCCCGTGAACAGGTTCGATACCTGTTCTGATATCGTGCACCTGCGAAAATGGTCTTGTTGATCGAACGAGTTGAAACTATTGGAAAAAACAGTGTCTATATATATACAATATATATATGGAGTGTGTGGGTATAACGGTATATATTTACAATTACGATTGCGTGGGGTTCTTTTTATAATTTTTTCTACTACCCCCCTGACTCGCCCTCATTTTTTATCGTCTCTGAGACCTACGTTATTCCCATACGAGAAATTCCCCCTCTCCCTCCCTCGTCACATAGGGGAAAAGTCTACCCTGCACCAGTCTGCCGGTATAACTGGCCATGGCGGCTTATGCTCAGGAAGCCGACGGTGCATGCGAGCTGAACGCTGCAACGCGCGTGCAGAAGGTCTGACGCGCGTTAGAGAAGGTGTGCTATTTCTGGCAGCGTAGGTTTCCCTTTCTCTTGATCTCGACCCTTCGGCTACCTCTTGGCTTCTCGGATCCACGTAGACATAGCTTGTGCACGTATACGTATGTAGGTCTGGGATATGTAACTCGGTGTCTGAGGTCCCTATTCAGGCCCTGGCCAAACTGCACCCTCGCCCAGGAAGGACTCTTTTATATACCTTGTACGTCTTCGCTGGGTATGAATGGAAGAGGGTAAAAAGGAATAGGAAAAAAAAAATCGAGGAATGTAGTCAATGCTGACAGCAACTTCGAGAGACTCCATGTTTTTCTATGCTGTACCAGACCCAGGGTGATATTTGCAAACGTAATGCCCAACGAGAGCGTACGTAGAAAATTAATAACTTTTTGGAAATTCTTGATATGGGCTTTTTTTTTCAAAATTGTTCAGTAGCATTGCTTCTTCGAATTATATTTTTCAGTGGATGTACGTCAAAGGGATTTTTTAAGGGGGTTTGACAGTCTGATGAAAAAAGTATTACTGTATATATAAATAAGCCCGACTGTTTACTGGCTTGTGCAAGTTCTGGGAAGAAAGGAAACGGAGTTTGGCTTTTTCTTTGTGATACGGAGGTTATGTTGATACGTTGCTTTTCCATTGGGTTAAACTGTTTTAATAATAACGTGACTCTTTGGCTGTTTCGATGTATTTGATTATGAAAGGAATGGCAATTGTCAATATTATACAAGCAAACGAAGGTACGGTTTTTAACTGACGCTCTTCACGGTGTCCTTAACATGGTAATCTCGGAAGACTAGAGTGTCTTTAGAGGTAAGGACGTTTGTTATTTTCTTGGGTAAACATACCAAAAATATTGTATTCTCGGGTACTGAAATATCGTAGCTGTCAAAGCCTTTCATAAATAGTCTATAGATATACTGGGTTAAATTTTAGTACCAATCTTATCCGTTTCCCTGAGGGTGTCGCTTCGTGGATTCAAACTGGTAGTACAGATACTGACGTTCGACAATAAATATTCTACGCCAGAGAATTGGTTCTTCGAAGTCATTCTACGATTCGTCGATGTATTCCTTAAGCGGAAGATACGTCGCTTCTCGTATGCAGGCAGAGCCCTTGGAAAATCTAATCAATTACGGCGGACTGGATGGAAGATATTTTCCTGGACCAAAGGATGATACCGAACGGCGAAAGAAATACGAGAGTACTGTCTGACGAGAGAGTGAGTTTTTGGAGCTCTTTCTTTCTCCTTAGAACGTAATAGAAAGAGAGAGAGAGAAAGAGATGGACTACTGGTATGAGTGGAAGGGAGAAGGAAGAGAAAGAAAAGAAAGAAAAAAAGAATACCAAAAGGTGGGATCCTCGTTTATCACCTGAAAGACCCAACCCAAGGTACCCAGTACTTAATGATCGGTTGCCAGGATGAATTAGCGATTGAAAAGGATGCGTCTAATTTTTATCGATCCAATTTTCTCACAGGTGCGGTTCTCCACGTTTAGTCTAGTTTTCATCGAAGCGAGTGTCTGGCGCTCGCGTGGGATCCTCGAAGATCAAAGTTCACGGAAGACTCTGGTATCTCGAAGCTGAACTCATCTATGGCTAATTGGATATGGATCGTATAGCTGCAGGTATATTGGGTATCAGCTACCGAAGAAAAGGGCGAGATGCATGGCTGGGAGCATCGGAAGGCACAGAGGCGCAGCTGCATCGCACCGGAACTCTCCACTTGGTCAGCCGCAGGAACCTTGTTCCTCCGGCGGAAGTGGCTGTCCTCGGGGCTCTTTAAATATTCGGTTTCCGTGCGTCCACCAAGCTTTTGTTAATCACCGATACCCAAGAGGAATCTCTACTACACTGATCTTTATTCAAGACCTGCACGTCGTGCTGGACCAATTTTTGAACTGGACTGGGCCTAGTTTCTTCTCATTTGCTTCTACACCACACGATCTCCATTATGGGGATCATCCTGATGGCGATGCTATATTTGTCCCTTATGTCGTTACCGCCACGTATGGGGTCAGCTAACAATAGCGGATGCTGTAAGCGGTCCTCACGTCTTTTACATTGCTGGTATCGACTGACAGGAAGTTCACTTTGCACATTTTATTCTTTAATGCAATATCTCTTATTAAATGGGGATTTTTAGGTTATTTACTCCAGAGCTATTTTGTTTTTGCTCTTCATCGTTACAAATTATTTAACGGAGTCTTCTTAGCTAATTCGATCTTAATTATTTCTAGAGTGAATCCGACTTATTAATTATCTGATATAGGCGGTCTCTAATCATTGAGTCTTGAAGCGCCGTGGATATTAGCTCATAGTCGACCGGAACAATTACTATGAATGATCCGTAAACAGTACCCGAAGATTGTCAAACAAAAAATCGGTTTCCGGTGGCTCGTCGGTAACTCTTTTAAAAATAGCTCGAAAAATTGTTCCTTGCGAAATACACGTTTCATCCAGACTCAAAACTCACGTTCCAGTTAATTTTTTTTCCCCCAATAAATCTTCGCAACGAACGAATAAGAAAAAAAACGTTCCTTATTTTCGCTTTTATTTCTCGATTTCATTTAGTCTCGTTCAACCTTCAACCCTTAATTCTCCCTGTTCATTTGATATCCCGTCGACGATCCATCTAACCTTATCCTATTAAAATCGCAGCTTCGTATTAGCCGGCAGCCGCTCGCTCCGGCATACTCGTGCGTTCTAAATTGACGTCCACGATGCAAGTAGATTAATAGAGCGAATCGAAAAGATAAAAAATAAACTGAAGGACGTATCCTATTGTAAAATAGATTTTTCTGCGATAAGAGTACCAGCAGGATTAGAAAAAAAAATCAGCTTTGAATTTATTGCGCCCTTTACAGAGTAGTACGCTAACTCAATAGGAAATTGCGGTTCGAGCTGCATTTTTTAAATCTAAATCATTTGCGGACCACGATTATCATATCGCAATGATGCTCGATCGAGATTAAAGCCAAAGGGCGCTCGTGGATTTCCATATACAGTCGATAGATGCGCCAGAAACATTTGTTATAACGTGAACGTGTCATTAGTCCGTAGCTGAAGGTATTATTGGACAAAAAAGGGTTATCAATCGTCATTGTAAATATAAGTGGCTTCGTTTCTAGTCCCTCGAGATATTTTCATCTCTCTCGCACGACATCTGTCCTCTGCCATGCACTTACACGTCAACTTTGAAATTCCATGACAGTTTGATTGACAGCTGTGCGATAGTCGTTATCCATTTTATCAATAATTCATCCTTGACTTTGTGACACTCCGATGTCTCCTAGAATAATAGGTTGCCTTTAGTGACACCCTGAGTCATCGAAGTGCGATTTGTATCGACCTCTCTTTGAATCAATAGAATTGTTTTTTGGATTTTTCAAAAAAAACATTTTTGGTTTGCTCCTCTTTTTTTTTAGAATTTCGATGCAAGCTAGCTTTATCCTCGCGATGATTTTTCAAGTCAGCGATTTTTCGTTTCTCAGGGCCGCACCACGATATTTCTATCAGATATCCACCGATTATTTGAATTTATTTATCACAGCCTCAAGCCCTTCGGTTAGCGTTTCTATCCAGTATATTTTGCGCCGTTTCTATTTTACTCTGTTCCACGTTCTGATACACACGTTGTATATCGTCATCGTGACGGTCCTCGCGGTTGGCTCTGTACGAGCAATGCGAATGACGGACGGACATAAAATATTCAGAAGTTTCTGACATGGCGTCAGTTCAGGCTAGAAAATGCTTATGGTGTATATGTATATGTACTACATGCTTATGACTATGTAAAGGTCGCCAATGCTCACAGCGATGCTAGTCACGGCTGGACCTTCGTCGAGAAATATTTAGGGGGATTTAGAGAAAGTATTTTTTTTTTGTGAAATTTTGAAAAAAAAGAGCGACACGTCCTATTTTGTTACGCGTACAATATACGGCACATGAAAAACGTGAAAAAGCGGATCCAGAGAATTTCGAAGAAATAATATTTTTTTTTAAACAAAAATTCTTGTTTAGAGATACAAAGTGGGAAGTGTTGTCAATTTCAATTAGCCGTAACGAGATAATTCATTGTATCGTCTTTAACTTGCTACACGTTTTCGGTGATAAAGTCGATTAGATTTTTTTCCTGTTTTTATTATTTTTTTTTTTCAATATCTCACCCTCTGTACCTCCTATCTTATATATTTCTTATCGCCAGTTTCTTACGCAAAACTTGAATCGATAATTTATCGCTAAAATTCTCATTCCTCGTCACGTTGCTCCGATCGTGACGCTTCGCGAGCCTCGCAGTTTCTCGCGCTCTGATACGTCTTGATAAGAAAACACGTGCTGCTCATTAATCCAATAGGCTGCAAGGTAATTTCGTAATGCCACGTTTTCATCGGAGATTTACGCGGCCGGCTTTATTCATGCGAATCATTTGTCAAACTCTCGGCGAGCGTGGCGATTTTCATTATTGTTCGTGTATCTAATAGCTCGAAGCAATTGTCACGTTTTCGAGCTACTCGTGTGTCATTCTTACTACTTTCTTTGTATCGGCATGTAGATCCGATTAATCAAAGGAATTGATCGGATCGAGGTAGTGTAATTAATGAAGGATAATTAAAATAATTAAAAAAATTCATTCGCACGCGTTACCGGTCAGATAAGACAAATCGAATTTTTCATTACCTTGTTAGTGTTAACGTTCAACCACTGATAACAGTGGATTCGGCCAGTTGACAGGGAACCGATCGTGGATGGATTTATCATTCGATTCTTCTTATCGGTAAAAAAATGGTATTCTTATTATTATTGACAATTTATTTATAACCTGTGCAACGTTAGCTTAATTGACTTTATTTATTGTCATACGAGACAATAATTAAATGAATACGTTACTAAGAGGTATAATTGTTCACGTTGTGTTGACTCTGTTAAAATTAATCATAGATTCGCAAGACCGTGACATGTTGACCTTTTGACGTGAAATTTTTCGCAAATTCTTACGCTTCACCACCAGCGCTTCTTAATCATTCTATACAATGTGATACTTTCCGTGACCTCGCGAAGAATGTATTGAATTATCGCAACCCCCTTATCGCGCGATGACGAGCTACGTCGGCGTCTATCGTGTCATTCCCCAAGCCCATTGACATTGCTAATTGTAAATCACGCGATTTTTATGTTTACTGATTCGGGCCTTTTTATTGAATAATTCGAGCCAATCGCTTTCGCTAATTATCCAAGCGTTTAAGAACGTCTTGTCCGTCTTCAAGTATTCGTATGTGTATCCGTATACGCACAGTATTCCACACGCTAAGTAACAATCGTTGTTTACGTCAGATAATGAACATCGAGACCTAAAAAAAAATACGTTTCAATTTCCCGTTCATTAATGAAGATCAATATTTTTCTAATCCCTGATCGCTGCGCTCGTAGATTATTTCTTGCCGAGTACGTCAGACGTAACTCAGGTTTTCCATTGAACAACAATGAATTACAAAACTGTCATACACGGTCGTGAAACGTCAAACACGTGTCCCACGTGTAAATTGGACACAACAGTGTCAGCGTAAAAATTAATCAAATTCGATTTTAAAAAATTTCCGAAATTTCATAAAAAGATCTAACGCGTACCCAAATCAAGCCGAACAATTGATAAGAAAGCAACGATATTAGAAATAAGACTCTATTAGGGGAAGTGTGCATGGATCTTCGAGCCTCGTCGCTGTAGCGTTCGGTTGCGTTACTCCGTCGGCGCAGCCATTTCATTCAGTCACCGGCACGAAGGTCAAGCCGGTCGGTTCTGGGCTTGCGGCATCCCCTTCATTCTATTCTCTTCTTTCTCTCTCTTTAAATTTTCTTCTCTCTCTAATTCTCACTGTCCCTCCCCTCCGTCGCCCTCTCCCTCCCCCTACCTCTCACAGTCATCCGATCTCCCCACTCACTTCCCCTCTTGCCTCTCGAATGCACTTCTTCCCATCCTTCTCCCTCTCTGCCTCTCTCTCGATCTCTCTTTCTCTCTCGCCCCCCTTCCTCTGCCCCCTCGCGACTACCACTACTCCTACACGAGAATTACGACAAGACCACTCGGCTGCAGGTTCACCGTTCATTCATGTTTCTGCTGAGCCAAGTCTCCTCGTCTGCACCGCTTCCCCTCCTGCTCCTCAATTTCCCCCCCTTCGACTCTCAGCCTCTCTCTTCTTAACACTCGCTCTCCTTTCCTCGCCCCTAGTTCCTATGCACCCGCTCGTCTCTTTATCACTCTTTTTTTTTTCATTTTCGTAGTTTCGAGACGACGTCTGCAGTTTCTAATCGGTACATGCACTCGTGCAATGTAATCACACGCTGCTGTGCCACGACACGAAATCGCATTGACCATTAAGCCGTCGAGGATTGCTACCCCCGGGTGACCTTCTCGACCTAAACGCCTGGCCTCTTAACCACGACACGTCACTTCTTTCCAGTGCACTGGAGCAACCTCCCCCACCAGCTTAGCTTCCCGGACGAACTCCGAAGCGCACTGATCGATTCCGTAACTCTCCCTATTTTTCTTTTCGCTATTCGTTACTATCTCCTTAATTACCTCGACCAGGGCGCGCAGACATACATAGCCTGAGGGCCATTATGGGCAATGTAAACGTGGGAGCGAACCTCGTACTCTCTCGTAGACCCCATGAAAATAATTATATATATATATACAGGTCGGCCCTTAATAGAGACTGAACTAAATTTATAGGGCTTTGTATCGCACGCCCTCTCTGTCTGTGTGAATTAACCTTTATTCTTGAATACCTCAGCGAAATTACCTTCACTCCGTTCAATAGTGAATTCAATGCGATACAGTGAATTACGAACGACCTGTTCTCAGGTGCCATTGTCATTTTTTAGTCGTTACCGATATAAACCGATTTCGTAAGCTCGCTGTATACTCATTGTTGTCTAATCTCTACTCTCTATTGTCTAATAGTTATATGTGTAAATACGAGTATATCTCGTAACCGTAATACATCCTCGGTCCTCGTCTACCACCGACCATGCGAATTAGAGCTGTCTCGACAACTGGCTTAATGATCCCAACAAAGCTCACGTTGGAGGGCCGTACCTTATTACGCGAGGGATTAATAAAAGAGACATAGATAGCGACAAATTCAACTCTGCTCCCATTCAGAATATACGGTTTGTTGAACGACACCAGAAGCAACGTCATTAACCTCACATTATTATGCAAAGACGATCCGTGGAACGAAGAACAGTCTTTCATGTACTACCTGAGCATAGCCATGTTAACCGTCTCGTCGAGCACATTCGACCGACGCGACGGGGCCTTTCGACGCCATTGATAAGCGTCATCCTCCTACCGGACAACGTCATGCCTGCTACTGTTTTTGAAATTTATACTAAATATTCAAATTTGACTCTGATCTTTACATATATACTATTTGTCAGCTGTCTGGTTTTTTTTTCCCCCTAGGATATCGGAATCCTAGGGTAAAAAAATGTATACCTAGGGTTACACCAGTGACACGGTACCCGCGCAAGATGACGACCTATCTATTTGTGTATGTACATACGTACGTCATGTGCAAGTACCTAGTGCGTCGTAGCACGAGCCACCGGAAGTCCCGTGTAACGAGGGCCGTCGTTAAGATTTAACGAATCGTTTGATGATTTCAGCGCGATGCGCGTGGCGTGGGTGGTATTCTGGGATGTGGCAGCCTCAGCGGTGGTGGCGTGATGATGATGATGGCCAAGTACATGAAGCAGGAGCTGGCTTCGGACGCCGAGGAGGAGGGCCTGGTGCCTGCTCTTCCTGGTCGATTCGCTTCGATGCGCAAGGTACCCTCGCTATCGGACCTCTCGGACCCGGAGAGTTCACTAGGTGAGTTTTTTACCTTTGCATCCTTCACTGCTATATGTTTCTTATCGAATCAAGGTCATCGACGGCGGACGAGGTACGACTATGTACCGATGGGTTCAAAGGGTCACTTTTGGGTGAACAGGATGAACGGCTGAACGTCGTTCTCTTATTTTATTTTTTTTTGCCGAGAATCGGCTCGCAGTCTTCTTTGATGATATTTTGAGGACGAGAGGAACACGTTTTGAGTGCCGTACTCTGCGTCGTTTTTTTTGACAATTTTTTTTTCGTTCACTATGCTCTTCCACTTTTGAAAGATTCCAGAGATTGTGGACCAAACTCAAAACACGCTTTCACGCCTGAACTCTGAAGAAAAAGAGGGGAAATGCGTGTGTGTATATATATATATGTGTCTCTGTTCTTAATGTAAGCCAAGGGGACCATGTCCCCCCTCCCTCCCTCCCGCCCCTCTCACTCTTGACTCAAACAAAAATGAAACTGGGTGTCCCGGGCGAGTCACAGGATGCCCTACCTTTGTGCTTCTCGTATCGCTCGAATGGTCGCTTTACGACCCTCGTTGCCACTGCGATACGCACGCATTATGGCCCGAACTTCCGTTTCTCCAGCATGAAATGGATGCATCCCTATGGGCACTGCAACAGGTAGGTTTACGTAGGCACCACCCTTGGCATCCTCGACCCTATTGACCCCCGCGCTTCATCGATCACGCACAATACGCTCCTGACAAACAGGTGTGTCTGACGTTTCGTCACCCTTCGTGCCAATATTACTGCACGGAGGATGGGTACCCCCCAATAACTTGCCATATCTACCTGTTGTATCAATTTACGTTACAACTTCGCCATCGGTTTATATATATACATATTTATATATAGATTTCACGTGAAACTCTAACCTTGGACAAGACATTGCGTCACTCATTCATTCCACGTGTCCCCCCTCCGGAGGAGGAACATTTGATACGAACACAATTGGAGGTAAACCCTTTCGCATGCGAGAATCGTTCGTTAATAGGATTAAAATCAGTCTTGACAAATAATTAAAATTCCCGTACGATTCCATGAGGTCTGTAGATTCCTCTGGAAATTCGTTGAGTTACGAGAGAAAAAAAAGAAATTTAGCAGACGATACATGTGGGTGTCCCTTTATCGGTGTCCAGCCTACGGGCTAGGACAGTTTCTACAGGAATTTTGAGAATCAGCCATTTATTTTCTTTCTTGTACAGAATGGAAAATCTCCTGCATCGGCTACTTCAATTTCTCTAGTCTTGTCCGACTCGTTACTGACTCGGCCGCGTTAGCGGACTCGTGATCCGCGGCCGTGTTTGCGTAATAGGAGCCTGCGAGCAGACTAAGCATATAATAAATACTTATGTATAGAACATGTAGGATTAGTCGGTACCGATTCGAACGTTATTTTCTTGTTACTCGCGGGTCAGCCAGTGTGATCAAAATGTAGCGAGAATTTACGAATTGGATAATCAGCAGCATCCTCATTAAGGCCCCCACTATACGCCCCCGCCTTCCCTTCTCCTGCTACAGTCTAGTACTTATGTGCATGTATATATAACGCTCGTTTTCATACTCGTTACACTGCCGTACCGTAGGTATAGTCAAACTACGCAGAGTCCGACCAACAGTCCACCTACTTATGTCAGCGAATCCTAGTCGAACACCAAATACCCTTATTATATATATATATATATATATATGTAATATATATATATATCAGCGTTAGAAGTTGCTACGAATTTTTTTTCATCTTTTTCCTACTACGCGTGACTTGGCAGACCGTAAACAACTGATTAGATTTTATCGGCTGGTAGAGGCAACGTTTGATCCATGGCGACCAATACAGTATAATGATTTTAACGTGTGGCCAGTTTGTCCGTGTTGGTAACGACGTAGATGTTTTCGTGGGTTTTACGAAAATTTGTATATTTCGAGGTACGGGGATGACGTAATTCCGTTAGGATTAGGCACGGTATGCATTTAGCGACGCGCGGTCGTTATGCGGTAGAGCCCCGAGCAGATACAGGCTGTTGTTACGTGGCTACCGAGACTGCGTGTGATTTCTTCAGGCGTTAATGGAGGCGTTGATACATTGACGTATGGTACCCTGTTTGGCACCCGAAGTACTACGTAGTAATTATAAGGGACGCGTGTGCGTTAAAGGTAGATGCACGTGGTTCATTGAGAATTCAACTGTGTACTCGGCGCTGGCACACTGCGGCATTCTATTCACGTGGGTCGTCTCGTGATTCACGTTAAGGATCGTTGGCCTCTCCGCGTAGCGTCCCTAAGGGCGTTTTCGTTCGGGACCCGTGGAACCTGAAAGCCGATCGCAATGTGAAAAGTCACAGTCAGGCCACGGCGAAGGGCTTCTGTGCGACACTTTAATAATAAATAATCATAACGATCACCGTGTGGGACAGGGCTGCCCGTCACGGAAGGGTTGAGGCTGCATCCGGTCTGACTGCGTGCACGTTCTGCGTCAACGTGCGTGAACTTTTTAACTCGAGGCTCCTGTCTATCTAGGTATTTTTTTTTTATTCCGTGGGGATTAGCCATGCGGTACGCGTGGTCGAGTGTGAAAATCATACCTGGGACTTGTTAATTTTGACTTTTCGAAAAGGATCCTTGGTATTTGAATAGAAGGTGGAAGAATTAGGATCCATCGAGGACACGCATAGTCCTTCTGATCTGCGTGAATATATTCAGTGGCTGGAAGGTTGTTTTTTGTTCTTCAAAGTATCCCGGAGCTCGTGTTTACTCGATACGCCGTCTTTGTGACCGATTTAGGGTATATTCTTAGCTAGCGACTAGTGCAATAAACAATGATGAGAAATAAGTGTGACGCCGTTGTATACCGTGCTTTGAAATTGGCTGGGATGGAGGACGAGTGCCGTGAAATGGTGTCGATGTTCTCAGACGATAGATAACCTCGCGATTGAATTACCAGGGAGCGGCTTTCTGTAAATGGAAGGTCCGCGGCATTGACGGGTGCCTCGGGGTTTAACGCACCCACCCCGCTTCCTCGGAGCGCAGTAGCCGAGCTTATTTTTACCGTCACAAAACACACGTAGAGACGCCGACGTAGACCGCTTATATTTTTCCAGTTTGCCGCGCTGAATAATGCAGCGATCTAGCTTTTCCGTAACAATCGATGACCGACGCGCGATGCTATTGTCATATGATTCCACGATAGGCCTCCGATGACAGCCAGTGCAGAATGTTTTATGTAAATGAGCATTGTCTCCGCGACATTGACGTAGCGCAACAAATTTGTTTCTTTTGCGCGCTTCCCTTCGCTGCCGATTCCAGGCATAATCAAACATGGCCGTCCCTCGCGCATGCGCACCGCGCTCATAAATATGAATCTCGATTCTCAGCCCAGCGCCAACTTCACTCTATACTCGCTGCTTGCCAATCGAACTTCCACGCTTCTTATTCAGCTTCGAGAGAGTTGACATTCCGTCTCGTTTTACTTTATATATTATTGCACCATTAAAAGATAATCCTATCTCTCTTCTCGGACAGTCATTTTCAGACTCTGCCGTTCCTCACCGTAGCGTCCATTGTCGTGCGCGCATCGTCCCGTCCGTACGGTACGATCCTTTAGACAAGGAGACGCCGAACGGCATCGAGCCTACGTCTTGTCATTCCGAGAAGCGATTCCTCGCTCGGTAGGTAGGCTAGATGTTCGTTCAATTTATTCCTCGACGAGGCACCGGATGAACGAGGGAGACTCGTCGACGTCTTACGTGCCTGAATTACAAAAGCTTCCGCTGTACATCGGACATCTTGCCTCCTCGGGACCGACTAGCGCCGCCAGTCATTCTCAGTCTTTTCCGTCTACTCGTATATGCCATTGACATGCCACTACGTACACACCTTCCCTTTTACTCGTTCACTCCGATATTTTCACATTGTTCTGTCGACTTTCATTCTCGACGTTGACCCAGGAGTATAGCCGCATAACAACCATAAATCGTATTCCATTGAGAAACTAACCTTATCCCTGCGTCAACGAGTGACACAAGATGTCCGCGTCGCTCGAGGTAGAATAAAAATAAAGTAACGAGATATATCGCTGCAGAAGTACGTATCGGCAGTATTAAAGATTATCTAGATTGCCAGCGGGTACCGTTTGACGTCCCTGACTTTGTCATTCGATATACCAAACCTCCTTTGCATCGTACATTGTAGGAATCCTGATTCGTTGGTATTTACCTTGAACGAATTTCAGGGTCGTGCACTAGGTAAAATCCGAGGGTAAACTAGACTCTTCAAGAAGCTCGTTAGATTACCGGATTGATACGGGAGCAAATACGTTAGCCTCTCGAGGCAAACGGCCCACACACGGCGCCATTGATTGCCGTCATTTCGTTGCAATAAATCCCCCGCAATGTATTTTAGGATATCGTTGGTGGTAGCCCATTGAAACAGCTAAGGAACGATTCTGGACAAATTTATCTCGGCTATTATAAGTTAAATTCTCAGTAACCACAGTCGACTTACTTGTTTAGCCTTGAAGGATTTTTTTCTTTCCCAATCTTTATACTACAGACAGCGACCCTCCGATTGTCTTACGCCGGTAGACATCTTGTAAATCGGTACGTTCACGGATCGGATTCCTGTGAAATAATGGTAGAACCACCGAAGCCCTGATAGTGCTAGGGGGGTACGAGAAGGTTACGTGTGGATGAGGAGGATACGGGATGGAAGAGGATGAGATGATCGTGTTTTAAGCTGGTGGAGACAAGGTGGCCAACATATTGCGTGAAATATGTAACCGCAGCTGTGCGTGCGGTTGGTCGTTCCTCTTGGATCGGCGTCTTTAACCGAACCAAGCGCAGATAGCGTTCTCACGTCCCCATTGGCAGGCACTATATCCACGGCAAACTCAAGTCAGTCAAAACATCTCACAATATCAAACAACCTTTAACGGGGCAGATGTTGCCCGAGGCTCTGGATTTTCTCTCGGGCTCTGTTGCTGCTATGCCGTGGGTAGTTCGTTATTTCGAAAGAAAGCTTTTTCGGAGAATGATATATTAGCTTTTAGGTGCAGTGCCACTTTGCTCATAGACTTTCGTGCGGCTCTGTGCAAGAATATTCTGTATATTTTAATAGTTAAAGCTTTGTTGTTACCGATGCAGCTTTCAAACTCAGTATAACGAAGAGCACTGGGTCTTTTTAAATTCCGACTATCCGCAGGGCTGATTAAGACGTGTTCCTTACGTTTATGGTATTATGAGTGTCAGGTTATATATATATGAGTAAGGAATTGGGGTTTTTTAAATGGTGATTTTGATATTTGGACGCCAGGAGAACGCCATGGAAGTTTCTGGTTTGACGAGTTTTCGAATAGAGCTGTCCGTTTTAGGTTAATTTATCAGCGATGAGGATCGTCTGCTATTTTGAATCGCAACAAATTTACACGTGGAGATTATTGATCGTGAGTTCAAGATAGCACGTTTATATCGTTAAAAATGAATTATTTCTCGCCTTCGGATGATCGCCTTCCAACTTGGGTTATATAAGGGCATCTCTGTGAGTTACGTCACCGTCGACCGACCGGTGTCTGCCTCTAGCGGCAGTTCATCGGACGCGAAGCTTCGATGTATTCCCGATAGGTAGCGCCACTCTCGGCTTGAAAATTCTCGAACCATATGTGGATAAAGTAGGTCTCTAGGTAGAGGATGATCATCCATACCGATCTCCGAAGGCATTCTAAATCTGTAATGGATGTTTATTAACCGAAAATTTCAAGAACGAGTAGTTGAAATATTTACAAATTACTTTAATCATTTATAACATAACATAACCCAAAGAAACTTAAACACATTTCTTACTCAATACTTTCTGTAAGTAGTTCATTAAAAATTTCGGTTTTTCAATCTAAAAAAAAAAACAAAAGTCCAACGGTCATCGGTTAACCAGTACAAAATATCTTAGTACTGTTTCACATTAGATTTCATTATTCCTCATCGACCTGATATCAACTTGGTATCCTAACATATTGGCGTTCCAATAGGTTATGTCGCGGACTGTTGCGCCCGAGGGCGAGTGGAAAGGCGGTTCTCAGAGGAAGCCAGAGGAACAGGTAGCAACAGGTTGTGACGTCACGAGGCGCCACGCGACCACGCTTCATTCATGAGATTCGAAGCCTCACGGGACCACCGCGTTAGGGTCAGATCCGATTCACCACACCATTAGTTCCCTCAGATTTTTCCCAAGACCCTTAAAAGAGAAAAAAAAAGTGAGTGACCCCCGGGGGTGCTGGATACCTTCGCGTGACTTTTCCTTCCGGGCCTAAATTTCCTCGGGAACTTTTAACCTCAAACTCCATCCAAGGACTATTTAATGATCATCTGCGCCGTGCACGAGAAGTGCACTGTCATTTTCCTTAATATTTGCTGGGATCCCATCTCAAGAACCGGAAGGGATGAAAATCAGCCCTGAGGTCTAAAGTTCCTTGCAGAAGGTGCCCCGGGTCCTGCGTATGATGGCTGGGTCCTCTCTCTCTATTTCTCTCCAATAGATCTGATGAAGTCAGGGGGTTGATAGATTCTCATAATTATATATTGATCATGGACGAACGGTGTGTTTTTCAATTATCAAGATGATGGGATGAAAAGTCATAGGGGAGGAGATTGATAGGATGATTCGATAAGAGGATCTTAATAGTCTCGCACGGTGTCAAGAACCTTGATGATGTACAGTGACTCGAGATAGAAACACCTAGAGATAGACCCCGAAGTAGACTCCATGGGACTGCGAAGTCCCGATGATGGATGATCCACGGGAAGTTAGTGAAAAAGGGAATAAAAATGTAGATAAGCAGAAAAATAAATGAGCGTCCCATTATTAATGTAAATCATTAATCATATAGCGCCCCGAGTCATTTACATACTAATGTCTCCCATGTTCCTAGCTTTATTCGCGCAACGCCACTTTCTAATGTCTTGATAAAATCAAGCCGCCGGTAAAGCGTCTTATTTCTCAAACAAAGGAAGACACGTAAAATTACGTACGCCATTTAAAATTGAATCACCAAACACCCACCGAACATTACCTCTTGCAGAGTTCCCGTCGCGGAAGCTGTCATCAGTGATTTCTCTTAAATCGCTTTGAAGCAACGATTTTCTAATGACGATATTTATCGCGCATGCGCAGTACGCTTCCACGCAGCTACGTAACAGGCGGCCACCTCAACGCCAACTCCCGTCGACGATGGCGCGAGCCTTCCTCTTGTAACCAGGAGGCTGCCAGGCAGGGATCCAGAAGCTAGCAAGACATCGGACATCGTGACCCCGAGTTCCTTCCCCCGAGGCTGGTGGACGGCTCGCGAATATCCCCACCACGTGGGTACCTGCCAGGGGAGCGACGGTGGAAGTGTTACCCCCACCCTGAACAGCCACGCGAGTTCATTCATGAGATCGTGGGAACGTGCCTCCTGGAGAGCCCCTCCGAGAGCGCAGCCTACCTCTATACCATCTAGGAACACAGCCTCTCTCCACCTCCTCTCCGTAGGTACCTATCCATGTCTTAACCTGGACTCTGTCCCTCTCATACTAACCTCTACTCATCTCTTGTCCTTCTCTCACTCTAGCAGAGCCTGGGACTACCTCTCATCATCTAGAACCACCACCTCCTCCTTCAGCTCCTCCACCTCTCCTTCGGACCCTGGCCGCTTACCTGCCCGAGCGATCGCGAGCAACTCCTCACAACTGGTACAGTGGCTGCCACAAGTTACGTCACCGTCCGTCGGAATCCCATTGCCCGGATGAACCTCCTCCTGAGGTCACTTTGACATCTTCGCTAAACCCACCGACGTCCCCAGCAGAAACGGACTCGGATCGTTCATGATGTCCATCACCTGGACCTGGTCCGTTCGTACAGAACGTAAAGCGTCCTAGGAGTAGATAACGCGATGATGTAGTTCAGGATGGACGAAGCACAATTGTATTTAGGTACTTAGATGCGTCCTCGTGGACTTTTGCGATGCGTTGTACCTGACGACCTCTGCGTGGCCGGCAGCCGGCGGAGACATAATTGCGGCTCGTAATCATGGCGCAGGGCCCCTGGGGCACACGAGGCCCCCTCGCACGGCTGCACGTCTCTTCTGGCTCTCCTGCCTCTTCTGGTCTATCCACGTATCTCCTTCGCGTCTCCTTGATCGTAGCTCATGCTAGGCCCTCGGGCTTTGGCCATGCTGCCCGCTCGTTGCGTATCCCAGTCAGGGCGGCGTTATTACTCCTCGAGAGAAGATACGGCACGCCGCGTGTTTTACGGCTCAACGTTTATGCGCCATCTCGAGTCTCTTAACGTTCCTCATGAAGTGGCAGCGGGCACGATGTATCAAGATGCCACGACCATTATTATATGGCTATTCACGTGTAATAGAACGTTCCTTCTAAGATGCACAGTATTAAGTACGAACTCCATCCGATGCATTAGGTTCTTTTGTTCGAGGCGTAAAACGTGCCTCTACTTGGCTTCTGGCCACTCAGAGGATATCAAACAGGATCTCCTTCGGGAAGGAGGTTCGGGCGCGTCCTTGACTCTGCAAGATTTTATTCACTTTTTAGTTTTATTCATGCTATATTTTTATCTGATAGACCTAGCCTCGGCGCGTCCCGCGATCAGTCGCAGCTAATGGCCCGTGACCACCAAGCTCGAATAGGCGTGTAGAACCAAGTGGTTTCCGTTGCTGTAGACCTGGTATATAATTCACAAAAATAACTCTAGGACCAAATCCGTTCGTTGGATCAATCAGTAACTCATCGTCTAATCATCCAATTCTATTGGATCCGTTGAGATGCGTTTCTCCATACCGACCCAAGTATCCACTCAATCGTTCTAAAACTTGGGTCTCCTTGAGCAGGAAGGATCCTGGCTCTGTTACCTCGCTAAAAATCTTATTAGAGTTACAAGACTGCCATACGGATATACAAACAGGTACAAGACCCGCGGCTAACAGCCGGTGGAGACTTGGTAGCCGTCGTAATTGATTATCTTGTAGCCCGGCGCCTTCTTCGCAGCCTCATCCGATTCTCCATACTCCAAGGCGCAGCGTCTCCTTGCGCTCTTACACAGGGAAGACTGTCCCCGCTGCATTCCAAGGAACGACTGCTTAGCCACTGGAGCCACTTGCTAAAGACTCCAGGACAGCTAGCGCAGGCCTCATTGCTGATTAGGTACCTGGTACTGTTAGATCAAAAACCTGTAAAAACCTCAGCCTGATTATCCGCATCTCCTAGACTATCCGTCTTATCTCCATAATACGCTTTACCGGTAAAATTTTTCATCAATCTTCATCTAACTCGGTACATCCTCATCCTTCGAAGGACATCCGGACGACGCTTGCACAGCCTGTATTACACTGGCTCGCCATTACCAGCACAGCCTCTATCGAGCTTCTGCCTTCCAAGAGAGATTATAAAGATAATGAGTGTTGCAGCAACGAGCAGCAGCATCTCCAGTACCAGGAGCCAGTGCTAGGTCCTCGCTCCCAACAAATTGCCGGGTTCATTCATCCTCCCCGATAGAGAAAAACTAGCCGCGCTGGCCCTCCTCTTCTTGGTCTCCTTCGTCCGATCGCACCTTCGGCCGCGGCCGTCTCTCCAGCATCCCTTCTTCTCGGTCCATCTCCCTTCGCGTCTGGACCTCTCGTTTTATCCTGCCGCGTGGCCTCACTAAATATCATCGCGCTCTGAGATAATGATTTCGTAACGCACGCTGTTTTATAACGAAGTCTCCATTTGATTGCTCTTCTAGTCACCCTACGCAGCTCTTCGTGTTTCCCTGCAGTACCCAACCTTCTTTACCGACCGAGACCCACCTCGGGGCTACTCGAAACGCCCAGGGACACTAGAGCTGGATAATGGCACCTTCGTAAAGAAACATTTCTTAGAGCTCCCCTCTTCGCCTATCCTGACTCTCGTCTTTCACTCTTCTTCTTTTATTTCTTCCTTCCTTTATTACTCTTCAGCTTCGTCGCGCCTTAAACGTTACCACCGTGCACACTGGGACTCTGCTCCTTGGCAAGATCGATCGGACTCTTCTCTGGATCCACTTGCGTTATACCGTCTATCAGATAGTTACAGGAAATAAGACGATCTGAGATATAGGTATCTTCGATGAGCTAATAATGATTCCGTTAGGAGATCATTGCGAAAGGAGGATCACGAGCGCAGTCCAGTACCACTTCCGGTTATGTCGCCGAACGCACATTCTGTATATTATAATCGATGGCATTAAACGCTGTAAACTCGTAAATTAATGCAAAAGGTGACTCATTCTCTTTTAGATTCTAATCATTTTCATATTATACGCTGACTAATATGTGATTAGTGGCGCGGAGTGGTTTTCTTCGTTAAACCTGTTCACTTGGTTGATCTATTGATAGTAAGGATGCATATAGTATATATGTATATTTATATACCAAGTGCCCACGTATACCCACTACGCGCGGCCGTTTACCCGGAATTCAGCTGGTCGTTTCCAATAAGCGATCCTTTCCCGCAATGCGTATCCACGGTTCGCCGCCTCGATGCCTCTTAATTAAATGGCCACCGTATCTCGACTGGCCATACGTTCCCACGTGCTCGTAATTTTCATGCGGCATGTCAGGTGCACCCGTGTACTTGTATCTACGCTCTCGTATACGAGCAATAGGGAAGGCTGTCTTATTATTTTTATTTAACTCTTTTCCTCGTCCTTCTTTTACGTATGGCATATTTTGTATACATATAACTCACCGTTAACTCTGTATGTACGTGAGATTTTACTGAGAAGGATTGCTAAGAAAAAATTTTATGTCCTGAAACTAACTTCCGGTTATGTGATTTGGGACTCTATGCTAAAATAAGGTAAATTTCGAGAAGCGGGTTAAGGTTAGGGTTAGCAATTTTACTGTGAGGTGTCGATGTGAATGATCCTTTTATTAGCGAAACATGTACATATGTATATACAGCTAAATTAGCCTTGGCTCAACGGCGTGACTATAGGCGATCGACTGATGTCCAAAAGTGCTGGTGTCCCGGGCGTGGACATAGTCCGTCGAGTATGTAGCGCTGCGAAAGAACGACCTCGGTGTCTTACGTCTTCTTCGATCGATAGTTTATGACTTGATCGGTGAACCCTCGATTAGCATAAAATTAATAACCAATCGTTAACCCGCCGAGAGGAGACTCCGGTATAACCAGATATCGATCGCTGCTTGGAGGCGCTGAAAAAAATCGCAAGACGGTCTTTGGGCGAATTTAAAGCGAGGCATCCGTGAGAACGTGATTTTAGTCGTATTGGACAAATATACTCGAGTTTCCCATCCGTCGTCTGTGCGATTTGACGAATTTCATTATACAGGGAATAAATATTATTATTATTTTAAACGAGATTAAAGATAATCAGTAACCCCAACTGGCACGTCACTCTGTAACCACTTCCTCTCGTGGCGGTGAACGTTATCATAATTCTTAACCGCGAGCGAGTTTTGTATTTTAGATAAGAAAACGACGCCCGATTCGTCCTCGATTCCCCGTAGTCCTTAGGCGCGAAACGCGGTTGGCTCCGCATCCTGGTGGGACGACGAGCGCGTCCTGTCGCTCACAGGAGCGAGCTAGTACGGAATCGCTAGTACAGCCAAGATCCCCAGGATATCCAGGTCCGTCCTGATACTCAGTCAGTGTTTTCTTCCGGTTCCCGTCCCGGAGGACGTCGGAGGTGCCACTCCGATCGTCATTGATTATTCCGTGTCAGTTCATTCTTGCGAGGTGAGTTCTCCACTGGGTCCACGTCCCATTGCGCAACTAGAACGTACACAGCCACCCTCGAGAGAGAGTTCCCCCGCAGCACCCGGACTCCAGCTGAGGCGCAGGAGTGGCCAAGTGAACCAGTTGACGAGGATCGTCCAACGTCGAACGGGACCACGACAGCCTTCCTCGCTTCGATACCTTCGACTCTGCCTACTCCATCCATCGTCCCTGCCGTTTGCTTCCCTGCCTCTTCTGGCTCCCCCTAGATGCAGGACCCCGACGCGTTCCGCGGCTCCTGGACATTCTCGCCGATCTGGCGCGTATGGTTCTCTTATTTCTTTGTAAATACGTATCCTGGGGAAATGCATTTCCGTTGGTACATTAATCGATCCGGAGTTGCGTAATGGCTGATGCTGTCACGTTCTTGCTACAGAGTATGTATATACATATATATACGGTATAAGGGAGCGAGAGAGACAGGACGTGCACGTACTCAGATAGATATTAAGAGAGACACGTGAGGGCTCTGTAAGACTGAATAATTTTTAATTATTCTTTTTGCTCTAAAAAAAATGTATTTAGGAACACCTAGCGATCGATTCTTCCTCGGCTCCTCGACTCTGTACAGGAAGAGACTGACTGTGCGGTTGGTCGTGTTGATTCGTATAAAATAAAAAGAGACGCGCCGATACGAAATTCGAATTTTATGTACGAGAATATTTGGTCGTTTATGGTTTATCAGTGCCACGCTTCTGATTCACCGGAAGTGAACTGCGCTGCCGAGGGATTGACCCTCGGCCCATTCGCTCGTGAGTTCCTTTCGCGCGCGTTGATTAGCGGGGCGCGCGATCTTGAGCAAATAAAATAACGAAATAAATAATTGATT